>JAQQAC010020896.1:657213-797604 GCA_029783875.1 Phataginus tricuspis | reverse complement strand
CCTCACTGGCCAGGAAGTGGGGTGTGGTCCCGTTCATTCTCTTTGCAGCATTGGTTCTGGGGGGCCCCCACTTTCCTGCTCTGCACTTTGAAGTCCCAGTACCTAAAGTCTGAGCAACATACGAGCCCTCTTATTGGGGCAGCGAGGTGCGTGTGAATGAAAGGAGAGGACAGGGCCCGCAGCCGCCCGGTGCTTGAGTAGCCATTGAAAGGAGCCCTCATTGCCACAGTGAGGTGGCTGTTTTGAGTGACACTGGCGAAGAGCTTGGCTTAAACCACTTCCTTGCGGTCTGGGTGAATCCAACGGCGGGCCTGGCTGCCGGTTCAGTGAGCACCTGTCATGCACGTACTCTGAGCAGAACCGATGGCATCAGATGCCTCACGGATGAGCCGGGGGTGGGGGTGGTAGGGACGGGAAGGCACCTGGCCACCACGCCCCACACAGCGTGGCTGACCCTGGAGGAGCAAGCTCATGATCTTCTCACTTCCTAACTCCTTACTCAGACGAGCACACTGAATACGCTGGACAAGTCCATTCAGATAGGGACCATCTTGGGGGCGACTGGTGGTGTGAGCCTCAGACCTGCCCAGTGGTCAGGGGTTCACGCAGCTCCATGGAGGTGGGGAGCCGGGGTAGAGACACCGCTCCCATGCTGTGCAATGTTGCTTTCTCCGGTTTTCCTCTGGTTACAGTAAGTATTATTTTGGTTTTGATGATTATGCTTTTAAGAGATGATAAATTGCAAAAAGCAGATGACCAATCACCCCAGTATCTCAGAGCTGGGGAGCCTCAGGAATCACCCGGTGGTCCTCCTCTTGCAGATGAGGAGAGGGGCATCCTCCCTGCAGCAGGGGCTTGCCCACAGTCACTTGTTAGGACAGAAATAGCATCCTTTGACCTGTAGCGCTCCATGCTAGCCTCCTCCAGGGAGTCAGACTTAAACAGTATGTAAGGAGCATGTTCTCTGGGTGTCTGGGTTCCTGAGAAATAATAAAATAATGATGATAATTTATTATTATTCTCATCAGCAGTCGTTGTCTTTCACTGAGGTCCTAGTATGTGCCACATGCACCAACCTCTTCACATAGATTTTTCATTTCATCCCCAAAGCGCTCATGTGAGAGCCTCATTTCACAGATGATGGCCCTGATTGCACGTTAAGTGTCTGTCTAAAGCCCCTCCTCCTGGAAGACTTGCCGCAGCAATTCAAACGCATCGCATCCGAACAGCACGCACCCTCTCCCTCCAGCCAGGGGCCAATCTCGCCGCTCCTCTGGCTAGGGGCGTGCTCTGGCCTGGTGCCCGTTGGACACTGGACTGCCGGCTGAGGCTCTCAGGGCCTTCCCCAGCTTCTGGAATCTGACTCCAGGACTGGAGTGCTGACCACCTCTCTCAACACGCTTTCTGTCCCATGCCCACCTGAGCACCGGCCCTGCCTGCAGGGGCTTCCGCACCTCCAGGCCTGCACCCTCGGCCGTCCTCCCCACTCCTTGCCTCATTCCTTCTAATGTGCAGATCCAATGCCTCAGAGAAAGAACTGGAATCGCCCCTATTCCTGCATGGAGACTGGGAGGCCCACACTCACCCTCGGGCAGGGCTTTCCCGCCTGACGCCAGCTCAGCCTCCACCCTCCCCTGCACACCCTCTACGCTCCAGGGCTTTGTTTTTATTTTAAGTTTTCTGAATCAAGCTTTCTTACCTTCACATCTTTGCAAATTCCGTTTCACTTGCAATGTGCTAAAATCATCTCTTTCCCTCCCAGATGCCCTGTGCTTTTCCCTCAAGCCCCACCTCCACATCACCCCTTCTGGGACCTCCCAGCTGCCTAGACGGTGCCCCTCTTTTTCATGATGTCACACCCTCTCCACATTCTTCTCAGAGTACTTACCTCTGTCATCCATTCATTCAACAACTCCTTGTTGGGGTCCCATGACACGCCAGGTATTTGGAGACAATGGTAAATGGTGACAAGTGGTCCTCACGCAGTCACACTCACAGGGGAGGATCTGTGCCTTTCACCCCAGAATCTCCTGTACAGCACAGGGTCCAGCCCAGAGGAAGCTCTCAAATTCAGTATGCACTGGATGGGTTCATGACTAAATAACTGTTTCACCATTTTTTTGTTGTTTATTTGTTTATTTTGGTATCATTAATGTACAATCACTTGAACAACATTATGGTTACTAGACATCCTATTATCAAATCCCCCCCACATACCCCATTACCGTCACTGTCCATCAGCGTAGTAAGATGCTATAGAATCATTACTTGTCTTCTCTGTAAATACTGCCTTTCCTGCCACTGCATTACATGTGCTAATCGTAACACCCCTTTTTCCCCCTTATCCCTCCCTTCCCACCCATCCTCCCAGTTCCTTTCCCTTTGGTAAGTGTTAGTCCATTCTTGGGTTCTGTGAGTCTGCTGCTGTTTTGTTCCTTGAGTTTTTGCCTTGTTCTTATACTCCACATATGAGTGAAATCATTTGATGCTTGTCTTTCTCTGCCTGCCTTATCTCACTGAGCATAATACCCTCTAGCTCCATCCATGTTGTTGCAAATGGTAGGATTTGTTTTCTTCTTATGGCTGAATAATATTCCATTGTGTATATGTACCACCTCTTCTTCATTCATCTACTGATGGACACTTAGGTTGCTTCCATTTCTTGGCTATTGTAAATAGTGCTGCGATAAACATAGGGGTGCATATGTCTTTTTGAAACTGGGATCCTGCATTCTTAGGGTAAATTCCTAGGAGTGGGATTCCTGGGTCAAATGGTACTTCTATTTTGAAGCTCCATACAGCTTCCCACAATGGTTGAACTAATTTGCATTCCCACCAGCAGTGTAGGAGGGTTCCTTTTCTCCACATCCTTGCCAACATTTGTTGTTGTTTGTGTTTTGGATGTTGGCCATCCTCACTGGTGTGAGGTGATATCTCATTGTGGTTTTAATCTGCATTTCTCTGATGATTAGCAATGTGGAGCATCTTTTCATGTGCCTGTTGGCCATCTGAGTTTCTTCTTTGGAGAAGTGTCTGTTCAGCTCCTCTGCCCATTTTTTAATTGGCTTATTTGCTTTTTGTTTGTTGAGGTGTGTGAGCTCTTTATATATTTTGGATGTCAACCCCTTATTGGATATGGCATTTATGAATATATTCTCCCATACTGTAGGATGTCTTTTTGATCTACTGATGGTGTCCTATGCTGTACAGAAGTTTTTAGTTTGATATAGTCCCACTTGTTCATTTTTGCTTTTATTTCCCTTGCCCAAGGAGATATGTTCATGAAGAAGTTGCTCATGTTTACGTCCAAGAGATTTTTGCCTATGTTTTTGTAAGAGTTTTATGGTTTCATGACTTACATTCAGGTCTTTGATCCGTTTTGAGTTTACTTTTGTGTATGGGGTTGGACAGTAGTCCAGTTTCATTCTCTTACATGTAGCTGTCCAATTTTGCCAACACCAGCTGTTGAAGAGGCTGTCATTTCCCCATTGTATATCCATGGCTCCTTTATTGTATATTAATTGACCATATATACTTGGGTTTATATCTGGGCTCTCTATTCTGTTCCACTGGTCTGTGGGTCTGTTCTTGTGCCAGTACCAAATTGTCTTAATTACTGTGGCTTTGTAGTAGAGCTTGAAGTCAGGGAGCGTAATTTCCCCCTGCTTTATTCTTCCTTCTCAGGATTGCTTTGGCTATTCAGGTTCTTTTGTGGTTCCATATGAATTTTAGAACTATTTGCTCTAGTTCATTGAAGAATGCGTTGGTATTTTGATAGGGATTGCATTGAATCTGTAGATTGATTAAGGCAGGATGGCCATTTTGACAATATTTATTCTTCCTAGCCAAGAGCATGGGATGAATTTCCATTTATTAGTGTCCTCTTTAATTTCTCTTAAGAGGGTCTTGTAGTTTTCAGCGTATAGGTCTTTCACTTCCTTGGTTATGTTTATTCATAGGTATTTTATTCTTTTTGATGTGATTGTGAATGGAATTATTTTCCTGATTTCTCTCCTAGTTCACCATTAGTGTATAGGAATGCAACAGATTTCTGTGTATTAATTTTGTATCCCACAACTTTGCTGAATTCAGATATAGATCTAGTAGTTTGGGAGTGGATTCTTTAGGGTTTTTTATGTACAATATCATGTTATCTGCAAACAGGGACAGATTGACTTCTTCCTTGCCAATCTGGATGCCTTTTATTTCTTAGTGTTGTCTGATTGCTGTGGCTAGGACCTCCAGAACTATGTTGAATAAAAGAAGGGAGAGTGGGCATCCTTGTCTTGTTCCCGATCTTAAAGGAAAAGCTTTCAGCTTCTCGCTGTTAAGTATAATGTTGGGTGTGGGTTTGTCATATATGGCCTTTATTGTGTTGAGGTACTTGCCCTCTATACCCATTTTGTTGAGAGTTTTTATCATGAATGGATGTTGAATTTTGTCAAATGCTTCTTCAGCATCTATGGAGATGATCATATGGTTTTTGTCCTTCTCTTTGTTGATGTGGTGGATGATATTGATGGATTTTTGAATGTTATACCATCCTTACATCCCAGAGATAATCCCACTTGATCATGATGGATGATCTTTTTTATGTATTTTTGAATTCGGTTTGCTACTATTTTGCTGAGTATTTTTGCATCTATGTCATCAGGGATATTGATCTATAATAGTCTTTTTTTGTGGCGTCTTTGCCTGGTTTTGGTATTAGAGTGATGTTTGTCTCATAGAATGAGTTTGGGAGTATTCCTTCCTCTTCTACTTTTTGGAAAACATTAAGGAGGATGGGTATTAAGTCTTCACTAAATGTTTGATAAAATTCAGCAGTGAAACCATCTGGTTCAGGAATTTTGTTCTTAGGTAGTTTTTTGATTACCAATTCAATTTCTTTGCTGGTAATCAGTCTATTCAAATTTTCTGTTTCTTCCTGGGTCAGGCTTGGAAGGTTGTATTTTTCTAGAAAGTTGTCCATTTCTTCTAGGTTATCCAGTTTGTTACCATATAATTTTTCATAGTATTCTCTCATCGTTCTTTGTATTTCTGTGGTGTCCATAGTGATTTTTCCTTTCTCATTTCTGATTCTTCTTATGTGTGTAGACTCTCTTTTTTACTTGATAAGTCTGGCTAGGGGTTTATCTATTTTGTTTATTTACTCAGAGAACCAGCTCCTGCTTTCATTGATTCTTTCTATTGTTTTATTCTTCTCAATTTTATTTATTTATGCTTTAATCTTTATTATGTCTCTCCTTCTACTGACTTTGGAGCTCATTTGTTCTTCCTTTTCTGGTTTCATTAATAGTGAGTTTAGACTGTTCATATGAGATTGTTCTTCTTTCCTGAGGTAGGCCTGTATTGCAATATGTTTCCCTCTTAGCACGGCTTTCACTGCATCCCACAGATTTTGTGGTGTTGAATTATTGTTGTCATTTGTCTCCGTGTATTGCTTGATTTCTGTTTTTATTTTGTCATTTATCCATTGATTATTTAGGAGCATGTTATTAAGCCTCCATGTGCTTGTGGGCTTTTTCATTTTCTTTGTTTAATTTATTTCTAGTTTCATACCTTTGTGATCTGAGAAGCTGGTTGGTACAATTTCAGTCTTTTTTAATTTACTGAGGTTCGTTTTGTGGCCTAATATATGATCTATTCTTTAAAATGTTCCATGTGCCCTTGAGAAGATTGTGTATCCTGTTGCTTTTGGATGGAGTGTTCTGTAGATGTCCATTAGGTCCATCTGTTCTAATACTTTGGTCAGTGTGTCTGTCTCCTTACTTAATTTCTGTCTGGTTGATCTGTCCTTTGGAGTGAGTGGTGTGTTGAAGTCTCCTAAAATGAATGCATTGCATTCTATTTCACCCTTTAATTCTCTTAGTATTTGTTTCAAATATGTAGGTGCTCCTGTATTGGGTGCATTGATATTATGGTTATATCCTCTTGTTGGACTGACCCTTTTATCATTATGTAATGTCCTTCTTTGTCTCTTGTGACTTTCTTTGTTTTGAAGTCTATTTTGTCTGATACAAGTACTGCAACTCCTGCTTTTTCTCAATATTAGTTGTGTGAAATATCTTTCTCCATCCCTTTACTTTCAGTCTGTGTATGTCTTTGGGTTTGAAGTAAGTCTCTTGTAGGCAGCATATAGATGGGTCTTGTTTTTTTATCCATTCAGTAGCTCTATGTCTTTTGATTGGTGCATTCAGACCATTTACATTTAGGGTGATTATCGATAGGTATGTACTTATTGCCATTGCAGGCTTTAGATTTGCGGTTACCAAAGGTTCAAGGGTAATTCCCTTACTATCTAACAGTCTAATTTAACTCACTTCGTATGTTATTACAAACACAACCTAAAGCTTCTTTTTTTTTTCCCTCCTTTCTCTTCCTCCTCCATTCTTTGTATGTTATGAATCATATTCTGTACTCTTTGTCTATCCCTTGGGTGACATCTATTTAGCTTTAGGAATACTTCCATCTATAGGAGTCCCTCCAAAATGCACTATAGAGGTGGTTTGGGGGAAGTAAATTCTCTCAGCTTTTGCTTATCTGAAAATTGTTTAATCCCTCCTTCAAATTTAAATGATAACCTTGCCGGATAAAGTATTCTTGGTTCAAGGCCCTTCTGCTTCATTGCATTAAATATATCATGCCACTCCCTTCTGGCCTGTAAGGTTTCTGTTGAGAAATCTGATGATAGCCTGATGGGCTTTCCTTTGTATGTCATCTTATTTCTCTCTCTGGCTGCTTTTAAATAGTCTGTCCTTATCCTTGATCTTTGCCATTTTAATTATTATATGTCTTGATGTTGTCCTCCTTGGGTCCCTTGTGTTAGGAGATCTGTGCACCTCCATGGCTTGAGAGACTGTCTCTTCCCCAAGATTGGGGAAGTTTTCAGCAATTACCTTCTCAATGACACTTCCTATCCCTTTTTCCCTCTCTTCTTCTTCTGGTACCCTTATAATGCAAATATTGTTCTGTTTGGATTGGTCACACAGTTCTCTCAATATTCTTTCTTTCTTAGAGATTATTTTTTCTCTCTGTGCCTCAGCTTCTTTGTATTCCTCTTCTCTAATTTCTATTCCATTTACCATCTCTTCTACTACATCTAATCTGCTTTTAAATCCCCCCATTGTATGTTTCATTTCAGATATGGAATTCCTTAATGATTGAATCTATCACTTAAATTTGTTGCTGAGTTCTTGAATATTTTTCTGTACCTCCATAAGCATGTTTATAATTTTTATTTTGAACTCTCTTTCAGGAAGATTGGTGAGTTCAGTTTCATTTGGCCCTTTTTCTGAGGTTTGTGAGATTTTGGTCTGAACCATGTTCTTTTGACGTTTCATATTTCTGTGTGGTACCCACTAGTGTGCAGACGCTCCAGTCTCTGGAGCTGCTCAGCTCCTAGAATGAGGTTGGGTGTCATAGGGGAGTGGAGCTGGTGCCTGGGGGAAGAAATGATCTGTTTCCTGACTCCCATTTGCCCTGTCTGTCTCCAGTGTCAGAGCCAGTGGGCCAAGCACACACATATAAACCTCTGTGCTTTGCATCGCTAGCTGTTGTAGGCGGGGCCTCCATCTGACTGGCCTGACGTCTGCGCAGTGACTGCAGGTTTGCAAGCCGGTACTCTCAGGCCAGTAGGAGGGCTCGGCAGGCTGTGTGTCACAGTGGGGGGCCTCGGAGCTGAGTAGGCAGCCAGGGGGATGGAGCACCGAAGCTCCTCAAAGTTCCCCACCAGCTGGGCAGAGCGTGCCCAGGCAACATTGTCCAGCTGTCCCTTCTCCCACACAGCAAGCTCCGTGCAACCCCTGCCCCTTCAGCAGCCCTCTGGCTACTAGGAAGCCTCTCAGACTCCCTGCCTTTCCTCTGACACAGAGCAGCCGGGTGTGGATCCCCTCCTCCACAAACAGCTGGAATGTCAATTTCTCAAGCCCTCCGCCTGTCCGTGCTCCCCAACATCCAGAGCACCACACAGTATAGGATTCTGCCCACAAAGCAGGTCTCCAGGGCTGGGTGTTCAGCAGTCCCAGGCTTCCATCCCCTCCTCCACTCTGTTTCTCTTCCTCCCACCGGTGAGCTGGGGTGGGGGAAGGGCTCGGGTCCTGCCAGATTAAGGCTTTCCTACGTTACCCTGTTTTGTGAGGTCTGCTCTGTTTATGAGGTCTATATGCAGTCTGGTGCAGCCTTCTTTCCTGTTGCTGTTTTAGGGTTAGTTGTATTAATTAATTATATTTTTGTACTATTTGTGGTTTTGGGAGGAGTTCTCCATGTCACCTCTCACGCTGCCATCTTGAGTCCTGTTTCACCATTTTTAAGCCCCAAAGTAAGCTAATCAGAATGAGCAGAGATCCTCTTCTGAGTGTTCAGTTGGTAATGGAGACGACACACCTCATGTTAGATAAGCTTGATGTTGGCGCATCGTCCTTGTGCCTCCATACTCAGCCGGTTCCCCGCAGTGTGTCTGTAGGGCTTCCAGGTGGAGAAGAGCTGTCACTGGCACCACAGCTTTGGAAGATGGCCTTTTCTCAAAGAGAGGTCATGAGCTCCTGCTGTGATGATCTTGCTTGAGTTTGGGCCAGTTTTAGCCTGGTTTGTTGATGACTGCCTATCACACTGAGTCTGTTTTCTATAAGGCTGGGGGTGGGACAAGAGCCAAGACTGAGCATATTCTGCATCAGCTCAAATGGTGCAGTTGTCCCCGCCATCAGGCACTCACGGTCCACCCTCTCTGAGTAGTTTGTTACATCTAAAGATAGCATTTTATCAGCAGAATATGCAAACCCAAATACAGCCAAAGCTTTTCCACAACATGTGTTTATATATTTCACATAAATGTATATATGTTAATATAGCATGCTTGAACTAATTCTTCTTTTAAAATGTGTGTCACTCACATTGTATGTCTGGCAAGATGTTTAAAAAACTGAGTTCGTGTAGTTAAGCACCTGATGTTGTGCCCATGCTTCAGAAAGCATTCTCATGAGTTTATGAGGACCTCCCTGCTGTTATATGGAATGACAGCAGGAGGACGAGGGGTCAGACTAAATGAGAGGTGACAAACGCTAGGTGTGTTCCTTGGCCTACCATTTGAACAGCAGGTTCTGGCATATGTGTGAGAGTGCATGTTTGCTCGCATCCTTCTGGCATTTGTGGAGGTGGCCTCCATGCTAACCCGTAGCTGTAGACATGCACCATGTCCTATTGCTCTGATCTTCCAAGGCAGTGACATGCATCTTCTCTCTCTCTGTAAACAGTGTGTATGGTTGCCCCTTGGCTAAAAAGAGGAAAACACAAGATAAGCAGCCCCAGGAGCCTGCTCCCAAGCGGAAGCCGTTTGCAGTGAAAGCAGACAGCTCCTCAGTGGACGAGTGCTATGACAGCGACGGGTCCGAGGACCTGGATGAGAAGGAGGAGGACGAGGAGGAGGAGTACTCTGAGGACGAGGAGGTGGACCGAGAGGAGGAGGAGGACATGGAGGACGAGGAGGACGTGGAGGACGAGGAGGACGAGGAGGACGAGGAGGACGAGGAGGACGAGGAGGAGGAAAATGGTAATCTTTCAATACTAGCAAAGTATAGATGGTGATTTGGCCCAGTTTTTCCCCATGAACTGCCTAGTGTTGATATTCGCGACTTGTAACGATTGCCACGTAAGTAGGTCTGCTGGTCAGTGCTGGAAAGAATAGCCATTTATGGGTCTTTAGCTTTTGTTTTAAAGAATTCCTTTCAATTTTGTGTTATATGTTAGCCTTTATCTCAGTTGCTATTCAGATTGGGGGTCCCACACTTTGCGGTGTGCACGCTTGATTGGCTCAGCAGCTCTCTTCCAGAAAGTTGATGAGCACACCTCCTCTTTAGCTTCGTGCCTCCTTGGATGCTTTGCCAGGGGACGCCGCTGTTAGCCACGTAGTGCTGTGGTGGGCTGAGCCCATGGGCCCCCCCAGACAGGGGGAGCTTGGTGTGGCCGCCAGCGCAGCAACTGGTGACGCAGGTCTTGTCTGTCGATTGCCAGAGCTTTACTTTAGTGTCTGTCATGCCCAGAGTGAGGGGAGATCCTGCTGAAATGAAATGAACCAACCCGCCCCACTGTCTGCTTCCAAACCCGAGACCGAGGTTTTGATCTGAGATGTCTGGCACCATGAGTTAGACATCCAAATAACAAGCACACCTCACAGGGCAGTGGGCATGTTTGGGGCAATAAATACAAGTAGATTTTGCTTTTGTATTCGATTTTCTGTTAGTGTCAGACACAGAAATATGGCTTCAAAGCTAATCCTTTCATAAAAGTCATTTCTTTTCCAGAAAGAAGTGGGTGTTTTCTGGAGTCTAGATAGTCTTTGTTAACTTCGAGTTTGTCTCAGAGAACTGCCAAAACATGTCCAAAAGTGAAGGGAATATTTTTCCCTTATGCTTTTTTTTTTAGCTCAATGCTCTTCAAAAATCTGAATTCCAGGAGAGCTAATTTCTCAATACAAAGACAGTTGTTTGAGCCAGTGGAGAGAGGTTTTTTGTCCTTTGGACCTTCTTGTGCCTGGTGGTCAGAGTTCTGGGTCACCACCTCGATGGATCTGTTTCATGTTCCTCCATGGCTGTTTTATCCCCGGGCTGTCGGCAGACCCCCCGAGGTCGGCTGTGCCTTTTCTTAGCAAACAGAAGCACAGATAGTGACCTAAAGTTAACAGGGATGCAGCGCAGTGTGAGAGAACACTCCAGACAGTGCGAGAGTGGCTCGCGCACACACACCTCCGTGGCACATGCCCATCTCACACAAAGAAGCTGGTCTGGTGCGGCAGCCATGCGGTGCCGGCTTCAAGACTAAGCGCAAGTGTTCCTTCACCCGTGAGGCGTTTTTCACTTTATCATCAATCGAAATATGGGGTCTACTGAAAGGTATACAAACCACCAAATTATTACAACAGGAGCCCGCAGATTATAGGAGGACCATTACTTATAACTTGGGAATTTGGTTATGCTAATTTCAAGGCTCCTCTGGGATTATAGTCACCCATGACCCAAAGCGTTGCTAATCATGTGCATCTCTGACAGGGATATTGGTGGGCAGCGCTGTGTTTGATCTTCACAGTGGTCATGTCTGATATGCAGGGTAGGAACCCTTAGTGCGCTCATTGCAGACTGACGCTCAGGGGATTCTCAGTGAGTGCTGGACTCTGGTGGACGTGGTCAGACTCCGTTGATGGTTTATCTTACAGGCTTATCTCCTTGTTATCACCATCTGCTTACTTGAACAATGGAGAAGAATATCTGAGTAATTTATTTCGCATTAGATTCATATGTTGTTAATCAATATTATATTTTGTTCAGTTGGCCCATCATAGGCTGGTCTTTTGCATGAAGAATTTTATTTTCAAAGTACATTGTAATGGTCTAAGTGCATTTATCAAGTAAGTTTCCTTGCTATCCTAAAGTTAAGCAAGTCATTATTCAGGGATCATAGATTTCTCTAATAGCATATTTCATACATGGCATGGTAATATTTTTTCAGATACTGTGACTTTGGGAATACAGGTTAAATGGTTACTTAATGCCTAGTAAGTTATGGTTTATCTTCATACTTCAGCCCTCTAAGAAGAATATATCTTTAATATGTATACACACATATGTGCATATATACAATAAGTATAAATATGTGTATATTTATTTACATATCAGTACACACAAACACAGATATATATCTGCATGAGTACACATTGTGTCTCTGCACAAACAGGAAAGAAAATTGCATAAGGAAGATTATAGCAATTTGTTTTCCAGACTAGGGAAAACTTTTATGTTATGTTCACTTCCCTCTTTAACACGTAACTGTTTCTTAACATATTCTGTTTCTGAAGTATGTTGGTAAATATATAAAGTCTTTACCCAGCTACTCTTTATTGAATCTCAGCACTGTCTGGGACAATTCAACTTTGAGGGACAATTCACTTGACAACTAGGTTAAGTTAGATCAAATGCAAAACCTTTCCTAAAGGTTTTCTGGTTCCTTTAGCATTTTGTTCTACATAGGAGTCAGCCAGAGATGTGTGGTAGCATTTATGGATGTTCACATCTAGGGAGGACTTGGGTAGTTTCAGGGAAAAGGCGAGTAATTATGTTCAGAATGTACAACATGATTGCTCTGGGCAGGCGAGCTGACCAGGGCAGAATGAGAGCGGCGGGTCAGCGGGGTGCCATGCGCTGCGAATGTGCCCTCACTGTGCTCCTCTGGCTTCTGCTGAAATCCTCTGGATGCCCCACTGGTTGGCGCTACCCATCTCAGTTCCAGACTGTTCTTTCTGCCTCCACCGTAAACCCATCCTGTCCCCAAGTGTAGCTTCTAACAGGTGCTTCCTCTACAGTAACTCAACTTGCTTTGGAGGGAATTCACGACAAAGCCCACCCTGTATAAATTTCTCCTTGCAGAAACAAGTGTTTATTGCAGAGTTTCCAGGGAGTCCTTTCTTTCAAACAGGATGGTGCCCGGGACCCGTTATTACAGCATCATGACAGTGTGCAAATGGGCTTGGATTTTCATAGGACAAGGCGGTGCGAAGGTGGAAGGTCTGCACATGGCGCCTTTGGTGCTGTTCTCATCTTGATCAGCCAGTTATTCTCTCGCAGCGCTGTCGGGAAATGTCCCTGATGAGGGAAGCGAGCTGAAATGCAGACAGACTATGGCTGTCAGAATCAGCCAGCCAGCTCCCCACACCCAGCAGAAACGGCGATGCACTGAGAGCAGCATAGACACAGCGATGACATGTACTACTATGCGAAGTTTCAACTGGAGAGCGCCTGTGGGCATAGTTGGGAGAAAGCATGTGATGATTTTCTTATCATCTTAAAAATTGTTATTTCCCAACATCCATGAAAGTGTTATTTTAGGGGTTTCAGCATGTGAAGATGGTGAAATGTATGGCTCTATCACTCCGAAATGAGTAAATGCAGAATTAGACATTTCTAATGGGATAGAACTTTAACTTTCTTCATGCAAACTAATTTTGCATAATTATAAAATATAACTATATTTCATGAATTTTCAGACACGTCAATACAAACCAGAAAGCTTGCCGAGAATGTAATGTCACGAACATTTAAGATACAAGCAACACGCATCAAGAACTGGGAAAATCTTTTTTTGCATAACACTGAGAAATAAAGGGTTTGCTTTTTCTTGTTAATATAATTTTTACTCCAAATGCTAGTTTATCAGCATGTACAAGGAAGCCCAGGGGCAGTGTGTGATTCCTAGCTCCGGTTGAACAGCTGATCCTGGGCAAGCTACTTACTCTCGCTGGAACTCAGCTTGACAGCAAAGATGAGGGTGATGGCCCGTGCCCTTCATCCACCTCACTGGCTTGTTTCAAAGCCTAAAAAAGTCACAGCATAGAGAAATGTTTGAGGTGAGCAGTTCAGAACTCTAATGCAGCAATTGTAATCAGGGGTGACTTTTGCCCTGGCACCACTCACCCGTGCATCTGCTCGAGCTCCCCCGTCATCTGGACTCAAGGTCCATGGCTGTGTGCAGCAGATGCATCAGGCACACAAAGCCTGCACTAACTTAAAGGACTTGGGCCCGGGGGCAGCTCATTTCAAAAACTGGTATGGATTTTCCATGTAGTCAGAAGTGCACTGGATTCCACGGGGCATGAAAATTAAGTACTGTCGCCCTTTACCCCAAAAAATGCATAAAACGGTATGAAAGAGGAGTGTGTGCATGGAAAAATATATATTATGGTTCTTTACAAAGGGCAGAATTGGAACTCTTAAGCTGAGATGGAGGCTTTAAAGATTTGAGATGAGAACAAGAACAAGTTTCCAGAAAAACAAAGATCGTTAAACAGGTTACCAAGGAAAGTTGTAGTGTCATTTTGGCCTTTAGAAACAGACCAGGCTCTTTTCTATCTGACGGGGATTAAATATAGTTGATTAGAAAGGACCAACCAGGACCCTAATGCCCTCTAGTTCCCTCCCAATCAAACATAATTTTTGGAGTAGCCACATTTGCTTCAAAGTCATTCTGTGGAACAGGATGTCTGGGATTTTCACAGATTCTTGCCCAACCCTGCTTCCCAGCATCAGCTGTGACTAAAGCTCTCTTGCTCTGCTGGGCTGGGAAAGCACAAGGCAGTGCCATTATTTAGGAAGCACTTTCCTGCATGAGTGTGTAAGAGAGAGAAAGAGAGGGAGGGACGGGAAGAGGGAAGGAGGCAGGCAGGCAGGCAGGTTAGGGTGTCTCATTCTGTCTCCATCTGACACCATTGACTTCAAATAGCTGCTCTCCAGGTGGGGGTGGAGGTGGGGGAATATGACTGTCTTGTTTTTCTAAGTCCCCAAATTTAGATAAGCCAATACCTAAGTCATCAAGGACAAAGGTCTTCAAAACTTGATGAAAAATGGCATTTTATTCATTCATATTCCATTCTTTAGATCCCTATTGAATAAATACCTTAAGAAAGGACCATAACTCATGATTCCTACATTATGTTTATGCAGCTTGGGTCCCAGGTGAAAATTATTTTCCTTCCTTTTCTCTCATTTAGCTGAATGGAAGATTTTAAATCATGTTTCAGCTTATAAAATAGACAGCAGTGTAAAATCAATAACCTTCGTCAGATACTTTGTAATATTTCTCATGGGTGCTGCAACCCCCAGAGGCAGAATCCCGCTGCACCTGCTCTTTCTGCCACCCGCATAGGGGGTGTTTCACTGCACAGCCACAAGGTGCACCTCGAGACCTGGAACGGACGCAGGACTGTTCCTCTGAGAAAAGGCTGGGAAGGAGAGTCGTACAGTAGACACACGCAGGGACCCCCAAGCCCAGCAGCTGTCCTCTGCCCAGCCGCACACGGAGGGCTTCCCTTCGGGATGCAGGCGGGGGTGGCACCTGCCCACCAGCTCTGCTTTCCCTCACCGAGTTCACCCTCTGGCGCACCAGAGTCCACTGGGGGCCTTCTGTGATGTGCCTTCGAGCAAACAAGCATGCCTGGCCCCAGGGGTTAGAGGGATAAGCCCTCACCTCTTCTCAGGACCAGAGCCAGGGCCGCAAAGCTGCCACGGGACCTGGGGACCCGGCGGGATGGCTCCGGGCGTGCCCGGCGGTGTGCTGGGAGATGGTCTGTAAGTTATAAAAATCATATCAGAGGTCGGCTCCTGCTGAACTTCCATGCACTGCGGCTGAGCTGGCCAACATGGTAGCCCCTTGCCAAACGTGCTGATTTAACTGTAGATAAATTGCATTTAGTACGTTTGGATGTACTTTAATTAAAATTTTTAAATGTGAGCAGTGGTTCCTTCCCGCACACCAGCCCCGTCCTGCGTCCCCCCTGCCTGACCATCTCCCCCTTCTCTCTGCTCACAGTGCCTTCCTGATCAGGCGTCGGGCTTCTCTCCTAAAATGACATGACGTCCTGGGCCTTCCCATCCCCTATGCGGCTCTGCTTCTCACAGCACTGATCCCTGCCCAACATCCTGGTTTATGTCCATTGGCTCTTTGTTTCTGTTTCACCAGCGACAGCACGGCTCCCCTGACTGCCAGGACCCTGTCCCGTGGCTCATCTCTCTGCCCTACACAGGGCTTGGCAAACAGTCCTTAACCAACAGCAAGCAATATTCTGTTAGTGCCATCCCAGCCCATCAGAACTGGCCTACAAAACCGGGACAATGCCCCGTTTGTCTGTGATCTGATAAAAATCTGCCCTACGCTGTCCTCTCCAAGGCTTCTGTGTGTTTTTTGCAGTTTGACCCAGTGAAAGGCTGGCGGAAGCTCGCGCCTCCTGTCTCAGGCGGCCACCTTCTCCTCGGTTTGCCGTGAGCGATACCTGGTGGCGGTTCATCAGCTGTGGCGGCCCCTCCCAGTCCTGAGCCAGTGTTTGCACCACAGGGTTTGCAGAAGGCATCCACAATCGTGCAGGGAAGCCTGTGCCCTCTGCTTCGTTTCAGTGTAAGGAAGGCTGCGGGCAAGGGGCGATAGCCCTGCCCGGGTCAACAGACTCCTCACAGACGCAGAAGTTGGTGGGGAGCCTTGAGGTGCTTGCGGAGTGGAGGCCTCCTATGTCCACAGGCAGCAGGGACGCCACAGACACACTGGGACGTGGGGCGGCATCGCTCCTGCTCCATGGAGCAGGAGGACTTACCAAGAGGAAGCAGAGGGTGGTCCTGGTGCAGACCTGGAGCAGATCCGGTCTGTGAGCGGTGCTCCTGAGGGATGAGTAGGCCACACTGCCACAGCAATGAGACGGAGCTGGGAATAACCAAGAAGGAAAAAGGGCTGGAAATATGTATTTTGGGTGACTGCATATAATTCAGCAAACTCATCTCCCCAGGGTTAGTGCCGGTCAGAACAAGGAAGCTACGTCAGAAGGAAGGCAGAGCAAAGGCCCAGCTCCTGGCAAAGAAGGAAAGCCCCAGAAACTCACCTGTCATTCTGGGTCCCTAAGGGTGCACCCTGGTGCCACAGCCCCTGCAGGAGTCCAGCCTATGTACCTGCCTGCAAACACCCTGTCCCTGAGGGTCCCGGTAGCCCACAGGGAGGCGGCACCTGGGGGCCAGCTGGGGCCGCAGTGTCCTGAGGCCTGCCCACGCTCCGAGCACGCTTCCACTGGGTGCTCCAGGACGGGGCCCCATGGTGCAACGGGCCTCCTCTCAGAGGAGGCCTGTGCTGCGTGGACGGTGTCCATGCCCCGGAGGCCACCAGGCCCCAGCCAAGCACACTGACGGGAGTCTCACCCTTGGTAGTTCATACAGGCAGGGAGATTCCTTCTGCCATGCAGTATTTCTACATCCCTTATTCAAAAAATTTCCAGCTGATTTCAACTTTTTTCTCACCATCAATAGGGAAATCATAAGACAGGTATCAATCATTCATTTTAAACATTTAATAAAAAGAGACTGGGAGAATTTTAGTAGCCTGTAACAGGATTCAGATAGCTCTTCATCCACATGCGTGGCCATCAGCGCAGAGCTGTAGGCCCACATCTGACCTGGCGCCTCGTGCATGGCTGTTCCACGGATGCGCACTGTTTCTGAGGGCACGGTTAAATATAGGACGAGTGTTGAAGCTGTGGGGCCATAGAGGTTATGGTGGAGAAATGTCCTGGGGTTTGGAAGAGAAAAGAAACAGGCATCAGAGAATTAGGTCATGTCTGAGTCTGTTGGGCAAAATGAGAAACAGATGAATCATCAGAGAAAAGAGGCCCCCTTGGGACCATGGGGTGGCTCATGGCTGCAGACTTGGCTTCCTGTCCTGAGAAACCCCACGATCTCAAAACCCAGCTGGCGGGTCCCCCAGGAGACAGGCATTTAGGAAAGACCAGCAATCCATCGTGAGAACTCAGCGCCTCCCCAGCAGGAGCCCTGCGCTGCTCCTGAGCCCTTGCCCCAGCCGGGCAGCCAGGAGAGTCCCCTGAGCCGAGCATGCCTCCCGATCGGGGTGGCCTCCACGTGCTTATTGCCAGCATCCTCGTCCCCACAAAGGACGTGTGACGGCCAAGAGGTGCCTCTCCTACATGAAGCAGAGAAATGCCTTCTTAACTTGGATCTTGTTGTGTCTTGGGCAACTTATCCTTAAAATGATGCCACTCTGTGACTTATATTCCCAAGTTCTGGAAAGTCAGGGGAGTGCCGCGCGGTGGTGACTCACGGTGACATGCAAAGCCCCCGATGCGGGACCCCGTCTCCTGGGGGCACACTGAGGCCAGCAGGTGGCTTCACTGGGGACCTAAGCATCCTCAAATGCAATGTAAGGGCTTGTGCTGAATGATCTCTGCAGTTCCATCCCATACTAATAATCTGTGACCCTAAGAAAATGACCCTGGCTGGCTTTGGAAAAGTGGCCACCTCACGCTGTGCTCACACTCAAACGGCAGTGAGAGCAAATCTCCACCAGGACCCACTGAACCTCTAATAGGCCAGGAACCACTGTATGAACTGTGAATACGTATAGACATATAGTCTGAATGTTTTCCACATCCCATAACACTGGAAATAACTCACTGGTACTTCAGAGGTAATTAGAAAAAGTGGGGGCCAAGTCTACAGCCTGCAGTTTCCTGGGCATGTCTGAGGAGCACCCCCATCCCACTCTCAGCCTCGAGAGTCTCCCTTGTTCCTGTAGAACTGGGAACTTCTGAGTGGGAAGGGGTCTTACAGGTCATTTAGTTAGGCGCCTCCATGTTCACACAGGGTCAGATAGAGGAGGGGCTCCCAGCGCCCCTGGCTGGGCGGAGAGCAGGCACCAGGCACGCGCTGCCCCCCCGACCTGAGACACCCAGTCCACCTGGGCAGGTGGGACCCTCTCTTCCCCCACATGGAAAGGACCACATTTGTCTCAAAGTGGGTCTGGAGCGTCTGAGAGCACAGGAGAGAGAGGAAGAGGACCTCTACACGGGGATCTTCACTTCTTTCCTAGTTACAGCGGCCATGTGTATGTGATTACCTTTTCATTAGAATCTGATACATCATCAATTTCTGACTAGCAAGTCAAAATAAGAACTCCATATTTACTTATTTCTATACTCCAAAAGAAACAGCCCTCTAATGGTGTATGACTCGGTGGTCTGCCGTTGCGTGGAGCCCTCGGGGGTACACACAGACCACACTTGCTGGGACCCAGCAAGGTCTAGAGCAACTTCTGCTTCGTAGCAATGTCTCTTCGTTCTGTTTATTCTTCTATTTTTTTCCTCAAGTCAGTTGTCTCTTTGCCTGCCCATGACCCCCGGCTCATGACCAGGTGGGACAGCAGTGCAACAGCCAGGACTGGATACAGAGAGAACCGAAAGATGCGTCTCACACACTGTCTGGAGACAACAGGCGAGCAAGCCAGGGCTCGTGCTCACCAAGCTCCACTGCATGGAGTTCTTCCACCTCAGATTCTAGTCTTGAGGGTGGGGGGAAAGCACCCCAATGACTACACTCATTTTGGTCTGAGAAAGTCTTTTGGTTTCTGGTTGTAGTATCGAGCGTGAATTGTTTACAACAACCTGGCTCCACGGTGGTAAAATCCAGACCTAACTTCCTAAAGCTCACGTGGAAACAAAAGGACACCAGGAGAGCAGTAAGAACAAGGCTGGACTGGCCAGCGGGGCCACTCAGGGCGCCTGGGCTGCGCGGGACCGCCTCCCCCCTGCAAGGGGCCTGCCAGGTCTCTGATTTCCACCGCAAGTTGAACATTCTGTGACCCCCAGTGGCGAGAACATGGGCCACACCTACTAGCAGGTGATTTGGAGAACAGATGTAAAATAGAAACATGAAAGATAAAAGGAACATTCTCCTCTCGTCTCTTTAAACATCTAACTGCTGTATATCTTATTTAGAGCATGGACCTACACTTTATTTCATCACAAACACATTCTCCCTATTTGATAGAATATTGGTCGCATGAGGACCTAACCCAGCTGACTCCGGAATTTCCTGCAGTTGGAATATTCAGGGAGGTGCTCAGCACCACATCGCCAGCCCCTGGCCCACCTCCGTGGCCCATGTCCACACGCGACCCGTTCCATGACCAGCCTCAGGTAAATGGCCTGAAAACACAGTAGCAGAGATGGAATTCTGAGAGCCCACTGAAGTGATCTGAAACCGGAGGAGGCTGGTGCAGAGCAGGCCCTGAGACCAGTTGACAGCTGCGCAACGGTCCCCTGCCACTACTCATCCAGTAATTGAGAGTTAAGTTTATTTCACATGTGTTTTGAAAGAGTTAAATACCAGTAACTTGAGAAGTTCTGCTGACCTGCAATGCTCCCTGGCCACTCGTGTTTCATCACTGCGTCCATGTTCACTGCTGTTGGTTGCGCGGCCTGGGCCAGCCCTGAGTGGTGGCAGCCGGGAGGCGTGGCCGAGCCCTTTAGCAGCTGCCTGGCTGGGGCTGATGGATTCCCCTTGTCCGTGCCCAGCTTTCTTCTACACATAGGCTGATTTCCCAGCATCTGCTCCGTGGGCCAGTGGTCTGTGGTAGGACGGGCCCCGGGGAGCCCAGTGGGCTCTCCCTGGGCGGGGGCCTGTATGCACACACCCGTGCAGCTCCTGCAAAGGCTCTCTGACAGAGGCCGGGCCTGGCCCCCCCAGCTGCACACGACCAGGCAACTGCAGAGGAGCAGCCCTGCTCCCACATCCCGGTGGGGATCCCGGGCTCACACGCCCCCATCGGAACCCCAAGCGGGGGCAGCCTGCTACCAGGTTCTCAGACAAGGCAGAGCCCCCTCTGGCGAGTCCTGTTTCCTTCATCCGTGCGGCTGTGAGGCTGGTTACCTCCGGGGAGCCGAGTGGGGAGATGAGAAGGGACCTGAGCACCACGTGGTGTGGCGTGGGCCACAGCTCAGTGGTCAGAGGGGACACAGGAGCAGTTGCGAGGTGCAGAACTAACAGCAAAAACCATCCCCCATTAGGAGCAAATGGCTTGAAGTAGCCCTGAGGATTAGAATGGGGAGAATTAACTAAAATTATGTCCATGACAAACTCAGTAGGAAGGTGAATAGTTCCCAAAAATGTGGGCCACCATCCAATTCCAAGTGCTCCTTCCCTGTGGTTTTAGAAAGAGGAGACACCACAGGCGTCCAGATCCCCACTTCCATTGATTTCCTTCTCTTCCGAGGTCTTCAGAATAGGATATATTTCATAAGAGACAATTAAGAGAAAAATCATGAAAATAGTAAGTCTTACCTGACCATGGTTTCTTCTTTGATTCAACTTTCAGAATGCTTCAAGGTGTCACATGAGTTTTCTTGTTTTCAAGCCATAACTTACAAACTCATCTTGGAGTTGGGGCTTTGTAGGGACAGTGGTTCTGGCTGTTATCACAATGACTGTACAGAGCTGACAGCCCGGGGTCTGGAGGCTGATCACAGCCCGTGAATACAAAAGTCAGAGTGCATAGGATGGGAGGGGAAGATGGCTTTTATACTTTCAAAATCTCATTAGAACAAGAAGGGTTTCGGGCCTTAAAATATGAGACGCCAAGGACCTGGTGTGCCCTTGGGGTGACTCCTCTGTGCTGCTCTGACTCCTCCTTTGACTGTGCTTTGGGGGTGCATGCACCCTCACACCAGGGAAATCAATTTACAGGAATTATTCAGAAAAGAGACAATATTTGTTTCATATGATCACTGATGTTCTGTGACTAATACCTGGCAAATTTGATTTGCTGGCGTTCAGAAAGATGTGTTAGATCCTGAAAAAGTGTTATTTGGTTGGTGGGCCAGCGAGGGCACTTTCTATGACTGGCACATTGGTGTCCAAACCCGTCTCACCAATAAAAGCCTCCATCAGGGGACAGCGTGGGAACCACAGGGTGAGCGTGGGGCTGGGAGGTCCTGACTCAACGCTTAGTCAGCATTTCCCACTCACCAGGGCACCTCACTTCCTCAGCTCGCTAATAGGCTATAAAAATTCCCTTCCTCTGTTTTTTTAACCACGGAAACAATGAACAGATGTGAAAATGGCAGGCAGCTAACCAAACCCAACCTAAGGAGGTGGAGGGAACCCCTTTGGTTAGCAAAAAATGGCTGTTTCCTGTTCCCTATATTTTACTGTATACCTGGTAGCATCTACATGGCACGGCAAAGACAGGTGCACATCAAAAATATTCTCTGAGTGTTAAGCAGAACACCTTACAGGTGAAACATAAGGGCTTTATGTGATTTTTAACATGGTCTCATTTTTTTTTTTTGACAAGTTTTCCTAAATACATTTTTGGAATTGCATCTGGCCCTCATTCACACATTAATTCTACCAGCTCACCAAAATTTCCTGAGGCTGTGAGTGGTAACCGGAGGTAACAGTGCTGAGTCTGACTCAACACGGCAGCTGACTCGCTGAGGTCACTGTGCCCAGCCCGGCCCCTGTTTTGGGTCCATACTCACTCAGACCTGCTGAGTTCCACAAACAGGAATCACAGTTCATTAGATTAAGTTTCTAAAGCTGTGCTGTGGCATTCCTGGAGCCCCCATATATCACGATAAACTGTCTCTAAGGTAGAACATTCAAAATGACTCTTAATTCTACCCAAACACGTGCCTCTGGTACTGAACACCCAGTAGGCAGCGTCTCCCTGTGCTTCCTCAAGAGCCCACGGCTGCCTTCTGAGCACCACTGTGCAGACAAACAATTTAAAAGCAATTCCTACACACATCTGCTTAAGAGTTGATGAGTAAAGTTCATGAACTCTTAGAAAGCCTGGTATTATGATTCCTATAATTATCATGCATCTGGCTGGGCTGCAAATAAATAGAGCCACTAAGATAATAAGTCATTCTTAAAATTTGAAAGTAATGAAAAATCAATATTTTACATTACACTTACCATATATGCTGGTTTATTTTAAGATCAACCGAGGAAACTAGTCGTTTCTAGCAAGTGTTTTAAATGGCCTCCTGTTTGCTTAGCACAGTGGTTCTCTTCACAGTAGCACTGTTGCAGGGCCGCATGTGGGATTTAAGGTTCTGCTGCCTGGAGAGCAGGATTTGGCTCACGGTTAATTGCTCCATGCTGTTGCACCTAAACTTCAAGTTCTAGCCACTTTCTTCTTTTCTTTCCTTTTTTGTCCTTTCTGTTGTTTTCTTTGCAGAAGACCATCAAATGAACTGTCACAATACTCGAATAACGCAAGACCTGGAAAAGGGCGAAGCCCATACCGATGAGTACGACAACTATGATGAGCTGGTGGCCAAGTCCCTGCTGAACCTCGGCAAGATTGCAGAGGACGCAGCCTACCGGGCCCGGACCGAGTCGGAAATGAACAGCTGCACCTCCAACAGCCTGGAGGACGACAGTGACAAGAGCGAGAACCTGGGCCGGAAGAGCGAGTTGAGTCTGGACTTGGACAGCGACGTGGTCCGGGAAACCGTGGACTCCCTCAAGCTGCTGGCGCAGGGACATGGAGTGGTGCTTGCAGAAAACATGATCGACAGGGGGTACGTGGACACGCCGGTGCAGCAGGACGGCCGGGGCCTGAACTACCTGATGCTGGGCAAGCCGGTGAACAACGGGCCGGCGGAGAAGGCGGCGGAAGCCAGCGACGAGGAGGTGTGCCTCAGCAGCCTGGAGTGTCTGCGCAGCCAGTGCTCTGACCTGGCCCGCCGGCTGAGCGAGGCCAGCCCCCAGGAGCGCAGCCCGCAGCCGGGCAGCGGCGGCCGCCCACTCGGCCGGCAGGACGAGACCAGCCTGGGCCGGGCACCAGGCAGGAACTACTCTGACATGATGAACCTCATGCGGCTGGAGGAGCAGCTGAGCCCCCGCTCGAGAACCTTCTCCAGCTGTGCCCAGGAGGACGGGTACCTGGAGAGAGACGCGGACACCACCTCCGTGGCCTCGGACAGGTCGGAGGAAGTGTTCGACATGACCAAGGGGAACCTGACCCTCCTGGAGAAAGCCATCGCTCTGGAAACGGAGCGAGCCAAGGCCGTGAGGGAGAAGATGGCAGTGGAAGCCGGGAGGCGGGACAGTGTGAGGCCCTATGAGGAGCAGTCGCCCAGGCAGCTGCCTGGGGAGGAAAGAAAGCCCAAGTCCAGTGACAGCCATGTCAAAAAGCCATACTATGGTAAAGGTAATATTTCTACCTAATGTAAGTTGCCGCATGAAAACACGCTAGAGGAAAGGATGTCGATTTTAGTCTGCAGTTAAAGTGGGCACCATGCTGAAGTATGTCACGTCTCCTAGAGTTGATTCCAGAATCATGTTTTGTGATCATGTTTCTGAAGAACAAATCAATGCTTGGCTGAGAGATACACAGAGCAGCTCCATGTCCTATTATCAGAGCAGATGAATCACAGGGCATTTTGATGGAAAATGCATGCCTTGGAAAGATGGGGTGCAACACAGACACCCCAAGCAATAGGAGATGTTAGGGTGAGCCTGTGCTCCTGTAACTGAACCACAACCTGTGTGGCATGGCAAGGGCTTGGGCAACAGCCAGTCAGTCAGGGGTGAAGCACACATCTTATAAATTGGACTGGGCGGGTGACATCATAATTCATAAAATTATCACCAGTTATTTGTGAAACGCCCCCATAGAGAACATCCCTGATAGAAACTGAGCAGCATGAGAATGGTCAATAAGGCGCGGCAGGGCAGGGGGTGCACGTGAATGACCTCGAGGTACTGCGTGCGGGAGCTGTTTGCAAGGCCTGCCGCGCCCGAGGCCGCACTCAGTAGTGACCTCCTGAGTGTGTTCACCCCCCTCACTGATCACACTCCATCGTGGACTCAGGACAGCACTTACTTAATGATAAGACACTGAGAACCACCCCAATGTGGTAGTTTACACCTGGTTTTCATTTATGACACGTTTGGGAATGTCCTTGCATATATCTGTACTCAACATATATGTACATAGTCACTATACCTAACATGCATGTAAACATGTTTCCAACCTGAATGATTGACTTCATGTTTGCAGAAACAGCCGTGCCCACTGTCAGCATGAGGCTGGTGTGACAACCTCATGTGGGACTGTGACCCTGTGGAGTTCCAACTGCACGCTTAGCGCTAAGTAAGGAGCAATTTCAGCAATGGCCAGGGAATTCCTCAAATTCTTCCACATTAGCACCAAAAAAGATCTTCTGTTTTGTATTTTATTCTATTCCTATGAATACCGAGTTTCCTCCTGGTGGGTCTGATAATGAGGGCCAAGAATTCGGTTTGAAAATCAGTTGCCGTATAAACTTCCAACGATCGGAAAACCCATTTTTTCTGTTGTAACAGGTGTGTATCCTCCTCTCAATGTGTGCGCATAACTCCACAGCAAGGTGGGCGTCGCTGTAACCACGTCCCGATTGGAGACAAGCCTTAGCCGGAGGCCCGGTGGGCTCCAGAACTGGCAGGTGCTTGAGCCCTGGCCGCCGTGTCCGTGACGGGGTGAGGGCTAGACCTCGCGGGGTGCCGCACGTGAAGAAGGGTGGCGGTGCCGGCAAGCAGTGCTCTCAGGGCAGCAGCAGGCTCGTTCTGGGGTGTTGTAAAGACTAAAAGCGTAGCGTGTAGGTTTATGACTGTAGTGTGATCTACTTGGCATTTTTAGTTGGATATTTGAGAATCATATAGGGACTAAGCATTTGCAGGAAGAAATAGTGTCCATCTGGGATCGATTGGCTGGATGAATGCATGTCAGGCTCCGGTCTCAGAATCCTGCCGTCTCGCAGGGGGCTCTGGGCCAGAAGAGCACGGCGAGGACCTGCAGAAACACAGGCTTGCTCGGCGTGGCAGGGTCGGTGCTGCCACAGCTGCCGGGGCTCCTGCGTTCTTAACCCAGCAGCTTTCTGTAGATTTTTGACCATTTTGTCTTCTTATAGTTGTTATTTCATTTTATTTTTATTTTTTGCAAGAAAAGAAATTCCAACTGCTTGCTTCCCCTCAACAGATGGAGCAGCAATGAGAGATGGACTCTGCCTTGAGGCGGGGGGGCCTAGGGACGTGGACTTCCGTGTGGTCTCCCAGTTTCCCCAGACCTTCCTCCTCTGGCAAAGCTCATCCCCGTTTCCTGTCCATGTGCCCACCTAGTTCCCAAGTTTCTTTTGGAGATGTACATTCAGAGCCAGTAAATAAAGCCAAGTGGGGCAGAGCTATTTAAGGCCCTCCTTGTTTAAAAATATAAAATGACCTCCTTGACAACCTCCAAACACAGCCAATGGACAAGTCCTACAGCCACATAGCAGGTCAACCATCTCTAGCTTCTCTGTTACTTTATGAAAGATGGAGAGGACAGCACACCGATTCTCATTCACACACAGTCTCCTCAAAATGGTTTAATTATAAACGAGTAGCCTTTCCAAAGCATGATCTAAGACAAAAGAAATTCATCACGAAACCCTCTACCTTTCGTCTCCTCGAGCATCTGCTTGAAAGGGGAAGGCGAGCGACATCCCGCCCGCCGCCCGCCTTCCAGCCCCGCTGAAGGGCCTCCGCCGAGCTCCCAGTCCGCCTGCTTCCTTGGCGGTTCTGTGTCTGCTCGAATGTCTGCTCTCGAGGTGAACTGGGATTGCAGAAATAAGAGAGCAGAGGAGGGCTGGTGAAGGAGACGGCAGGGCCCACACATCGAGAGGAGAGACCATACCTGATCGTCTTCTGAAAACTCACACCTGGAGCCACTTTGTTTTTATACAAATCGACACCTAACTGCAGAACACTTTTGAAATCTGTGAAATAATATAATTTGTTAGAAAATCATAAGTGTACTAATGAAAAAAAGTCACTTAATGATTCATAATAATTATAACTTACTTTTTTTATCCTTTAAAAGTCAATTACACCTAGTTTATGACTTTAAATTATATCACCATGTCGTTTTAAATTATATCGCTATAAACTACATATAGTTTAGGATCTTAAATAATTGATATCTTCTTTAGTAACTGTGTACTTACTATTTTATATTTACATTAATTAAATTATACCAATTTTTAGATTTGTTTTCAGAGATTTTTAAGTATTAATAATGGTAGGAAGTAGCTGAAATCATATCTAGGATATTCCCTCAACACCAGCCCAAGTTTAAGAGATTCCTGGACCTAAAAGACACATTATATAGATTACAATGCCAGGTAAAAAAGAAGGAAGGTATGTAAACATGAAAGAGTTTATATATTCCCCTGAGTCCTTTGTCTATTTCAAGGCACATGAATGACTTAAGAAAGTCCATAGAGTTCAACAATATTAAACTAAATTTTTTTCTTGATATAAAATGAATTCTTAATCAAACGTAAAACCTGTATTTTCTAGGAATCATGGTCAGCTTGATGAATGAGTTTTCACCATAAAAGCATTAAACCCCTCAAGAAATGTCTGCGCAACTGGTTTTCAAAAACTCGCTCAAAAATTGTGTTTCGCACACATTTACGATTTGGTCTGAGCTTTATCTTAGAAATATTTTCTGGAGTTATTTTCTGCATATTTATGATCTGTGGTCAATTCCGGATATATAAATTGTTTTGTTAGCAATATCATTGCATTCCTGGCACCTGGCAGCCACATTTTGCCCCAGCGCCTGCTCTGCTCCTCCTTCGACTGGTGTAGCAGAGCGCCAGCAGGGCTGTATGAAACCATTCCTCCTGATTCCGTGTATGCATGCATCGCACTCCACGAGCCTCCTCTGGTTCCAAGCACAAATGAAGAAATCAAAACACATGGTTGCTCCAGCAGCTACTGAAACGTTTTTGATTGTCCATCACCTCCGTCAGGTGGGGCTCCCACCATTTGGGCCATCTGCTTACAGTGCCTTCTGAGAGTTTAGCTCATTTTCAGCAAATCTCTGAATTGGTACATTACACAAAACAATGTTGCAGGAGAATAAATTTCAACACCAGCAAACTTCTGCACCTTAGCAAGTGTATACGACAAGAGCCCTCCTTAAGAAAGCTCTCCTGCTAAAGTGCTGGACAGCACTGCATCCCCCAGCTGGGATGCCCAAAGCCACTGCAGTTCGGCTCTCTGAGAAGGTCACTGTCTCATCATTATCTACATTGATTTCTTTGAGCAACACAGCTTATCATGTAACACACGGGAAAACAATTGATCAAAAGTTAAGGTAGGGAGAGTCTTTGTTTTCTTTAGTACAGAAGTAAAATACTTTATGATTCATGATTACACTGCTGGAGGTAAAAAAAAAAAAAAAAGTCACCCCAAACCAAAGAACTAACTATGCAAAAATCTGATGTCACAGCCTGTCCCCTGACACCTGCTTTTTTTCTTTCTTTATCAAGGTCTCTTCAGATTGTTAAGTAATTATTTGTCTTCAATGGGTAAAAAATTCATTCTCTTGACACCTGTTGTCGCTTTTAGATCCCTCGAGAGCAGAAAAGAAAGAGAGCAAGTGTCCAACCCCGGGGTGTGATGGAACTGGCCACGTTACCGGACTTTATCCGCATCATCGCAGTTTGTCCGGGTGCCCGCACAAAGATAGGGTCCCTCCAGAAAGTAAGTCCGTGTTTCACCAACCCCCTTGGAGCACACACCTGTGACTGTTTACATCATCCCACTTGCCTTTGTCATTTCCATCAGTGGTTCAGTGCACCCCTCCTGTCTCATGGGCAGCCCAGCCAGGAGTCGTCGCTGCCACGGCCCAGCTACAGGGCCTTCCGGGCAGTGGCTTGCCACCAAGCCAGCTCCCAGCAGCAGGCCTCATGGGTGACTTGCTCTGCGACCTGAGCAAGGCCACCCCTTTCCTTGCATCTTGTTTTATAGGACGGAATTTAGGTAGAAAGAGACGCCCCTTCCAGCACTAAGTGGCTGTGAGTCCCTGAGGAAAGAAAACTTGTGCTCCTTTTACCCAATTATCTGGACTTCAGGATATATCTGAACCAATATTTATATTTGCATTTTATTTTTAAAGTATGTTTCATGTCATGTTGTCCCAACATTACTACACAATCAACCTTAAATAAGAAAGTTTAAGTCAGGTGGGCTTGGAGGTATGCATCCCTTTTAATTAGTTAAGTTCTGGGAGTATTTATGGAAACAAGTAAATTTCCTAGAGAGCTGAAATGACACACAGCTTTTTTATTTTCCTTCCTCTCAGCACACAGAGTATGCCAACTCTTTAACCACAGTGAGAAGTGATCGCTCAGAAAGAAAAGGCATATTTTCAGCAATGACTATATGGGTTTAAGATCCTGGTTTTGAGTCTAGGGTACATTAAAGACTTTCCTCAGTATCTGAGGGACAGTTGCCAATGAGGAAAATATGGCAACTTGGCTGGAAATTTGGTGAGAAGAGCAGCTGATTATTTAGAGGAACTTTGGAGGCTTGTCCCATGAAAGTGGCTGACAGAAACATTTGAGAAGCAGCTGTTGGGACAAACACAAGCTCGTAGTGGTAGCTGAGACTTAGCAGGTTTAGCTCAATGTTTCAGGTGAAGTACTTTTAAAAATAATTGTGCCTCTGGGTTTTCAAATGGCTACTGAAAATAATAAACCCATGTTTCTTGTAACTGTCTCGCGACCAAACTTTAGCGTCGTGAAAATAGCCGTATCCAAGTGCATGGCTGTGCCCGTGTGTTACATGAGCAGGGAGACAGCATGGTTTATCCACAGCAGCTTCCGTCTCCCAGCACCCTCCGTGCAGGCTCTCGGCCACACTCAGCAAACACTCCCTCATTTATCCCCGTGAGTCCTGCTGGGCAGTGCACCCCGCTGGGCAGTGTGGCCCCGCTTTTCAGATGAGGAAAAGAGGAGCAGACTCCATCAGCCTTCTCTTCCCAGGGATTAGCTCAGTGCCTAGGAAATGGAAGATGTTCAATACTTCTTAAACTATATGAGCAGGTACTAACTTGCCTAAGGAGAGAAGAGTGCTAAGACCTAAATCCACGTCTGTCGGAGCCCCAAGCCTGTCTGTTTCCGCTGAGAACTGGGTCTGGCGCCCAGTCTCCACCCTAACAGGCCATGGGGCCTGGGCAGGTGACCCGCCGGCTCTGCTTCCTTTTCCTCACCCACAAATGAGGCATTAGGACCAAGCGCTGATGTTTTCAGAAGTGAGAGCTTCTTTCTGCAATTTTTCTTTAAGGCCTATGTTTTCACCTTCAAAGCAGAATATCAGTTCTTCTCCATGGCTGGGAAACTCTCCTGACCCCATATTTTCACAGGAAAAGTCTAAATATGGCATAAACAGGGACCGAGTTCTGACTAGTTGCACACTGTTTGTGCTCAGACAGACCACGGGTCAGACCACACCTTTGCCCCCGGGGCGGATGCCTCCCAGAGCAGCTATGGAAAATCACGTCTAAATCTTTACTCATGCATAATTCTTTATAATTCCATAGAAATGGGAAACATTAAAACTGCACAGAAGGCGTTCGTTTTTAGTTTTAGTTTTCCTGGGCTAGCTTCCCCTCATCATCCTTTCTGTCCAGTTGAATTTGGTAAAGCGTGGTGTTAGAAACACAGAGGGCACTGTGGAACGAGACACGAGGCCGGCCCTCCGAGAGCACAGGCCCCCTAAAAGGGGAGTAAACGAGCCAGATTTGGGAGGTTTGCACATGTGTATAGAAAGCGGCAGGTGTGCAAAAGTCAGAGGAACCAAGAAAGGGAGGTGTTTCTGAAAAGGTCCCATATATGAAGGGGGTGCCCGAGAAAGAGTCCAAGACAGTGTTGAACAAGGAGGCCAAGAGGAAGGACACAGAGGCCCTGGGTCTATTGAGCCAAAGCCTCGTCCCGACACACCGAGGAGCCAGCAGGGCCACAGTGAGGACAGAGCTGTGTTTGGGCCGGGCAGCAGGCCTGCAGACGCAGGGTCACGCAGAGACTCCATCTCCCGTGTGGGTCATAGGTAGTGATGGCTGGGTGTCCAAGTCTCCTTGGGGCGGGAGAGATAGGTCTGGTTGATTTGAGATCTGTACTGTAGACAGCAGAAAGGTGTCTGCTGTCTTCAGGAAAGACCTCATATCTGAACAGTTTAGCATAAAAGGAAAGGAAAGATGTGTATTGATTTGAGAGGGCCGCTGTGTCCTGGCAGGGTTTACGGGGGAAAACAGAACTCAGCAGGTAGGACGTGGCAAATGGTGCCCCAGAGGAAAGGAAGAGGGGAGGTGTGGGCTCTAAAGGCTCAGGGGCCCTCCTCTGAGACAAGAGCTGCTCCCAGACCTCCCAGAGAGGGAGCCCCACTCCAACCAGGCACCCTGCACAAAGCAGCCCCAGCACCCTGGCTCCAGGGACTGAACCTGTGCACTGAGCAGCGCCCCGGGAGGATGATGCAGGCTGGAACAGCCATAGCACTCCACCTGTCCAGGCTCGGCATCCAGGCAGCTGACCAGGAGCGAGACGTGTCCTCAAGGGGGACCACGTCAGGTGGAAGCAGGGTTCAGAGAAAAGACAGAGCTTGCTCCTGAGAATGAGGAAGCTGTAGGAAACGCAGGGAGTCCTAGAGGGGCCTACATCACCCCACAAGCCAGCTCGCCACCTGGGAGGAGGCCACGCTCAGAAACAGCCCCCAGCCTGCCTGCCGCACTGTCCTCCAGTTTGCAGGCAGCTGCACTGGGGTAGGGGTCCCAGCTCAAGACTCCTCAGCCGGAGGGGTGACATGGTGCCCAGGCACCAGAAGGGAGGGTATGCCAGTGGTCAGCTGAAATGCCAGCCCGGCTCAGGCCACTGGCTTCCTGGCACCGTGGATAGTGTCTCATGCTGAGAAGCACCTATATTCTAGACACTCTAGGTGAAGAATAACAAAGGACTTAATTCCTGGGTGGAAAGTCATTATCTAATTCATTTCACTTAAAAATCAAGTTTGGAGGCCTCTATTGACCTGTGACCGCCACACCTTCCTAATACTGTGTGTTTCCAGAGCGTAAGCATGTCCACAAATGCCCACTCTGTGTGCGGTTACACAGCTAATCGATATTCAGTGCTAATGTTGGGAGACATTCCCTGGCCCTCCCAGCCCATTGGGAACAACCCCGTTATCTCACCCTCCACCCTCCACAGCCCCGCCTGGCACACCCTGCTTTGCATGCCAGTTACAGTGAGGTTGAGACAACATTCTTTCTCTTCCACATGTGTTTTCCTGACCGTGCCCATCACAAATGTTTGTAGGACTGTCATAACTAACCCAGCCTTTGTTTAAATGATTGCATATTCTTCTATCTGGACTGTTTCTGTGTTTTAACGCTGGGCTGTTTTCTCTGCCTCTCCTCGTCAAGTTCTTGCCATGCATGAAAATGTTCTCAAGTGTCCTACTCCGGGCTGCACAGGGCGAGGGCATGTAAATAGCAACAGGAACTCACACAGAAGGTAAGCAAAGCGCTCCTGCATCCCGGCGCTGCGGGAAGGCGGTCTCCCTCCAAGCATTCCGACTGCCTCCTGAGGGCGGGCGCCCCTGCACACCTCTCCTTCCTGCCCGAGGTGGCGGCCTTCAGGGGCTGGAGGGTCTCCGCACAGTGCGTGGAAAAGCCGAACCCTGAGAGCCCCTCTTGCAGATTACATTTTTGTCCTCTAACTGTTGCCCTCATCCTGATGAGAAGCAGCCCCCTAGGTGCCAACCTTGGTGTGACACCTATCACAGAACCATGATTGTCTGCTATGACTGGAAGGGATGCAGTAAAGATTCAGTTATCCCCGGGGCTCCAGGGGTGAGGCCCAGTGCACACCACACAGGATGGGGATTGAAATACAGGCTTACCTTAAAACCCTAATGAAACCCACAGTCACCAGTGTGGACACTGGCAGCTGCTGTCCTCAAGCTCAGGTTGGGGAGCCTGGGGCGCGGCAGTGAGCCAGGTAAACAGACTTTTCCTGGACTGTTACTGAGATAAGCACGCTCACTTTCTCTTTTCCTCTCTTATTCTGACATTTACTAAGTCGCTCATCATATGCAGTTTGTATCACATCCATTTTTGTTTCAGTAGCCAAAAAATGTGTTAGAATTTTCCTTACGGCCCGAAGTCTCACCTTCATAAGCTCGTGTAAAATTACATCTAAATGGAGGAAACCATCATGAGTTTCATTTTAATTTTTACTTGTCGGGTTAGTAAATTTGGTTACCAGTGTTAAGTTGATAATGGAACAAATCACAGCTCTGTGCCCTCAGAGGAATTAGGGGGCTCCGTCTGCGGATGGGGGCGATCGGTGGCTCGCTCAGCACACACCTCCCGTGTCAGCTCCTTTGTCTCAGCTCGGGCAGCCTGTGTTTTTGAGACATTGTGTTTACGCAGATATGCTTATGTGCAGACATAGGCACACCAGGAGCAGGCGGCACGATTTCATAAATGAGCTCAACACAAAGCCAATCCGTGAGCTCTTCCATCAGTATTTAGTTCCAGAAACCATTTACTGCAGTCCTTGACTGTCCCACTTTCTGCCTTTTTGGTCTCCCTTCCCGGGAGGACACAGACAAGCTGGCTGGTGACAAGCATCCACTCAGAGCTCAGGTGACCCGCTTGGAGCGCGTCTGCTGGTACCCATCAGAGAGCTGCCCTTCTGGGCTTTTTAGACACGCATCCCACCCAAACCATCAGTCACTCATGTCCAGAAATGGTGAACATCCCACAGTGGGGTCTGTGTCTAAAGTTTCAGCTCATGTTCCTTTGAATGACATGGAATTTGGCTTTGCTATCATTGCAAAGGCATGAGCGCACTTTACACACAGCCTGGCCGGCAGCACTGCCTCCCGGAGACCAGGAGGAGAACAGCCACCAGGAGCATGACTGCCTCTCCCCCTCCCAGTTCGTTCCTCAGGAGTGCCCGTGCCAGCTGTGGGAAACTGCTTCGGGGTCTGGTGCTAGCTCGGGAGAGGAGGCGAGGTGGCAAGGGTCCATGTGTTGGGAGGAGACAATTAAACCGCCTTTCTGTGATTGCAGCCTCTCCGGGTGCCCTATTGCTGCCGCAGAGAAATTAGCAAAGGCCCAAGAAAAACATCAGAGCTGTGATGTGTCCAAGTCCAACCAGGCCTCGGACCGTGTGCTAAGGTACCAAACCGGGAACGCCCACTCCATGAGACCCATCTACAGCCGGTCCCCAGCACACAGGTGCTGGGACTCCAGAGGAGGTGGGCGCCCTGCTTAGCGACAGATGTAAACGTGGCGCGGCAGTTGGTGTAGCTGCAAGGTGGCAGAGCTGGGAGCTGAGACCCGCACCCACCCTTGCTCTGCCACAGGGCTGCCTGAGGGACGGGGATGGAGCCGCCTCCCCAGGTGTCCACTGACCCCTGTGAGTTTTTGAATTAGAGAAGTAGACCAAACTGTTTCTGGTTTTCTTTCTGGCCCTGATATGATTCTATAAATGCTGGATGAAAGGGATGCTTTTAAAATTAATGAGATGCCCAACGTAATTTCAGTGCAGTTTGCAGGAGAGCATAGGCACCAGCCCACAGCACGGTGCACACAGGGAGCTTCCCACACAAAATCCTCCAAATCTTCCCCCCCCATCCTCAGCCGCCCCAGAGGTGGGTGGGTCGGGCATCCTTATCCCCACTTGAGAAGTGGAAACCCGCGTGCAGAGAGGCGCCTTCCTCACTGACGCTAGAGGAGGAGCTGGTTCTGCCACTGCACCTCCATGGGGAGAAGCAGCTCGTGGCGGGCGGGCAGCAGTGCACACGTGCAGCGCAGTCGTGCCCCAGCGCCGGGTCCGCGCAGTCCTCGTCTGCGCCGAGGCCCGGCGATCACCCTGTACTCCTCCTCTGGTCGGCATCGTGCCAGAAACGCAATCCCGTGTCCGAGTCGGGACCGTCACTGCAGTCAGCGGCCTGTGGGTAGGGCCACGCCGCGGGCTGGGCGGGCGGCGCTCGGGCTGAGCCCTGGTTCGTGTTGCAGAGGGGCGCAGGCACACGCACAGCTTCACTCCCGTGACGTCGCTGCTGCTCCTTTGGGGTGGTTCACGGGGAAAAGTCACTAGGCAGCGCTGGTCTCGCTGTGTGTCATCCCACGGCTTATATCAACGGTCGTTAGAGTCACCATCAGCCCTCAACAGAAAAGTAAAATCCTCACAGAAAATGAGAAGCGCTTAAATAGACAACAATAAGAAAACAAAGCCACTGACCATCCTACTGTTCAGAGATAAGCCCTCAGTAACTGGGGGGCACGTTTTGCAGATTTTCTAAGTGTGGGTGCTACCAGCCTAGCACACCCCAGTGCCGTAACTCCCTTATTTCACACAAGACAGGACCAATGCCCAAGGATAAGACCCCTCCCCTAGGAACCCCCAGACCCCCCAGGACCCCTCCCCCAAGGATGCCCTGAGGACCCCCCTAAGAAACCCTCTGGGACTCCTCCTCCTGAATACCCTCCAAGACCCCACAAGGGCCCCTTGCCCAGGACCCCCTGAGTACCCCCGAGAAACCCCCTGGGGAACCTTCCCCAACAAGGACCCCTCCCCCAAGCATCCCCTCCCTGAGGACCCCCTGCAGGCCCACTGCTGGGCACGTTGGCAGCCCAAGACCCACCACGGGCACATGAGGAGAGGGGTCATTAGCTTCCAGGAACCGAGAAACATAGAGAACAACTGAGGCTGGGGCTCCTGTTAATTTTCTTGATGACTTTGGACAGAGCCCAGAAAGCTAGAAAGAGCCTGGGCCCACCCCCTTGAAAGGCCAGCAGGAGGGTGGTGCCCATTTCCTGGGGCCTATGCTGAGCACATGTCCCAACGAGGGGCCTTGCAGACGGCTTGAGGTGGACGCACACATCCACAAACACACCTCGTTCAGACTCAAGCCTCCCTTCCACCCAGAGCCTGAAACAGCGACCTTGCAAGTGGTTTCTGTGGCTTCCTGGCCCAGGATCCCGTTCTTCGGGTTGGTGCAGTGGGAAACCACACCACATCCTAATGGGACAGAAAGTCATGGGCCAATGGTTGCGTCCTACAGTTTTCTTTACATGCCCTGGCCAGGCGTGGGGAGGACAGTGGCCCTAAACACAAGGGTGGAGCCTCTCCGGCTCACAAGGGGCACCCGAGCCAGCCCGGCAGCAGTGGCATCTGGCTCTCGAGGCCAGCCTGATTGCCGGCTGGTGGCGGCCGGTCCATTCCACGCTCTCTGGCTTGGAACTCGCCTCAGGCACGGAGGTCCCAGAGCAGGGTCTGGCAGATGGGGTCTCTGTCTGGGCTGCCTTTGTGCCACCAGGGGGATGCTCGCTCAGCCACATAAGGGAAGGAGACAGGAAGGAAGGAAAGAGAAAAATAACTTAGACCTGCAATTGCTGAATTATGATTTGACGTCTTTAAGTAGATGATCCAATGGGCGCCTGCAGCTCCATGGAGGGCTTCCAGTCCCGCCCAGGCTGTGAGTCTTGGCAGCAGCCCCGATCTGTAGTCAGTGCCACCGTCTCACTGAGGCCTCCTCCCAGGCCCCCGTCCCTGCGAGCAGGCCCTACACTTCTGAGGGCTCAGAGATCAGGCCTTCCTGGCCCACACCATGTGGCCTTCCCTGCTGGGTGATGAACAGACTGCAGATCCCTCCCAAGGTGCCAGTATCTGAGGCCCCAGAGATGCTCCTGGACCCAACCTTTAAAGTGGGGTTTCCTTTCCTGGAATGCTTTCCCACCCCACCCTGGAGCTTGACCTTAGCAACTTTACCCATTTCTGCAAAGCCTACTTCAAACACTACCTTCTCCATTAAAACTGAGCTGAATCTCATAGCCAGGAGTGATCTCTCTTCCCCCAGATTCTCATGGCACTTGGACTCTTAAAATAATTCCACATTCCACGTGATCTTTGAAGGAAAGCTGAGGGTCCTGTTCACCTACATTACCTTGTTGATCTGACAAGAACAGGCTACATCAATGAAATAAGAATAAACGTGTTGGCAATGGGTAATGAAGATGTTAACACGAAGAGAAGTTTAGTGACAGCTATGATTCTGTGCAGCTTTTCTGTAAGCCTGAAATCATTTCAAGAGGAAGTTTTGAAATCCCACCCATGAGACAGAGACATAGAGGGACACCCACAAGGCAGACTGTTAATGAACAATTTAAATATTTCATTCCAAAACCTAGAAAGTGAATGACTGCCGAGTACAAACAGGGAAGGTCTATGCTGACATGTGTCGCGAAGTATTCCTCCAGGTTCTATGCGATTGTCCAGCCAGGCTCATTTGTATCTGTGTCTCTGAGAGTATTTCTTTCATTCCTCTTATGTTTGAAGGGAAATCTCTTACTAGCTCACCAGGATTTGTGTAGTTCTTACTGTTTGAAACCATGCAAAAGGAAATGCATGGGTGTGAGTTCCTTCCCATCCTCATTTGCTCATGTCTTCACCAAGCCTACAAGGATTCTGAAGACAAAAAGAAACAAGGGAAAAAAAATAAATATTAAACTTTTATTTTTTTATTGCCAACACTGTCTAGGGAGATAGAGCTGGTGTGTGCTACTTAATTACAGCACACTCGGTCTTTTCTCAGGAAAAGAGAACTGGGATTTTAGCGCAAGGGTCTAAGTCCTCACGGCAGTTGAGAAGCAAGATACTCTAATTTTAATGGGAGCCATCTCTTCCCCGCAGCCACGAGAGAGCAAGCTGTCATGTTTCTTGTCTGCCTACAGGCCAATGTGCTTTGTGAAGCAGCTCGAGATCCCTCACTACGGCTACAGAAACAACGTCCCCACCACCACGCCTCGCTCCAACCTGGCCAAAGAGCTGGAGAAATATTCCAAGACTTCGTTTGAATACAACAGTTACGACGGCCATACTTATGGCAAGCGGGCCATAGCCCCCAAGGTGCAAAGCAGGGATATATCCCCCAAAGGATATGATGGTAGGAGGTGCACACTCGTATACATGAGAGTCACGCTTGCCGTTAATAATGTTGTTGTTGTGTATATCCGTTTCCTACGAACTGGTCGAGCATGTGGTCACTTGATGGGTACCAGAGAAAAGTCCACCCACAGCGTGTGCTCACTGGCTTTGGGTGGGTGTGAGCAGGGATCTGCAGGAAAAGCCCAGGGGCACACAGGTGGGCATGAGCAGGCACCTGCAGGAGGGAGCAGACACCCTTTCCTCTGTATTCCCAAAGCAGCACCGTCTGGCCACTTGCGGAATGTGGAGACGGACAGCTGTCGGCCCACGGGCTTCATGCTATTGCTAAGGCAGTGTCCTGATTTTGATAAGCACAGATGAGGCTGGGAGCAGCAGTAACGCCCCAGAGTTCTTGTTTATTTGAGAAGCTCTGCATTACCTCAGTGTTCCCTATCTTGGATGCCCATCAGATCCATCAGGGGAGACTGACAAATCCTAAGGCCAGGCTGCACCCCCGCCCAGTCACATCAGGTGCCCGGGGTGACCCCCGGGGGGTGGCATTACTGTGAAGTCACCAGTGACTCTGATGTGCAGCCCTGGGCAGACAGCCTCTGCTGGTTCACCCTGGTCTGTTCTTCACTGGGCTCCTGGAGCCCAGGTGGGCCACCCGTGGTGATCGGCTTTGTCCCTGGCTGCACTCACAGCTATCAGAACAATCCCCACAGAAAGAACCAGTGAGACAGTTAAAAGCCACGTGCTTCCCAGGGAAAGGACTGTTCATTTCCACTCGTGCATTTAAACCCACTTCCACGGTATAAACTAGTGCCAGAGTCATCACAGAGCTAACCTGGTAAGTGGTGGACCAGCAGAGAGAAGACTGCATTTCTTTGATTTTACTAATTTATCTAACCACCTTTCTGCTTTAAATTCCAGGATGTATGGACTGGGAAACAGGTTGTCTAAGTTTTGATGATTTAAAAGTCACATCGTGGTGTCTCTAGCAGAGGCAAGGAGGAGTTGTTTTTAAAGATCTTTGAGCTCCTCTCTGAAAAAGATATTTAATTAAAATCATAGCGCACCAAAAAATTCATTTAAAATGAATGCTTGGGGAGTTCTGAAACCTTTTTACGATTCAGTGAGTTGCCGCACATCTTTCTAAGCTATGTTAGTCAGTCCTTGCCTATCACCATTAATTTGTACAGTGAATGAAGTATTTCCTTCATACACCACATATTGACTACCCTTGTGTGTATCAGTTTTTACTATATAGGAACGAAGATATGTGTGGGAAAAAGAGAGTGGCTGAGGGTATAACAGAAAATAACTATCTATGTTTGTTCTGTTTATTTTGTAATAATTTGCAAATTTCAGGTTTTCTTATAATGTGTAATGAGTTTCATTCATTCAAGTGCAAATGAAGATCCAAAAGATCTTGAGCCCCACATAATTAAGGTTCCGCCTGTGTGACCTCCGATTCGTGGACACCTTGCTGTGTCCCGGGGAAGCTCTCTCTAGATGCTCATTTCACTGCTGTTACTGCTTGTGGCCTGAGTTCTTTGGTCTCATTGTTTTGGCTGGACTCTGGTGACGTCTTGATGGTCGCGTGTGTTTGTGTGGGTTCAATGTCTGCTGCTGGGTTAGACGTCAAGCCTACTGGGGCCTGTTCTTGGCTCTCCCATCCTGAAGCTGGGTGACACTGGGCCAGTTCACCTCTCTGTATGTCGCTTTGCTCGTGAGCAGAGTGGTGGCAGTGTCTCCAGCCCCGGGCCTCTTGGACGCTTGCAGATATCAGCTGACCACTCTAAAGGGTGGGCAAACATGTGTCACCTCTTGGTGTTAAGTCTCACCTGCCTGGGAAAAGGTAACTGTTGTTGAAAACAGGGAGAGCCATGTTCCTCTGCCAGCCCACAGGAAAGCAAGAATATGGAACAAAAACTGCAATATTAGGTCTTCAAGAAACTCAGGAAAAGGAAAGGTGGCCTTTCACCACAATTTACTAGAAGAAATCGAGACTCCCTTTCTCTCCCACCAGACTCATCTGGCAGATTTTTAAAGCATCAGGGACAGTGGCCCCTAGGGTCAGATTGGCTGGGCAGGTTTCCTGCTGGGAGGTGAGCCCAGAGGAGCCTCTGATGCTCCAGGGCACCGGGGCAGCTCCCCACCCCCAAGGCTGTTTCAGGCACGCAGAGAATTGAGCCGTGGCTCCTGAGGAAGGATGGTGAACTGAGCATGGGGAGGGAGCCAGAGCCCATGGAGACGTGGAAGGGGTGGAAGGGCAGGGCTTGATCCCACTCTGAACATCAGCCCTGAGATCCCACTAACCATGAGCCACATGCCCAGCAAACTGTGATTTAACCACTGTGTTCTGCAGGTGCCCGCTGTTTGCTATCTGTCCGTCTGTCTGTACATCTATCCATGTATTCACCTGTACATCTGTTCATCCACCCAACCACCTATCCATCATCTGTCTGTCCACCGTCTCTCTGTCTGTCATCTACCTGGCTGGCTAACTATCATTTGTCATCTATCCATCTATGATCTGACATCTGTCATCTGTCTGTCTGTTTGTCTATCCATCTATTTGCCATTCATTTATCTATCATCTATATATCTACTCTTCCTCTCTTGATAACAACCTTCTAGGAAAGATGAATAAATGGAAAGTAGTGAAATACATATTCATGCTCAGTGGAGCAAGGAGCCCATTCTGCCTGGAGGAATTAGTCTGAGCTTTACCAAAGTGGCCAATTTTAAACTTGATTTGTGAAGCTTGTGTAGAAATTATGTGAAGACAAGAAACCCATGGGTCAGTGGGGCCCGCCAGGGGGCTGGTGCAGCATGTAAGAGGAGGGATGAGGGACAGCTCTGGAGACAGCCAGGGGATGCCGTGGTGGTCTGCCGGGCTGAGTTGCTGGGGCATTGCCGTAGGACGTGGAGATCCACGGGGGGACGGAGGAGGGAAGGCGAGAAGGACGGAGGATGTCCTCTGCCGCGAGTGCCAGGTCAGCACCCCGATCCCTCCCCGCTGTCCAGCCTGCTTTTCAGGGTGAGCCTGAAGGCTGCCGGGTCCTACGCAGTGGGACAGAGCCTCACATGTTTGGACTGTACTCCTTTTTGCCTAGCTTTCGAGGGAAATTTGGATTGTAAGGACACGCTTCTCTATTCCCTCTAGGAAAAAGTTAATGTATAAGAAAATGGACATTTTCTAAGAGGATGCACACACACATTTAGTAAGACTCTTGAAAGCAGAATAGCTTGATGAAGTGATTCTGGTTAGAGGGTGGTTGGCTTTTTAAATTTTGTCATATTTGATCACTAAAAATCCCATGTGCTTTTGCTTTTTCTGGCAAGAGAGGATGGAATAGTTAGAGAGGTATTTCTCGGCAGCATAGTGTGAGATCTGGTGGGCTGCTGGTGTCCAGGGCACGTCTCAACACTGCAGGGATATGCTGGCACCTGGAAGGGCGCCAGCAAATTCTTGACTGCTCATGGACTGGAAGCAACTTGATTGCCAGCAGCTTTGCCAAAAGAACGTGCATTTTGTGGTGGTTACAGGGCTCCCCTCTGGCCATGTCGGGGCTCCCTCGGTACTGGGGAGGGGACAGGGGGCACCAGTCTTCCGGATGCCCCACTGCTCCATGGGGCCCCCAGTAGTCTGTGGGATGAGCCTGAGAAACCCCGATGGTGGCCACAGATTACTGACGCCAACAGCTCTGCAAACACTTTACAAGTAGGAGATAATTATTAGGGCCAAAGACCTTCATCCCCGGAAAGATCTGAAGTACAGAGACTCTTCGTTTTGAACAAAACAAAAAATGGTGGATCACATTTATTTAGTAAAAGGACACATATGATGTTAACATTGAGCCAGCTGCTTCTCCTGGATCCTGTGAGCTGACAGGCCCAGCAGATGGTGCACCACTCATGCGCCTGCTGGGATTTTGTACCGGTCCTTTCGACTCGTGCTTTACACTTGAAGTGGGTGCACTTCACAGATGTGTACTGCGGTTTGCCGCATGGACAGTGTCCTGCTTAGTTTCTTTTAGAAGCTAAAGTTGACTCATAGCAAAATAAAACTGTCATTTTTTTTATTTATGTGGACCATATTTTTCCCCTAAACCAGTGACTAACTCCCAGTAGGGAAAACATCCCTATAAGAATTATTTCATTTCTCTCACAATTTTTATACTCCTATTTTAATAACAAAATTGTAAATGATGTAAAAACCACAATTTCGGTGCACATAGTAAGTACCAGAGCTGCGAATTAGCATCGCTTTCCATGTGGTTTGCCAAGCCCACTGGGCGGGTCCCATGGGGCTGCCTCTAGACACTCTAGAGGGAGTGTCTCTGTGAGGGCCTCTGGATGGGTCCCCAGGCCCTGAGCTGGCCCTCAGCTCAGACCCGGGACCACGGTGCGGACACGGCACCAACTGCTGCTTAGACAGGATACGGTCACAGAGGAGAGGCGGGAGGGCTGTGCAGGCAGACACAGCAACCAGGGCGGTGATCCATCCTCAGGGCTGAGCTACTCAGGTTAGCCAAGAAGTAATTTACATGTAAGGTATTTCTGTGCTTGGTGGGTCTGAGCGTTAAGGACCAGACCCCTGGCATGTGCAAGGGGACATGGGTCTGACACAGTTCTCTGCGTGTGGTGGCTCTGTCGTGTCTGACAAGGACTGTGACAAGGTGGGGTGGCCCAGTGCTTCCCCTGCAGCCACCTGGGCCCTGAGCAGCACCATGCAGCCAGGGGACCAGGATGAACCTGTGCGCTGCATCAAGAGGGCACAGCCTTCAGTCCGAAGTCCTCTTCCCTCGTGCCTGAAGAAGGTGCCCTGGCTGGCTCCGTGGTGGCCCGTGCAGCCAGCGGGTGGGCTGTGTGAGGCAGTGCTCAGTCAAGCTTTGTGTGCTTGTCCACTGGGTGGAGGGTGCAGCGCAGGTCCCCCAGGGGGCCCAGGTTCCAGACCCTCTGAGGACAGTGCTGGGCAACCCACAGGCAGCAGCAGGCTGCAGGGCCCCCTGTCCCCACGTTCAGCAAGGGCATGTGGTTCCCCCAGAATTATCCAGCCAGGGGGGCCCTGATGACCAGGAGGCCGTGAGCACAGCAGGAACCCGTCCACGCGCCCACCACCCAGGTCTCCCACCGCACCTCTCACCCACGTGGGAGGGTGTGGGAAGAGGGTCCCAGAGGCGCATGGACCCCACAGATGGTGGCCTACCAGGGGAGGAGCTCAGGACACGGAGGGGGGAGAGGTTCCTGCACCCTCCAGCCTCAGCTCTGAGCACCTCCTGGCAGGGAAGGACTCAGGCTGAGAACTCTGGCCCCGTGCACAGGGACAGACACCCTGTGACCTCGGTGATGCTGGGGTGACAGTGGGGCCATCCCACTGAGCCATACATCAGATGTCTCCCCATCCAGGTGCTGGGGGGTCCATGCCGCTCTGAAAGCAGCGGCCCCAGTGCCTGTCTGGCTGCTGAGAGGGCTGGGGCTGGGAAGGGTGCCCCTGGGTGGGCCCGGAGGCCGCTCCCCTGCCATGGGGGGGGCGTGGGGCTGTGCCCCTCTGTACTCACCACACAGTGGTGTGGCTGTGCCATGGGAGCGTGCCAGCCTCCTCCTCACCTGCCACCCTACCCCCATGACGCTCTGTTAAAATCACAGGATGAGACTTTTCTGGAGGAAAATGGTGTTTCAGTTGCTCACTCCTGGCAGAGGGCCACCTCCCCTGGTGTGGGTCCCCACAGGCCTCACAGGTGGCCTTAGGAGGTCACCAGCATGCAGGCAGGGAGCCCGGCTGGCCCCTGCAGCCACTCCTGGCTGGAAGAGCTGCCCCATCAGCTCTCTGTCACCCATGAGCTGTGTCATGACACGGAAGCCCTTCCAGCCTTGACCTGGCTGCCTGCCCGGTCACTTCCTGAGGCCGGTGGCCAAGCCTTCCAGGCCAATACCTTTAAAGGCCCAGGAGACATGCCAGGCCCACGTGCCAGGACCACCTCAGCACCAGAAGCATTTCCTCCAGGCTCCAGCGAGGAGCTGTTCATGGGTGTGAGAGGAGGAATGGAGTAAAAGCCATACGTTTCTCCACCAGTCGGCCCCATGGCACCAGGGCCCTGGGTGTGCTGCACACAGGGTCAGGTGGTCCCCTCCTCCTGGATACCGGTGTGCTGGGCACAGGCCGGGCAGGGGCCCGATACCCGTGGGGCTGCGCGCAGGATGGACTGGGACCCCGATGCCCCAGGGGCTGCGCGCAGGGCGGGCAGGGGCGGGGCGCCGCGCTCGCTGCGCTGCCTGGCGGCGGGGACCCGAGTCATCCCGTCCCGTGTCTCCCCAGCGAAGCGGCTCTGCAAGAGCAGCCCGAGCAGCGGGAGCAGCAGCTACGCACCCAGCAGCAGCGGCCTGAGCTGCGGCGGCGGAAGCAGTGCGAGCAGTACGTGCAGCAAGAGCAGCTTCGACTACGCGCACGACGTGGAGGCGGCGCACATGGCGGCCGCTGCCATCCTCAACCTCTCCACGCGCTGCCGCGAGATGCCGCATAACCTGTCCACCAAGCCGCAGGACCTGTGCGCCACCCGGGTACGGCCCTGGGGGCAGCTCCCCTGGGGCAGGCTGGGGCCCCCTGGTCACCCCGGGTCACCCTGGGTCATCCCCGCTTACCCCTCCCCCATCACCCCGGGGCACCTCTAGTCATCCTGGGTCACCCCCTCTTGTTCCCCTTGGGTCATTCCTGGTCACTGCATTCACCCCCGCATCACCCCCTTCAGTTATCCCCGGGTCACACCTGGCTCATTCCCAGTCACCCCCGATCACCTCCAGGGCACCGGTGATCACCCCACTCACCCCCGCTCACTCCCAGTCACCCCAGGTCACCCCAGTCACACTGCCACTGGGGGTGAGGCCAGCGCAGGAGCCCGAACCTCTCATGCCTTCTTCGCATTGTACCCTTAGAGCAGCTTTGACTAGAGCAGCCTTCACAGCACACAGTCCTGGGGGCTGTTTGCTGAATCAGGAGGAGCCCCAGGTCTTCCAGATTCATGCATGCAGGTAGACCCCCTTGCAGGTCCGGAGGCCCCTCCTGCACATCTCTCGCCATTTTACAGAGAACAGATGGCAAAAAGGCAACAGGCCAGGAACCTGAGACACGAGGAGGTCTGGGTGGCCCCATGGCCAAATGAAACGCAGGGCCGCTTCCCCTCCATGCTCCCTGTAGGTCACACACTCCTGCGAAACAAAGTCTGACTTCCACTCCAACTGCTCTGTCACACAGCTCTCCTCAGTTCAAAAACACGGTAGATGCTAAAGCAGATGCCAGGTTTATGGAGGTCTAATGCTTCTGGCTTTCTCATGGTGGTCTCGTTGCCACGCCGATGGCACAAGGGGCCCTGCAGCCTGCAGAGCCCTGGGAGAGCTGTGTCACTGAGGCTGCCAGGCGGCCGGGACACGCCGGGGGTGCCCAGCCACACTGTGCTCAGAGGACAGGCGGGGTGGTCATCACCTCCCAAAAATACAGGGTCTCTGCACAACCTAAGGCCGGTCCGCCACACGCCATGAGCCCCGACCCTGACAGGAGTTGTCATAAGTAATTGCAATTTGTATGAATGGAGAATGATCGGTAATTTCATGTTTTGCACATGCTTTCTTTTCTATTAATACTTTCATTCCCACATTTTGGAGAGGTGTCGGGGCATGCAGTTGCCATGGTGATCAGGGCTGCTAAATGCAAGGCTGGCACAGAAAAAAAAAGACAGGAAACCCTTCCAGTTTTTTCACTGTTAAAATTAAATGAAGAGAGAGTTAAGTCCAAGACTATAAAGGCTGATTCCACAGGAAAGCTTGCAGTCAGAAGTGCGCTTCGACCAAAGGAGTTCAGGCAGAATGATGCCCCATGATCTACCAGCGGGACAGCCTGGAGCATGGGGTTTCCATTCCCAGCGTCTTCCCCCCCCCCCCCCCCCCCCCCCCCTCCCCCGCTGCCGCATCAGGGGGGAAGTGCTGCCGACATTCCAGTAGGCAACAGCTTTCACACCGGCTCTGAAACCCCACGTTTGCTCAAGAGAGCGGGACTCTGGGGGAAACGAAGGGTTGTTGGGATGTCGATTCCTCTTACTGTGCCCTCCACGTGTCCTTCCTTCTCTCTCTCCTCCTGAGAGACAAGAATTCTTCATCTGTTTCAAAGCACCATTTAAAAAGAGAAATTCACCCTGTAGCTCCTTGTTTTTTTTAAGCCAGTTGACTAAATCACAGGTTTTCTGAAACACAGACCAGCTCAGGCCACGGTCATGGCCGCAGATTATGTGTGATTGCCCGGCCCTCCCTCCTGGTGGAAATCCTCTCCATAGGAAGATGTGTGTTAGAAAGTAAATTCGTGCTCCTTCTCCCTCCATCCCTCTGATTCTTTTTGTCCAAGTCACCAGTGAATCTAAAAGGGAATTTTAAACACACATACACACACTCATATGCATATTTGACCTCTTACAAGGTATTTGAGCTGAAATACTGAAATAGTATTGAAAACAAGCACTTGTTTCATTTTCTTCTGGCCAGACTTATTTCTAAGAGCAGAGATGTACTGGGGAGAAAGGAGATATAGATAGATAGTAAATAAATGGTAGATAAAGGATAGATAAATAGATAAGAGACAGATGGTAGATGATCAATAGATGGATGGAGAGATAGATAGATGCATGCATCTGCCAACCAGGGTTGCAGCTAAGCGTGAGAGAGCAGATGTTACGAGGGCCCCTCCTGCTCACCTTGGGGTATGTGTAAAGGAGATTGCAAGTGAAAGATTTGGCCCTTGAATTCTGTGCTGGTTGAAGGCAGGGCTGCGGTCTGGGGCATGGGACCGTGAGGTCATCCTGTCTTTCTGCCCCACAGAACCCTGACATGGAGGTGGATGAGAACGGGACTCTGGACCTCAGCATGAACAAGCAGCGGCCAAGAGAGGGCTGCTGCCCCATCCTGACCCCCTTGGAGCCCATGTCCCCCCAGCAGCAGGCGGTGATGAACAACCGCTGTTTCCAGCTGAGCGAAGGAGACTGCTGGGACCTGCCTGTCGACTACACCAAAATGAAGCCCCACAGGGCCGACGAGGACGACTCCAAGGAAATCAGTGTACGTCCTGCCCACTGAGCGCTCAGTCGGGTCAGAGCATGAAACAGGGCATCAGTAAAGACAGGCCTTAGGAGAAAACACATTTTCTCTTTAAGCATGACCTTACCTGACTAGGGCTTAGAATACGTTTTTGTTGACCTAGGAGAGATTTATGACTAACATTGATTTGGTGGAACAAACCACTGACTCCTTCAAATGATGAATCTTATTCTCTAAGAAGTGTGTTTTGTTACAAACAATTTCTCTAAGAAAATGTACAAACAGTGTACCAGGTCAGTTTTCTGAGTGACATGTTGAAATAATGCAGGACTCTTTCCTTGCAGGTAGAGAATTATAATGAGAGTCTTAAATACTTAAATGGTTAACTCTGTGCTATTAATTAGCTAGTTCTGAAGTTATGGCTAGTGTCTGCTCTCAGAGAAACCACACCAGAAGCACACACTCCAGCCTTGAGTAAATCATTTTATCTAAATAAAATCACCTAAATCTCTGTTTTCTAGATTATCAAAACACCCATATCAAGAACACATATTTGAAGTACAGTTTTCCCTGCTACCCAAAAGTAGAGTGTTCCTCTGGAAACTTCCATAAGCTGAAATGGCTTAAAGGGAAAACAGAGTTACCATTCCTCTACGTGGGAAAAAATGTGGAGGGTTCCCAGACCCAAAAGTCACCTCTCTAGGCTTTTCTGATACCTTAAGACACATCTGACTAATGGAGGCACAAAATAAACCAAGATGAAGCCCAGATGCTCACAGACAGGTGCAGAGCTCGGGGCTTGAGGCTGAGAGGCTGAGAGGCTGAGAGTGGCTCCTGGGGAAGGAGCTGGGCAGGGCGGCGGCTGCTGCTCAGGGTGCGCGGCCTCCGTGACGGCACCGTGCAAAATCAACGCTGACTATTACTTTTGCTTTTTGCCTTTTTTCATAAAAGTGAAAATCCTTCTTGATTTCAGTTAGTGCAAACAGGTACTCAAGTAGGTCTCTCATCAAAGTGAAACAGATTAACACAAACCTTCAAAAAGCAGGGGAATCCCTACAGTTAGTTTTCAAATTCAAATCATGAAAATAGTTATGACATCCTTTAGGTGAAGAAAAGAAATGAAAACAACTTGCTTTTCATTGGACTGACTTTTTCTCTAGTGTTGAATTCTGAAAATGATGGCATCTTCTTTATCCACTGAAAAATGAAAATTCTTTTTGAATACAATCGGAAGACTGTCACCAAAGAAACAGGGGGGCGGAGGAAAATGGAAACATTCGCTGTTTGCAGGAATGGGCAGGGCAGGCACCTGTTTACAAGGCCGTTATCTTTGTGCTTCAAACTGACCTAAGAATCCAGGCCTTGTAAAAGAAGAGAATATGAGTGGCAAGCTCACTTCCAAAGTAGTTTTTTCTCTCCTATGGTGTTAAATCGTTACTACCAAATAAGGCATGGTAGCTGAATCTCCAAAAATATTTTTTAATTGAAATTGAGCTCTCATAAATCGACAGAAGTATTTTCATCACAGAGACTGTCACAGAAGTAAAAACTACAGACTCCTTTCCGTGAAACACTTTTGCTGAACATTGCCATCTATAGGGATGTCTGGGTTACTGCAATCAGACCCACTTAACCAAGGAGACACTTTCTGTGAAGAAGAAAACACTGCATAGGAAGAAGTGAAACTTGCAGCATTATTCCCTTGCCTTCAGACTTACAGGCACATATGTAGAATGCCCCCCAAGACTGGTAAAAGCCCCATTCCACGAGATCTCCAGGTGCAGGGTTTAAACTTTGCAGGACAGAGTTGGGGAGTGTCATTAGGGAGGCAGAGAAAATCCGGCTCAGAAGTAGTCTCTCTGGTCACCCAGCCATTCACGCGCCCCTCCTGTGAGTGTCCCAGTGGAACATTGCGTAAAGCCTTGTGCACCAACAGGTTCCCAGCAATGTAGGAGCCTAGAGAAGCTGCTGAGAAACTGAGCCCACCGTGGAAAGGGGAGGATTCCCCTTGAACAAGGCCCAGCTTGCCTTTCCAGAAGGGACCTCTTTGGTGCAGAGACCATAACACCTTTAAGGTCTCCCTGGCGGAGAGGTGGAAGGTGCAGGGTGGGAGGCACCCTCTTGTGGGAAGGGCTCCAGTCTCTGGGTTGGGTCACCATCTGTGCAGCCCTGATGCTGTGTTTTGCCTGCAGCCGGAGGACCTGGATCCATTCCAGGAGGCCCTGGAAGAAAGAAGGTACCCAGGAGAGGTGACGATCCCAAGCCCCAAGCCCAAGTACCCCCAGTGCAAGGAGAGCAAAAAGGACTTAATAACGTAAGCATAATACGAGGTGAAATCATTATTCTTAACTTCCCCTTTCTTTGGCTTATTCTTTAAAACCGGATCTGCACACCCCTGCCGTTGGAGCATGTGACATCGCAGCGTGTAACTGTCTCCGGCTGCCAGTTCACTAGAGTGGCCGGCCGGCATCCACTTGCTTGTTCCCAAGGCCACTCTGTGCTATGGAGACGCCATTTCCATTTGCACCCATGCACTTGGCAGCTTTTCTGTAGGGCGCTTAAATCCCCTCGCAGACATTGCAGCTAAACTGGAAACAATGAAACTTTTTTAAAGTTTTTTTTTTTAAACATACTTACTACTTTGGCTGTTTTTGTTTTTGTTTGGTGGCAGATGTCCAACACCAAGGTGTGATGGGAGTGGTCATGTGACTGGTAATTACGCCTCACATAGAAGGTGTGACTTCATTTTTCTCATGGTGGATTCTGTCTTTCCAATTTATTGTTTTCAGCTTACCTCAACAATGCTGTCAAAGTGAACACGTTGAATTATGTGTCAACCCTCTAAGTGCGATATATGTTGACCTTTAAAAGCATGCTGATTCATGTGTTGTATAATGTCTTTTACTTTTAACCTAAGCTACCTGAATTTGAAAAATTCTTTACAATCATTTAAACCGAAGAGCACAAATATTTTCATCATGGTTTTTTCAAAATTGTTTCGTAACAGACGTTTCCTTAAATTTATATATAAACATATGCCGAGTTAACTATACAAAAAAATTCAATATACAGCACTTGCCCATCGCTTTTCTGCATTCAACATTTTAGTTCACTTTTATGTTGTGTGTTCGGGAGCACGCGCTGGCCGGAGGGGCCACTCACCTGACTCTCTGGCCTGTCTTACAGTCTGTCGGGCTGCCCACTGGCTGACAAAAGCATTCGAAGTATGCTGGCCACCAGCTCCCAAGAGCTCAAGTAAGATTCAACAAAAATCTTTCTTTAAAAAAATCCATTCACCTAGTAGTAACATAATGGCTGTGTCAGTAAAGAAAAATGTCGTGGAGAACCCAGCTGCGTACCTCCGGGCCTTGGGGCTTTGGTCCCTTTTCTGACAACCCATTCTGCCTTTTCCACTCATTTATCTCTAGCTCTTCCTTATCATAGCCTTTCCTTCTTGAATTTTCTAAGCACAAGCATTCTCTCTCCAGATATGCATGTGGATGGAAGGGAAGTTTTACAGAGCTACTCAAATTTTTAGGAAATGATTGTAACTTAAAAAGTGAAAAATTGGTTTTTTAGAAGTCAGTTGTTAATATGACTACTTAAATATTGATATAAATGGCACTAACGACAAAAACCCACCATGATAACGGCTAGTCCTTAGTACGCTGTGGTCACGGCCACTCACACGCTCAGGGCAGCGGCCAGTGCAAATATACAGCCCTCTGGTTCCTCCTTCTCCTCTACACCTGGGATTTTTTTCTATAGTTAAATCATAAATCTGGTCACCTGCATTTATGTAAAACTCACCAGACTAAGGTTTTCCTTCTTTGTATGTTTACATATGCATATATATGTGTGTTTGTGCATATGCATATGTATTCATACCCAGTTCCTAGGCAGGCTTTGGAAGAAGTCAGTGCAAGTCACTGAAGGCATGTTAAAACCCTTGGGACGCTGGTTAGAGAGACGTTCAGGTGCATGAAGGAAAGCAGGCTTGGAGCAGTCCACGACATGAGGACCAGGAGCCCAACATAATTGCTTGTAATTACCTGACATTGTAAATATCATCCAATTGCTTGACTTCCATTTTGGAAGCGACTTTGTGACCAATTCAGAGAGATCATTTTCAGACCGTGTGGATCCCCAGGGACCCTCCCCTGCACCCCACCACTGGCGTAGGTCAGGGCGACGCTGGTGTAGGGCTCTTTTTCACACCGTGTCATTTTTTACAGGATCCCTGTCCAAGGCCCTGGTGCCATAGAGCCCCTGCTCATGTTCAGTGACCTCCTGAACTAGCCCTTGCGTCTCAAGACTCTTGGATCTCTCTTCATGGCGCGTAGACACCTGGAGGCATCCTCTTACTTGCAGCTTTAAAGTCTGTAGCGCCATGTATGCAGTGCCTAATGGACACATAGTCTTTAGAACCTCAGAACGGACAGAATTAGCAAGAACAACTCCACCCACTTTGTTAAGACATCTTTTTTCATGGCCTGGCAGCATATTTCCCTCATGATCAAAACGTGGCTGACTGCACTTGGGACCTGGCCAGCACATCAGAGCATTGCAATTTCCCTCTGAGTTCCTTCATGAGGACACTTTGTGAAAGTCTGGCTCATATCCAGTTCCCACAGGTCAGCTGTATACAAGGACATACTCTGTACCACTTCCAACTGGTTAGGGTCTCAAGACCCCCAGACACCAGAGCAGCTTTCTCATGGCTCTAGTTTTAATGGATTTGCATCCCTTGAATCTGTGCTTAGAAGTTAATGTTGATCTGAAGTTCGAATCAGACAGACTGCTTCTCCAGCTTAGCGCTTTCTTCTCTTTTTCATTTTGGAAGGTGGTTTGGTGGTCTCACCTTCAGCATCTTCAGAGGGAGGCAGCCTGCTCCTGACATCCTCCGCGCAGTCCCGGAGTAGCCTGCCCCCTCTGTCTCGCCTTTTCCTGGATGGCAGACCTTAGCTTCCAGAGAGCAGTGGCCTTTCCCTAATCTTGGCTGATCTAAAAGCCACATTCATTTCTAAGCTTGTCTTTGCAAAAAGGTGCCATTAACCCTTTCTGGGAAATCTAAACTTGATCAGTCTTCTGAAATGTTCTGTTTAATTAATGGATCTTCAAAACTAGGGATTTCAATTAAATATTTGCTGTAAAGAGTCTAAATATCTTAATGACCAATGTTTACTTGATATGTCTTTCTAAACTGAGGAAACTATAGATTGTATTTCTCCTTTCATCTTTTAATTGACAACATCCTGCCATCCATTGCTTTTTATCTGAGTCACAAAAGTCCTTAGGTGACTTTTCTGTGCAGGGGAGCATGGATTTATCCCTTTAAGATTTACAACAGCTTTTTCTAGAATAATTCATACATGTGCCCTTTTCAGTAGATTATTCTTTATGTATTTGTTAAAGCTTTGGTCAGCTCCCACAAGCAACTTCTTATCTGATTAAGAGTTAAATCACACTGTTTGTTGTGAGATGCAGCAACCTCTGCTTCTTCATAAAGCCATGTTAGAAAATAGGTCTCAATTACCACAAAAAAAATTTCTAGTACTCATCAGCTGAGAAATGGAATTATCTGGAAATGTTCCTCTTGCCACTTCTAACACTGAGTTTTGATAGTTGGCCACCAACAGGACATTGTTGATCATGCAAGAAATGAGTTTTGCCAGACAAACTGTGTCTTGGAACCTCAACGCTCATGCACTTCCTGAGACACTTTGCTCGGTTCTTAGCAACACATTTGGGAGAGTCCTTAAAAGAAGTTGATAGTGTGATGCCTCTTTATAAACTGAAAATGTATTAAAATGTAACATGTACATGAATATCACTCACGCTCTGCAACTATTGCTTTGTCTGGTCCCTGGTTCCTCTGATGTAGAAAACACAGGTCAGTAAGTAGAAGAGAAACTTCCAGGGGACAGACGAGGCTGTGCAGTCAGAGCCAGAGCGCCTGTGGCTTGCACGCCCTTCCAGGAGTGTCCCCGGGGAGGATTCCTGCTGGGGGGGGGGGCATTTGCAGAGACCCCAGGCAAGAAAAAAAAGAGGAATGCTGTCATTCAGATTACAGTGATTTGTGTGTGTGTGCGAGAACTCTGCCTAACATAAGCTCTGATTCTAAAGGGAAGTTTCTTCTCTGAAAATTTTGTTTGCCACGATCCCCTGAAAGAACTTGCAGACCACACCATATCGTTGCTGAGCCCTCCTGCCCCCAGATGCGTGATCAGCCACAGACTCGGGACATGATGTATGTGTTGAGACATCTCAGTAACCAATTTAAGCCAAATCAAAACTGATTTCAATCAGAGGCAGTTAGCTCTAAAACAGGCCCCCAAATTGGCTTCCATTTATATTTCGGTTGGCCAGATTTAGATTCCTGCTTATTATCCGTATCTTTATCCTGTAACCCCATCAGCCGCGTCGCTAGTACAGTTCCTCGCAGGAAAAGGAAGTGTAGGTCTCTGGTTCATCTTTACTTCTGTGAGCTTATGTTCAGTCTTCAGAGGGTGGGAGGGGTCCTACTTTTTGATTCTCTGCCCTTTAGAAAGTGTTCTTCTTATTCTGTAGTCATTAGGCATCTGTCTTAGGTATTTTCATCTTAGATGTAGAGGAATTTTAACCACATACACGACAAACCTTTTTTTCAAAACCTGGTTACATTTATTTAAATCAAAGAATTAAAATTTTGAACTTGGACCAAGACACTACTTTTCTCTAAAGGCTACTGATTTTTAGAATTTGCTAAGGCCTATTTTTTCAGCTACAGATGTGAGGCGGGTGGCAGGGAAATGGTTTTCTGGACTCTAGTAGCATTTACCCACCTAACAGTTCCTGCTGTTTAATGTGCGGGAAGCCCACCCTCCTTTTCTGCACTCCAGGTTCTTACACAAAACCCTCCCTCCTGTGATCTTTTGCCCTCATGCTCACAACAGTAAACCCATAGAACTCTGTGAGCCCCAGGCAGGAAGGGTGAACTGAGCTCTGTAAATTCATCTTCTCTAGTGGGCGGTTCTGACCTCTTCCCTGGGGGCGGGGAGCAGGTCTCTCACGTGAGAGAGCACTGGCAGGGGTGCCTCGTTTGGTTGGGAAACTCACTGTATCCTGAACCTGACTTGGCTAATGACAGTACTGGGTGCACGTCCCATGTCTGGGTGTGAGCGTGGTGGCCATAGGTGAGAGTCTGGAGCCACCCAGGCAGTCAGACCCAGGCTTGTGATCTGCTGGGACCCAGTGAGCACAGCCCAGACTGCTGGGCTGTGGCGAACGCTCAGGAGCCCCCAGGGTACGGCAGCACCCCTGGTAATGTCATATGCCCACCTAAGCTGGGGACACGTTACAAAGCACCCTGCACAGATTGTCTCCTTTGAGAGAAGAATGGGGGGGCTTGGGCCCATTCTACAGATGTGGAAACTGAAGCATGGGCAGTTCACCAGCTCAGTCAAGGCCCCAGGTGACAAGTGGCAGTGATAAAACTTGGACCAAGTGCCTTTCCACACATCATGCTACCTCTTCAGAATCAGTGACACTTCAGGTGTGTGGTTTTTAGATGGAGAACTAAACATTTACTCAAACAATAGGTGCAGCCATGTGAACACACACACCTGGTTTCCTTTCCTGACGCTCCCAGCATGAGGTCTCGTGTGTTCCCATAACCCAAATGGGGAGTTAGACTGCTGACCGGGTCCAGTATAGCTAAACATGCAGGTGTTACATCACCATCAAGTGTGAGAAACCATTCCCAGGCATTTCCCACCTTCACAGTAATACAGTTTGTCCTTGCCCTGGACAAAACCTAGTTCCAGCATTTATATTTCAACATCATTAAACAGTTGAAAAAGTTTACACTACAGCATACCTTAAAATATCCTAAGAAATGCAGCTTGCTGCAGATAGATTTTTATTTTATCATAATAAATAGGGCTGATTTCAAATAAGCTCAATACAGGAAATAATAGGTAAGTACAATATGGCAAACCTTCTAAAATAAGGCTTGTAGGTGACTCTAATCTCACACACCAAGGAATGAACACACAAACACGGAACAAATCAGGCCAGCTCCAGCGCTCAGGTCCTGGCTCACCGAGCCCCTTCTTAGGGGCAATGACCAGAAAAGCCTTTGCTTCTCTCTGTTTCCAGAGAGGAGACACCGCCACAGTCAGCAGCTGAGTGCACACCTTGCTGTATGTCCCTCCTGGGGAGGACACAGGGCCCCCCAGCCAGCACTTGGCCCATGGTTTTCTGCTATTTTACCAAGACCCCCATTACAAATCTGCCTCCTACTTCCTTTTTTTGAGAGTTGGCATTCAACCCAGATCATTAAATGAGAGATCCAGATACTTGGGTTTTGGGTTTTATTTTAATCAAGTTTACCTAACTGTACACACACACACAAACCAACTAATCCAAAACCAGACAAATGTCAGCATTTAATCCAGTTAATAAAGGGATCTGTGTTTTACAAAAACATTTATAGAGTTCTCTAGCAATATCTGAAGCAATTCAGTGTGTTAGCTTTTCATTTGTTTATGCCCAGAGGGTAAAATATCAGACTTAGGTAGGAAAGCAGAAGGTATAGGATTTAAGCTTAATAATCTAGACATGCCATTTTTCTGAAATAAATTATTTGTGCCAAACAAAATAAGGAGCATGGTCTCTGAAGGCAGAGGGGAGCTCTGTGCCTTGGTTTCCTCATCTGTGAAATGGGACAATCCTGCCGCCAGGTGCTGAGTGGATGTTTGATAATTGTTATCAGTAATAATGTCAACACACAAAACTCCATCGTTCTTTTAAAAATCTTTGAGTTTTGTGAAAATATTAACCCGAATTCAGAGACAATGTAAAAGTTAATGTTTCCTGGATGAGTTTGTATCTGGCTTTTCATGGTGTCCCTGCAAGAAGGAGAACTTTCATTTATTCCAAATCTGTGAGCCTCCAGCTTTGGAGGTTTCCACATCAAGCCTTCTAATTAGAAAAGAAAAAGGATACAGAGAAAGAGGTAGCTCCAGTCACACTTGCTGGGCGGTCTGGAGATTGTTCTAGAACCTGGGTGGAGTCACGAGACATCCCCAGATGTGTGCATGCTTCGTGTGTGTTGCAGTTGCTGTGCACACACCTGTTCACACACATGTCCTAGCTGCCCGACCCAAGGGTGCCCCAGCCCTGCACCCCTCTCTGCTCACGTCCCTTGCCCCTCAGAGAGGTAGAGACAGTCTGGAACTCCCTGAGCTCCTGGGTAGAATCACAAACCATGAGAGGACATTTTCAGGCAAACCAGAAACCACACTGTTTCATTCATTCATTTGTTTACTTTCAGACTCTGTAATCGGTACCCAAAGAGAGACACCGTCCCTCCCTCAGGGAGCTCCTGGTCAGTGTTCTAAGGCAGAAAAGAGGAAGTTCAGCCCCAGAATCCTCGGCCACCCAGGAGCAGAGGAGACAAGGCTAAGGGGCTGGGTTCAGGGAAAGGACATTGTCGTCAGGCAGTGCGGGCCCCGGGGATGTGTGCAGAGCGAGCGTGTGTTAGGGCCAACTTGCAGGCCTGTGGCCAGAGCCTGGGCAGGAGGCTGGGAGAGGGTGTCCTCACAGGGACATGCTGGGATGGGAAGGGACTGCCCAGGGCCAGGGCTGGGGGTGCAGAGGCCTGGGAGGTCTAATGTGCTCTCTGCCGGCATCAGCTAAGGCCATGGAGTCCCAGGCGGCAGTCCCTCCTGGGGCGCCCTGGACGGCCCGTGCTCACCGCAGACAGGGCAACGCCAGCTAGGCATGCACCAGCCGAGGAGCCCACATCCCCCAGTGGCTCGGCATAGGGACTCTGATGGGAATGTGGTCTCCAGAATGGGGCGTGGCAGGGCCCACCTGTGCCTTCTCTCAGCAAAATGAAGAGTCGGTGACACGGACTCAGAGACCGCTTGAAAAGCTGGTCTTACTCATGGAAAACTAAGTGGTTCCTTAATATTTATCATCCGTTGTCATCAAAACTAAATGAAACGAGATGAATGTAGGAACGATTCCCCGGTCCACAATCAGCTAAGTAACAGAACCCAGTCTCCTTTGAAAGCCTGTGGGCCTGGGCCTTCTGCAGTTCCTGTGGGCAAGGATCACAGCCTCAGCTAAGCCCACTCTGGAAAGCCGCACTCTCCTAACTAAGGGGAGGCAGACTCACTTGACGTTCACATTTTATTTTACCTCTAGCCTGCCATTTCTGCTGTCTTCCTGGACAAATGAATTTGGTTTGTCACTTTAACAGTTCACACACTTAGCCCTTTATAAAGCAGCTGGCCATGACGGTGGTGTGCTTGAACTTAGAGACAGGACCCCACAACCCTTCCTGAGGCATAGAGGGCAACGTCTGACTTAATCAAGGCTGGCTTTGAGATTTTCATGGCTTTTATCATGACAAACTTGGGGAATATTTTAAACCAAGAACAAGACCGTGAGGAAGATTTTCCATATGAAATGTTTCTTAGCATTACTGAGCCATTTTGAAATGATGAGACATTTAGTAGAGATGTCAGAAAGTACCGAATGATACTGCTTGTTTCTAAACAAATTAAAAAAAATCACTCATCATCTAATCACAGGTTAAATAATACATCCCATACAAACTGTTTAAAAACTACTCTTGGCATACATTAATGTTTTTAATTCTGGATTTGTTAATTTTCTTTATAAAACATACATCATATCTGATGCATGTGAACAAAAGGAAAAAAATTGTTTCCCTTAGAATTTTAGGTATTTCAGTTCTAAAGGTATTTTGAATATATATGTACATACATTTAAATATAACAAGTTACTAATGTATGCACATGCATCTATGTGTGGACGTGTATTTCATGGCTGTGGTTTCCATTGTCAGGCTAAGGGTCAAGGCCAGACGTGTTTCCTTTCACTGAACAGGACACTTGTCTTTGAGCCTCCTTCATCTGTGACATCTAGTTTAAATCTGGTCTCTCCTAATTATTGGGAATCTGGTCCCGTTTTCATCTTGTTCCCCACTCCTCTGGGATGATCTGAGAAAGAACCCCCTTCCGGTCTCCTGGGACCCCACCCTGGCGCCAGCCCCCAGACATTGAGTGGGACGCGGTCCCACTGTGGCGGTGGACATGGCCGGGAAGGACAAGGATACACTGGACTTCAGTTGTGAATCTGAGGTTTTATTCCAGTAAACACTTCTTTAATGTATGGTTCCCTGGAGCAAAATGAACGCAATTGGAAATAAAGTAGATGTTCCCTTTGGGAAATTATGGACAAGGATTTTGGAGGCATTTTTCCCTGGCAATTTCAGGAGACAGAGCCATTCTCCTTGGGTTTCTATCTTGATTGCAAAGGCTGGCTTTGAGGTGCAGAAGGGCTGCAGGCAGGGGAGGCCAGGGAGCAGCGGGCTCATGAGCGGCAGCCTTCCCTAATGACACGTTCATTCTGAAACCTGATGCATGGCTTCAGGATGGACAAGTCAAGAAGACCCCATCCCATCTATTCTGTTCCTTTGTGGCATTTTTATAGCTAGAACCATGTCCATGCACGAGGCCCCCATTTGATCGCCCAGGTTGCAGCCTCCACATTCTGAGGTGCTTGCTAGTTTTCTCTAACCACAGTTAAGGTGGATGCACCCTGTCTACCCTCAAAGAGAACTCGAGAGTATCCTAATACTATAAAGAGATGAGAAATCCCTCTTACTTGATTTATTTTTAAGAAAAAAATCTCTCAGAGCAAGTAGTTTCTATGATCAATGAGCTTCTCCAGAACTGGCCACCACTGCTGTCTGGGGGTGATGGACGTGGACACGCTCTGAACCAGCACCCACAGCATGGCGGCCACAGGCCACTGTGCCTACTGAGTGCTTCCAGGCCACCGTGGCTGAAGAAGTGTATTTTTAATTGCATTCATCCTCTTAGCTCAAATGTAAACACTCACAGGGAGCAGGTGCATGTCCACAGTGGGCCACACCACCCAGAACCTCAGCTTCATCTGCATTGGTCTGCACACACCTCTTACCACATTCTAGTAAGCGTCCAGCAGCATTTTACTCCTACCGCTGCAGAGTTCATGTTTCTCTAGCATCTGGGTCCTCAACATTTTCCTTCTATTATTAAGTCATTGTCAGACAGGTTAATCCTTCTCTGTATACTGTCTTTGTTCAACTTAGTACTGTTTGCAGAAAGACTAAAGCTAAGAATGATGTGAATTCCACAGTGTTAAGTGTTCTCAGAATAGAGCACTTGCATGATACCTGGAAACCACACTGTTTTGGACCATGAGGGCAACATTCAGTATCAGTTAGTGGAGAGGCTCAGTTACTTTATTTTTTAAATATATTCAACTTTATGACTTTAAAACCTGTACAGAAATTCAAATTTAGTTAAGCAGGTGTCATCACAGAGAGACCCCTGGTTTATGATCAGCACATACATTATGAAGACTTGGGGCTTTTACATTGTTAGAAGCCTGTTCTCCATTAGTATCTTAAATATTTCCCTTTCAAGCTTGCTTATGCCATCAGTCAGCCTACCGATAGAGAAAAGCTTCTGTACGGGGCGAAGTTCCGCACCTCCCTTGTCTCAGCCACCGCGGGGGCCTGACCCTGAAGGTGCTGCTACCATGCGCACCTCACATCCTAGGATTCGAGCAGGTGACTTGTGCCAGCTAATTTCCGATCTCAGGACGCTCGCCGTCATGCTCACGGACGCATGGCACTCGCCTTCGGTGCGGCGTCCCCTCATGGCCCAGCTCAGGTGTGTGAACAGCTCTCATTTCCTCAGCACCTGGTCTTCACTTTGTCCCCCTGTGGCCAAGTACTGATGGCACCTTATAATGTACTTCATTCTTTTCATATACAAATATATATGACCTGTAAATGCACCCACTTCAGGCACAGGTGTATCCTCTTATCTAAGGGGGGTGTGGGAATGTGCTCTTAAGACAAAGAAGTTTTTAAATGGCTTTTGGAAATAAAACTAAAATAAGCCCCAAAATTGAGAAAGTAAGGAAAGGAAAAATTATTTATATCTCATCTCTCTAATAAATCACTATCTATGATCTTGAAGCCTGCTTTGTCCTATCATGTATATTACATTATCTTATTGTAATAGCTGCATAGTGTATCTGAGGCAGGAGAATATCTCTGTGCTTCCATTTTAACAATAGCAACGACAACCCCCAGCACCAGGGAACCAGGGGGCTGATGTGTGCACCGCTGTCATCTGTTGGGTGGGGAAGGCCAGGCTCCCGGCAGAGGTAAGACCAGGTGGGCTACAGGTGTTAACGTGCTTTGTAAAGCGTGGTGGCACATCCTAGGTATGCAGTTTATTTTATAGAATGGACAACCCGATTACTCATAGCTAAGCCATGAACATCAACAGTAGGCAGAGGGCCTCTGTGACCCTCTGTGATTGGCGTGTGAGTCCTGGCGCAGGGGGCCCCTCGCCGCTCTTGTCCCCATGCTCAGCGAGCAGAGCAGGTCTCTCCCACACCTGGGGAGACAGCAGGAGCACGCAGAGGGCTGTCAAGGAGGCTGGAGGAGGAGCCGCCGGGGAAGGTTCTAGAATGTGAAGCAGAGCAGCAGGTGTCAAATCCCAGAAGGGCCAGCAGGGATTTCAGCGTAGCAGGGACGAGACCCAACACAGTTTTACAAAACGCCCAGCCACCGCATGGACAGCTTGCGGGGTGGGAAGTCACAGGAAGGCCAGTGGGGAGGCCTGGGGCAGTCGTGTTGGAGGGACTGCGACCGTGCGGGTCAGGAGCCAGCAGAGCTACGGAACACAACGGGAGCTGCATGGGAGGGCGCGCAGGGACCCCAAAGGTACCCAGGAGCTGCCAGTTCTGGGGAAAGACTCCGGCATGCCACCTGGACGTGTGGTTGAGGTCCCCGCCAGGTGAGCCTGTGGGCTGTCATGGGTAGTACACGAGAGCTGAGGAGACGTGCACAAGAGTGGAGTTGGGCCATGGGGCTGGGGTCCCTGTGGCCACGCCTGCATTCAGGGACGAGCATTCGGGGACCAGCCAGCTCAGGCGGAGCATGTACAGACCGGCACAGGGTGGTGCCCACCCCACCGGGACCAGCCCAGCGCTCAGCCTGGGGCTTGCCTGCTCTAAGGCTTGTGGGGGGCCCAGGAGAGGCTGACAGCCTTCTGGAAATGAAAACTATTATAAACCCTGGAGGGGCTGTCACAGGTGTCTTCCCTCCGGAAGTCCGCTGACCCCAGAGGCAGCACACCTCCTCCACGCCATGACGATGTGCCCGTAGGATGGCTGGGCCTAAAGACCATCGTCGGTGGTGGCAGCCAGCCCCCAAGTCCCCACAGCGTGGCTTCCGGCAGAGCCGCATCTCCCAAGTCAAGATGTACGCCTGAGACATCTTTGGGGTGCTTCTCTTCCACATGCCCGGAGAGGCAGGAGAGCTGCCCGGGTGGGCGTTTCACCAGCACACCTGCACACTGGGTGCCCCGGAGCAACAGGGCTCTCGCCCGACCAGCCAGGTGCGGCTCAGGTGACGCATCGGGAGAGGGTCAAGGACGGGTTCAGATGAGTGTCTCTCAGTGCACGCTGCTGCTGGCAACAGCCTGAATGTCAAACCACGCCTGCTTGGACTCATTGCTGCGAGGACCTGCACCCAGATTCATGCCCAGTTGCTGCCAACACTACTGTGGGGTGTGGGGGGCTGGAGGGACTCTGGGGAGCTGCACCTTTTCATGGGAGAAATGCTTTGATTTTACCTCTATCAGAAGGACATGCCACAATCATAAGACTTGCAGACTTTCACCTTGAGACTTAAGAGCACTCAGGAGACCCTTAAATGCATGTTTCCTAGTTCTTAAAATAACTGTTCAAAATGTATACCTATTTCATCCCCCAGACCCCTTGCAATGCAGGCACATTCCCTTGAGAAGACCTTCCTTGACCCTCTCTTGATCAAGTCGAACGTGCAGGCTGGGGCACAACTGTAGGAGTTGGTTTCCTGATCCATTGTAAGGAGTCCCACGCACGATCCATGGTGCAGGCTTTGTTTTATGGCATGGTGTCCCACCCTGCTGTGGTTATAAGGCTGTCCGTGGACTAGAACCGAGGCTCCTTGGGGACATGGCCCAAGTCTTCAGCACCCATGGGGCATCCCACACGTTGCTGGGAATCCCAGCCATTGAGAGAGTGAGTTAGTGCCTGAGTCAGACACAGCCATGCACCTGATGGGAGGACCGTGAGGGAAATCAGTGGGTCAGCAGACAGGCCAGCCAGGTGACCGTGGGCAGACAGGGTCCCTCTCCGGAGCCCCCATCTGCCCCAGGTGAAGTGGGCCTCAGTGAGGTCATCTGGAAGGTTTAAGCAAGTTTGGAGAGACTCTTGCTCAGGTAGAAACGAGGCAATATGTGGGTGAGCCTTACGGTGTCCCCTGTGTGTAGGGAGAGAGTGGGCCTCTGTCGTCTGCCCCATCCCACATGGAGTCTATCCCAGAATGCACTGGTGAAAACAGGGCGGCACGTGCACAGGCTGCGACACCTGGACCAGGATCACCTGATCCCCTAGTGAGTGACAGAGGAAAGACACACCTCCTTGGCTGCAGACAGAAAGCAGGTCATCGCCCAGAAAGCTCAGCTGCCCCTCCGCCTTCCCCAAGCCCAGGCCCAGGCTGCCCTGTGGCATGGAGCAGCCACACGATTCCAGCAGACGGAGAGGCCTGGCCTCTGTTGCTACAGGTCAGCAGAGCTTGAAAATTGTAACCAATCTGAACACAATCACTGAAAGATGAAGAAACACCTTTCTGCCCCTTCAGGCCTCATAGTCCTCACTGAGCAGGGAGCCGTCCACCCACACCTGACGGTTGAGGACCCTGATTGCCAGGAGGAATGACTTGAACCTTTCCACTTACATCCAATGCTCCATGTTAACACCCACTTCAGGAAGGAAATGAATTCACCAGTTTGAGGACCGGGGCTGTGTCCTGCTGTCAGCACCCCTCGCGGCCTGGGCGGCCCCTCCTCTCTGGCAGCCCCCGGTTCCCTGGCTCTGCTTCCTTCCGACTTCCTCCTGGAGCACCTTCCTGCTCCCACACCCTCTACCCACCCTGTGTGCCCGAGATACCCACCCTGCGTGCCTGAGACATTCGCTGCAGCAAGTATATTGGGCGGCTACGAGTTTCTCAGTTAGTAGGTATTCAGGCCCAATAGGTGTGCACACACACCTCCTCCAACTTAGTAACTCCTGGGGAATATGTATCTGCTTGCAGGATTTTCTGCCTTCGCTCATTGGCTTTAAGTTAAACACGTAGGGTGTTCAGCTTCCTTCTCCTTTCTAGCTCGCCTTGCACGTGTGGGGTCAGAGCCTGCTGGAAGGGGGCTTGGTGCATCTGACAGGCTCTCTGCCAGCACCCGGGCTGGTGCTGAGGTGCAGGAGGCATTCAACCCTCACTGGGTTTAGCTGAGCCATGATGAGGGGAGACCTGCTTTGCTGCAGCCACACCCCACCGGCAGAGCCGTCCTGCTCTGACTTGAAGTCCTGGCTGCTCCCAAAGGCACGTATGCCTTCTCTTCCCTTTCATGTCATGACGAGAATTCTTGCCATTGAAAACGCCTGTTTCTGGCTTTTAATTCCCCAGGGATATCAGATGGAGCACATTTTTAGGCTAAGCAGAAATAATTTAATCTCCATTTAAGGTATCATTGCAAGTATTTGGAATCTGTTACTTGTTTTCTCTAGCAAATTATTTAAAAAATCTAGTCAGGCTATTTCAATTGCATTAAGAAAGTCTCCTCAAAGACGCAGATGCATTTACTATGTCTGGGATCCTACAGGTGTGACGTAAGAAGGGTTGGAAGCGTCGAGAGCTGAGCCTCTGGACCACGCCGGTGGCGTCACCCCGTCTTCTGAGTCAGGCGCACAGAACAGCCCTTAGCAGTGCGCACCACCAGGCAGGCTTCCTGGCTCCAGACCCTGGCTCGGCCCGCCCAGCAGGGGGTCTTCGGCAGGTGCTAACTTCCCAGATCCCATTGACAGAACAGAGCGAGGCTAGTGCCATGTGACGGTCCATTATAAGGAGCATGGTGCCTAGGGTAGTACCTGTGCCCAGAACAAGGGATAGAAGCATTTGGTAAGGAACGAGTGAGGTCTGAGCCAGGACCACGGGGCAAAGACTGGCCCACAGGGTCCAGTGGGCCAGACGTGGAGGTGCAGTAGATGCAGGCTGATTGAACTGATGAGAGGAGGTCTGGAGAAAATGGCAAAGAGAATCAACCCCTCTACTTTGACCCACTTCCAATGAGTGCAGGCAATCGATCTTATATTTGAAACTCCTACAACCAAGATCAAAATATTTCAAAGATAAAAGGATTCCATTTTCCTAATATGTCTTCTTCTCTCCCTTGTCTAATATGGTGCAGACTTAAAATACTTGTATCAGACTTGCAAATCAGGCTTAAAATAATCAAATAAAAGTGCCCATCAGCCCATCAAATTCACGTCAGACTTAATCCCCATTTATTAATTTCACCCGTCTCCCCACTTTCTAAATTCTAAAACATTTTCCCAACTGGCATATTTTGATCACCCTGTTCTCTTTCATTTCTTTATTTTTCAAACCGCCTTGAATTCTTGCTCCCGCTCTTGCCTTTTTTGGATGGCGTCTCTTCTAAAGTGAGAACGTAATAGGAACGGGGCACTTTCCATTCTGCTCAGAACAGCGCTGAATGCGCGGAGAAACCCTCTCTCATCCTCCCTCCGTTTACCAAGCGTGTCAGGCCAGCCCCCGGCCCCTCAGGCAGCCTGTCCTCCCACAGGTTCCTGGTCACAAACTAGTCACACACAGGCGGCTATACTGAGGTCACCCTGGCTGGCTGTCAGTCATGATGTGTAAGGCGGGTGCTCCGCTGTGTCCACAAATACTGTCTCTTGTGCAAAACCCATCTGCTCTTCCCGGCTCTGCGTCTCAGGCCTGATGTACCTGTCTGGCTCGGGGGGCTGTAATGCTCACCCTACCGTGGTAACGGTGCTCCAGCCCTCTCGGAAAGGCCTTGCACACGTTCCAGCCCTCCTGTCTGCTGCCACTGTTTAAGCATTTACTCTGTGTCAGGCTCTGAGCTGCTAGCAGGAGGTAGACTCGACTGAGCCAGGCAGCTGCAGGGGTACCAGGCCAGGCCCTCTGGGGTCAGAGAGCCTTTGCTTGGGTCCTGTGTTCTCTCTAGCTTCTCGGTCTTCGGCAAGTCAGTTAAACATCTGAATTTCAGTGTTCCTGTCCAGAAAGAGTGATGACAGCGCCTCCACCACCTCCCAGGGCTTCTGGGGCTGTGAGAGGGAGTGCGCTGTCTAGCGCTCTGTCCAGGCTGGTGGGCGCACCACATGGGGTGTGCATGGTGCACAGAGCTCAGCCGAGGAGGGGTGCTCAGGACCCCAGACCCCCAGGCTGGGAGATGGGGCAGGGAGGCCAAAGGACTTCCAGAGTCACAGAGCATCTCAGCTGCTGACCTGGGTCCAGATGCTCCCGTCAGCCTGGCCATGTCCCCTCCGTGGCCCTCATGCAGACACACCATGGTGACATACCCAGATCTCCAGTTGCTTCAGTGGTTGGCCACTTACGGGTTTAAGGACAATATAGGAGGGTCCATTTAGACGCAGGTCATTTGATGCTCAGTCCATCAAAATAAGGATGTTTTCCTGAGGCTTCATTTCACACTTTGCAAGACCTGGTAACAGCATCCAGGAGCACAGGGCTGTGGCATCAGCAAACAGCCCGTCTCACACTAGTGATTCCTCAGACCCCCATGGAATATCCATTTCTTGCCCCTTCTCCTATCCTTTCATGAGGTTTTGGAGATGCATTCAGATTGCCAAATGTGTCCCTTTCACCAATGGACAGCTGCTGCAGGGGGCAGGCTGAAGGGGTGGTGAGGCCCGTGGAGAAGAAGTGGCAGCTTCACAGCAGGAAACTGGCTTGAGGGCCTGTCGTCCACAGCAGGAAACGACAAGCGCGTGCCAAGAAGCCCAACATCCAAGAATGAGTATCGCTCTTCGGTTGGTATTTCAAAGCTGCTTTTCACAAAGACAAGATTTCAACCCAGTCTTCTATAAGTAGAGGAGAAAAGGACATTGGTGAGCATCTCTAGTGTGCATAGGCTCTGACAAATCGCATGAACAGAAACACGTGAATCCACAAAATGCCTCTTTTGGAATCCCACCCAGTGGATGCTTCTGGATCATGGTGGGCTTGCCCCTCCGGCCTTGGCTGGCCTGTGGGGTGATGCAGGCGCCCTCACACAGGAGAAGAAACGGCTTTCATTGTCCTCCGAAGGGTGGGCTCTGGTCCGGAGGCTGAGGGCATGATGGGAGCTCCTGCTGCTGCCCAGCTCCAAGCCCGGCAGAGCAGCCACACTCCAGCAAGACCCCGGTCCCCAAGGGTCCTCCTGAGGGCAGCGTGTCATGGTTCCATGGCCCATGTAGAAGTGGGTGGAGGGAGCTGCCTGGTGGGAAGGGCCAGTCCCCAAGGAAAGCCTGCCAGCCGCTGGATCAGTCCACTCCCACTGCAAGAAGTGACAAAGAGTGAGACCCTGAGCTGGTTCCAGTGCACCCCCTGGCCGAGTATGTACTCATCTCTGGACCAGGACATAATTGCAGTGAACTGACATCAATGGAGAAATTCTCATTATCAGGACTCAGTCCTTCCCGAGCCACTGCACAACCGACATCAACCACGTGGGAGGCACCGGCGCCTCCGTGTCTGACGTCTTAGTCTGAGAAGAGGCAAGAATGACTCATCGGCCCTTCCAACCACCAGCTGTGCAGAAGATGCAGTTTATTGTTGGCACATTTTAAGGAGCTCCTTAGGTCAATAGTGGACGTAAGAAGTGAAAATCCTGGCAATGTGGTGGGGCAAACACAGGCTCCAGACTCATGCAAACTGACCTACACCTGGTTTGGCCACGCATTAGCCGGACAGCTGGGACTAGTTATTTTGGCTTTTCCGAACCTTGAACTTACTACCTCTAAAGCTGGGAGAAGGATGGCCACCTTCTCAGTCTTAGGACTCTGACTCAGAGGGGTTAGCATTGGGAGCCCGGTGCTCACACCACAGTCCTCACATTGCAGAGCAGACGCTTTCCCTTATTGGTGGGAGTGGATGTGGAACACAGAGCTATGTCTCCAACACACACACACACACACACACACACACACACATGGCTTGCCAAATGAGCTGTACCAGTTTTGGGGATGATGACACGGGCAGGGCGGTCCTGTAACAGGCCCACGCACAAAACCACGTGGGTTCGTGCCCTGTCTTTGCAGGGTGAAGAGGAAAGGTGGCAGCACACAAGGCTGGTCAGTGTTGGGGACACAGAAAGGCCAAATGGGTTTTGAGCTGGTAGGGCTCAGATTCTTGCAGGTGGACCTCGGGGGACCAGGTGCAAGGCGGCCCCTCTGCTCTTGAGGCTCTGAGGACCTTGATGTGTGAAGGAAGCTCTGAGGGCTGCAGTATGTCTGCACACAGCTCCTGGCTCTGCCTGGACACTGCACCTGGGGCAGGGGCAGTGCAGCCGAGCCCTGCCCTCCCCGCACTCCTCAGGACCAGGCCTGCCCACCTCGGGCCGTGCTCCCACTCAGCTCCTGCTGCTCAGAACCAGGCTGTTGCACTTCTCCTGCACATTATGGAACCAGCTGCATGGTGACTGAGGGAGGAGGTTGCCATGGCAACTCGCTCCCCATCCTGCACCCCTCCCAGCCACAGGCCAGCCGCAGTGCATCAGGGACGCAGAGCGCCCTCCCTGCCTGAGTTAGCCACAGGTGCCCTGCCTTCCGGGCCAAAGGCTGCCCCAGACCGCCTCCCCACACAGCTGCTCTTGAGACATGAAAATTAAAACGCAAGGCAAGCCCGTGTCCTCTAAGATATTTCCCCATTACAAAGGCCTCCTGCCTTTCCTTCTTTATCTTTTTCATTCCTTCCTTTATCTGGGAAAGCACTCCTATTCTTCCTTTATACTTTCCATAACAAAAATTATTTTTAAGGGTAATTCTTTCTCTAACAAACACCTTTTTGGGGTTATGAAGTGAAGCTTTCATTAAGTAGACTCTGGAACAGCCATGTTTTAAAATGATTTCAAGCTCAGATGAGAAGCCCTTTCCATTAATGAAGATGTTATCGGTGCACACAGCCCCCACCCAGAGTCGCGTGCAGAGATTTCCCTACCCGTTGTCAGCGCCAAACACCAGCGTGGCCGAGGAAGGGCCTGAGATGATCCGCCTCTCCGACGAGCGCATCCTGGTGGGACAGCCCAGCACCGCTGCCTGGGAATCCGCAGGAACGTGCCAGGGCAGCAGGCGACTTCAGACCCACTCTCCAGGTGCCGCGCTCGCTGCCTGGCCTCCGCCATTCACTGACCGCTCCTCCTGATCTCCTGGCAGGACTGCGCTGGGCGGCTGGCCGTGCCCCCAGGGACAAGCACGCTGTGCTAGCTGGTGGTTAGGCCTGGAGAACCTGACGCATTAGACCAAACCTCCAAGGGTGGGGGAACAGCAGAACAAAACTCAGGCCCAGAGGCTCTTGTGAGCCAGGCGTAGGCCTCCCAGGACCACTGCAAGCCCCCCTTCCCGCCAGCCCCAGGCTTCCTCTGTGGGGCGGTCCGCCGGCCTGCCTGAGGGCTGGTGAGTGCTGTCTGCTTGCCTGCCTCTCAGCCAGTGATGGGCCCATGGGCCGGCACGCTCCTTCCGGTTTCTGCCCGGTATCCACTGTGAGCCATGGCTCCCTGGCCAGTGGCTCTGGGCGCCCGTGGCACCCATGGCACTCACCAGATGTGTCTGCTGGGTGCCTCCTGCGGCGCCCACAATACCCACTGGCCCACCCCTTGTCCCGCTCCCAGTCTGGGCGCCTTGTCGGTGGGCATGCCTGCCCCCACCCCCCCCCCACGGCTCCTGGATGCTTCCCACAGCCTGCCCTTCCCACAGACACCTCCTTTCTGACCTTTCGGGCAGTACCAGGTACAATGCCCCTATAAGCGCCTGCCCCCAGGCAGCTCCAGCTGCCGCCCCTTCCAGTCCCGGGCATCTCTGTGCCTGTTTCTTGTGTGAGGTGGGGCAGAATCCAGCTCCTGGGATGTGGTGGGGAATGCCGTGTCGGGACGCGCAGCCCAGAGGACTGCTGGTGCTCCCTCTGGCTGCCTGACGCCGGGTGATGTTCAGACCCGCACTCGTTCTGTCCACCGTCCTGCAGAGCTCGGCACCCTGGCTGCCCCAGTGACATTCCCTGGGCTCTGTGCAGTTACCTACTCCCCCCACCAGGAGGAGGAAGGTCAGCAGCCCCCAGGGAAGGGAGGAGCCCTGGAACCTAGTCCGTCTGCAGTAGGAAAGAGCTGGGATTGTATTGCTTCAGGGCTGCAGTCCTGACCCTGAAGGCGCGTGGGTGCTGGGGAACATCTTGTGCCCTATTTTAGGGATTGAGGCTGAGGTCATGGGCAGGGCTCTGGTCCAGCCCAGGCTGCTTCCCCTGGGATGGGGAGAAGGGCTTGTGGGTGCAGAGCATCTGCTGCACCTGCTCAGAGCAAGAGTCCCAGTGTCCCAGCTCCCCACACAAAGGCACTCTAACCGGCGCTCACGTGCCTCCCCACCGGCCTGCACCTGCCAGCGGACCCACTCCAGCTCTGTGACTCCTGGCAACTTGTCTGCCAACCAGGAAACCTAAAGGCACCTCAGCCCCTTGTGAAGCAGTTACTGAGGTCCAGGCTGCACAGAAGATACCATCCTACCAACCACCCTGCCTCCATCTGTGCAGCAGACGAGAGCTGCGGGCAGGCCTGCATGAGCACTGGCAGACGGGAGCTGCGGGCAGGCCGGCGTGGGCACTGGCTGCCACACTGCCCAGGCCTGGCTCCAGGTGGCCACATTTCCATGAGTAGGGGACACAGAGATGGAAGAAACACCACGTTCCAAGTGCTGGGCTGGGAGCAGAAAGGGAAAGTGTCGGGATTTGGGGGAGGGCTGCTGGCCAGGGCTGTGGGGTCTGGAGGTTGGAGGTACCACAGGGGAGGCCAAGGCAGAAGGCGTGTTTAAGAGAAGAGACTCCTTGGTGGTGAGAACCTGGCTCCAGGAAATGGAGAGTGGAGAAGGCACATGAGAGGCTGTGGCCCCAAGGCAGGGCTTTCCCAGCCTGTCCGCTGGGCGCCTTGCTATCCACCCCTTGGGGAAAGGCCCTCCCAGGAGCATCAATTCACCTGGAGCCCCCAAAGGGGCATCTCGGTTCCCCAGAGAGGCGGGCACTTGTCCCCTGGGCCACCCCAGGCTGTGGACCTCAGCCAGGAGGCTCTCGGGTGCCCACGGCTCACTGCAGCCCTTCCCGTGCCTCTGCTGGTGCAGCTGCCTCCTGTTTCCCCAAGCATCTTCCTTTCTTCATTCCCTCTATTGCTCCTCAGTTTCTCTTTAAAAGAAGTCCGCCTGGAGAGGTCCACGTGGACTGAGCCGCATCCTTCGCTCATGGTTTCAAAGGCCACAGAAAAGGGGGCGTCACAAGCATGGTGCTCGGCCGCAAACCGAGCTGGCACAGCACATGCCATCCTCAGCTCTCCCGCCGTCTTCATGTGAGTCTTCCTGCAGAGCTTTGAGCCTCTGGCCGGAACTGTCAGTGTTTCTCTTTCAGAGGCTGGGGAGGTCAGTGCCCCAGGGCAGGCTCCATCATTAGCAGGTGTCCCCCACAGACACATCCGGACATCCATGGTGTACAGAGGGGTCCGTGTCTATCCCAGCCTCCTGGGCTCCAGGCCAGGTCATCCAGTCAGCATGAGCATCGTTCTGGGTGCAAACTTCACAAACTGGGCATCTTCTATCAGGCGCTTGTGGTCCCAGGCCCTCTCCCCACCCTGCAAAGCTGTCCTCTGGACTCTTCCCGGGGCACCCGGCTGAGTCTTCCCCAGTGGAGCAGAGACCCAGCACATGGGAAGCACATGCAAACCGTGTGGGTCACCTACGCAGATGCCCCCCTCTGCTTCCATCGGGTCCCCTTGTAATCGGGGGAAATCATGACAATCAGTGCAGTTTGACTTTAGGAAACCCATGGCTGTGTCTCGATGCAGAACCCTTTCTCGGCTCCCTGCCGTCCCCTTCGCTTTCTCCACCTCACAGTCATAAACACAGACTGAGAACAGGAACAGATGAGTTCTCATGCCATCGGGAACAAAAGAAGCCCCATGCTCCATGAGGGGCAGACCCCGCGGTAGAGTCTAGGGCAGGAAACACTGATGATCAGGGGCCCTCTGAAAGGGTCCCGTGGAACCAGCCTGCACCCGGTGAGGAGAGGGCAGGCTTTGCCGTGACCTCAGCTTATGGCAGCACGCTTCATCCACTCCTGTCTGACTCCTGGCCTTTAAATTAAGGATGTTTGGTTAATCTACTTCTAAAACCTTTTTCAAAACTAAGAGTCTCTGAAATCATTTATGATTTTGATAAAAAGAACAGGAGGTAAAACAAGGGGAAAAGGCAGACTCCATGGGAGGGGGGAGAAGGTGCTAGAACTCCATTTTTTAAAAGGGAGACTGACAGAGGAGAACCCTCTCTGCAAGATACTTTAACAAGGGGGGCAGTGATAAGCAGAGGGAACGTGATAACAAGGGGGTCCCTGACGACGAACACAGAGGGGTGCTGTAAGCGAGGTGGGGCCGAGAGGAGAGAGGACATAGCGGCCCCAAGTGTGGGAGTCAGAACCCCTGGGCCACAGGTCTGCCCGGGGAGCCTGGAGGCTTCTCATTTGCCTTGATTAGAATTAAAAACACTTTCTCCTTAAGAAAAAAAAGCAGGTTCAAAAAATAAAAAATCCCCCAATGTAACACATGTAGAAGAAGGAAATCAAAGAGAACAGAAATCAAAGAAATGTTACAATATGGGTAAGATTTCAGCCCAACAGGTGTCCCTCCTCCTGTCCTGGGACACCTGCCTCCTGACGCTCACCAAGGGCCATGAGCTTGGGAAACTGGGCTGCCTTCAAATCACACAAACCTTCTTTGTTGATTGAAAGGTTAAACTGTCCACAGCTGAGAAGTGGAAGGGGTGTCACATTGTCACTGGCTTTCCCACCTCCCAGTCACCAGCCATGTGGACCCGAGGCCTCAGCGGGAAGCCTGCCCTGGCCCAGCAGTGATGCAGGCCTTGGTGTCCTGATCTGAGCAGCGGTACAGGGCCTGCCCCGGATGCCCCTGTTCCTGCCCCAGGCATGAGACGTGGGGTGTGGCCTGTGCACGTGTGCCTGCGACGTGGAGGGTGGGGTGGATGGCCTGCGCCCCGCGGGCAGGTGGTGGATTCACGGTGCTGTCAGGCCAGCCCTCCGCCCTACTTAGTGACAAGGTCAGCACCCTACGCATCGCCCCAGTGGGGGCCCCAGTGCCGCCTCACAGTGAGCAGGGGTGCGTGAGGGAAGTCAGGGTGACCAGGCTCCCTGTACATCCCAGCCCTGGTCTACGGCCAGCACGGACCCCGCCAGGGCACACGGGCAGGTCCCAGCAGCCTGCCCTAACGCCCATGCACGTGGCCCTGGCTGCCTTGCGCTCAAGTTGGTCAGCCCCAGGTGAGTACAGTCTCTCGCCTCAGCCCCGCGCCCAGCCCGCGTCCCTGCATGCTCAGTGTGCAGCCCCCACTGCCCCCAGGTAGGCAACCCCACGAGGACAGGTCTGCGGGGATATGCTGTCTTGTGCCGGCCACACTGGTCACCTTCTGTGTGTTTTTCTTTGCATGGGTCCTCCGAGTCCAACCCCACTCGCGGCTCCGGCCACCCGGTGTCTTGCTTAGCCACCACTGCTGCTGGACGTGCATGTGCTCCGGCAGCAGTCCCCACGGACCGCCGCTAAGTGAGTGGGACGCCGGGATGTGCTAGGTACGTGCGGCCGCAGCGGACAGCAGCCTGTTCCTAGATGGGCCTGGGCAAAGGTTCAGTGGATGACAAGGGCCTGGGTTGGGCTCCCACCCGGCATCCAGGCTGCATGATCAACACAGGGACATGTGGGTTCTGATTTGTAGGCTGCATGTTTGAAAGAAATTAAGACTTGCATGCAGCATGAACAGTGGACAGACATGTGGTCCCCGGGTGCTCCCCAAATGGCCAAGCCTGCTAGTCGAGGGCCTGAGGGAGGGCGGGAGCAGGCCAGGCTTCTCCCGTCTGCTTGGGGCAGCACCCTAGAGCCCTCACTGTCCAATACTGACAGTGGAAGCCGGGCCAGCACCGCCCCCCAACAGATACCTGGACCTGAGTTGGGGGAAGGATGGGTGGTCACTGGGCCTCAGGGCACCGGGAACCTCATCCCCCCGCCCAGTCCCTGGCCATCGGCACACAGGGCTCCTGAGAGCCAGAGCTGTGACGTTTATCTGCCTGGTCACATGGCCACTTCCGTAGTAACCTGAGGCCTAAGCTAGTCTGAAATATTATCTGAATCCTCAAAATGAACTTTTTTTTTTTAATCATGTTAAGGGTACTTTTAAAATTCTGTTTCATTTATTTGGTTGGTTTTGAGTGTGATTTAAAAGGAAAAGTGCTTGGACCCAGAGGAAAAGGGTGCCTTTGTTTACATATGATGCACTTTGGAAAGTTAGTCCTTCCCCTAATGTTGACGGGCTGACTTGGCCTTCTGAGAGGTGTGGGTTTTCACACTCTGGAGTATCCTGTACATCACGTGTGAAACCTCTTCCCTCCCTCAAGGAGATAAGGAGAACAGGAGGGGCTCCTGGGGGTGCCAGAGGCAAAGGTGGGAGGCAAATCCCCAAAAGCCCCCAAGAACCGCTCCTTGGGGTGGGCGCTTGGGGGCTTGGCACAGGGAGGCGGCCCGGCCAGTGCCCCTGCAGGCAGGCGTGGAAGCACGGGTGACACGGCTCTGCCCGAGCTGCACCCGTCCAGGGCTCAGTGCCTGGACCACACAGCTGCGGCTGGGCTGTGTCTGCAACTGGCAGGAGGTGGGCAGCGCTGGAAAAGCACTTCCCCCTGAGCTCCCCTGATGGGGCAAAAGCTCAAAATACCCACACTTAATGGGATTTTTAAAAAGAGAATTATTGAATGTCTTACAAACTGAAAAGCTATTTGCAAGATTTTGTGTTTCCTTGAGTTTCAGGTAATGTATCCAAGCAACTGGACAGTAGTGATGTATATTGTCAAGTGATCTGTTTCTCCCCGTTTGGGGAGAATATTGCAGGGATATAGTGGAAGAATCAGTATGTATTATCTTTCCACCTAAAAAATCTTCATTTTGCACTCCTCTGCATTTCTTGTTTCCCATTTATATGACAAAAAATCAAAATGAACGTATTTTTAGAGCTATATGTACTTAGGCAAAAAACACATTTTGAATTGAACGTTTTATATAAATGGGGCAAAGGCTTTTATATATGTGGCCTGAATCATCCCAGCTTGCAAATACAGTTTGCTACTCTAGACAAGGCCTAATTTTACATTTTCATGATTTCTTTTAAAATTGAGGGCCATAAGAAAAAAAATGCTTTTTTTCATATTTTGTGTTTTACTGATTAAGTCCTTTGATAGAGTTGCCATGGAAAAGAGGAAGAAAAAAGACATGTAAAGAGCTTCCCATGAAATTTTTCAAAGAACTCAGAGTGTAGCAGCCTGACATTCCATATTTATTCCACAGGGTCTGTGAGCAGGCCTCTGTTCTGACCACTGCACTCAGAATCAGGTCATGTTTACATGGCCTGTGGGTAGTGAGGTCAGCTGCATGGCCAATCAAGCCGCTGGCTGTATTTCAGCCTTTATAAGACTTTCAAAAATAAGTAACTGACCTATCAAGACGAGAGTCATGAGTCTCATCCAAACACATTTCTGCTGAGTTGATTCAGGAGCGAAGGGCTGCTCAGGCCCCAGCAGCTGTGCCAGGCTCCTGCAGAGATTAGGGCTTGTGGCAGGGGTGCTCCCAGGGAACATGGCCTCTTCTGGGCAGTGCTAGGCCATTCCCCAGATAGACGCGGACCCAAACTGACTCTGGGTGTTTGCACTGTACCCACAGGGGGCATTGGCAGCACCCTACGGTCCCTAAGAACAAATGTCCATGAAGGTCAAGTCTGTCTGGGACTCTTCAAGGCATTTGTGCCATATAGATAGCGGGGTTGATGTAACATGGGCTCCCCACACGTGGAAAATGTCTTCAGTGTGCATGCTCGTTAACCAGAGGACATCCCTATCAAAGCAAAGTGGCACATTTTAAATGTCTGTCTTAATAGAACTATTCATCAAGCCCTCATCTTTGTTTCCAAAGAGGGGGGTTATAGAACATAGAGGAAGCACTTTGAAGACGTTCTTGTGAATAATTAAGTGACGATCCTAGTTCAGTCCGTAGTTTACTGATTTCCACTTTCCTAACCTGTTTTGGGTGGGCTGTGGTTTTTAAGTGGGAGGAAGCCACACAGTGGTGGGTGACCTGCTAAAGGACAGATCAGAGGCAGGTGGGAGAAGCAAGTCTGTGATGTGTGCCACTGCAAAAGCCTCTGATTTTCATGGTTACATATTTTAAGGCATGGATATTAAAGGTATTTTTTGATGTTAGTGGCGATATTTTCAACCAGAGATCTGTTTTATATCTTGAATCTGCAGAAGCAACAGAAACCTAGGTCGTCCCTACTTGAGAAGGGCTAGTTCCATGAAGTCAGAAATCCCAAAAGTCTGTGACTGGTCCTGATGGTTTTTTTAGATTCTTCCTGGATTCTGTGATATGTAAACACTTTTTAAAACATTTCATGATTTTTCCATCGCCATTCTTAGGTGCCTATACCAAACCTATTTTTCCAGCCACATAATACCATGTAGTATGCAAAATTGTTTTCTCTGGACATTACTTAAGTCCCAAGGCAAATACAAGACCGTAAATCTGGCACAGGAGTCATGGACATTTTGTCTTGAATGTATCCGTGTCAAGTACAGATTCTGGGACTATTTTATTCACCATTGGCTTTGTCAGACTATTGTTACCATCAGCACCTTTGGAGTGGGAGAGGAGACATATGCTGAAGTGTTTTATTTGACACAACTTCACATCTCTCACCCCAGGAGCTTAAAATAGACCTGGTGCCTTTGCGGCACCAGGAAGGAGGCTGTCAAGTTGTAGTGTCCTCCCTGGGGCTGCCCGCCCTTCAGCGCTGGGAACCTGGGAGGCCTTACAGCGAGTTTCCATGGAAACCCAGTCCCTCTCTTCCACCAATTCAAACCCGAGCTCTGTGGCACGTGCTGCTTTCTGACTCTACCCACGGGGGATTTTGATAATCCCCACGGGCCTCCCTCCAGGGCAAGGATGCGCTGTTGGGCGGCAGATGCAGATCTCGGTTCTGCGCATGGACCTGGCGCCTCCCCATCACCTGGGGCTCCACCTGAAACTCAAAGACCCCTTTTGTAAGGGGAATCACCACTTCCACGTTCACCGACTTGAGAAAATTGTAGTTTTGAATGTGGAGGTTCTTAAAGCTAGGAAATTTGTATGCAAATGTGAGAGTTTAAAAAAGCCTTAAGTCTCAAACAGTAACATAAAAAGAATCTCTACAACTGATAGAAGAAAGAATAGCTGAGAAACCACCCTGGGCTGCCTTAGGTGATCCCAGAGCACCACCTACAGACAAGGAAGCCGAATTACCACCCCTAGGAAACCAGGAGCCGGCTATTTGGGGAATGATGGTGGAAGGCAGTGGGTGCCCTCCAGACACCCAAGCCCCAGTGGGGACGCTGGGAGCCCAGAGGCTGAGCGTGTGCAGCGTGAGCCGGGTGGGGTCTGCCCAGAGCAAGCCCTCTGCGACCTCCCCCCACTTGACCCTCTGCACAAATGAGCAGGGGGTGTCACCCCGGTGCAAGTATGGACCTCGGCAGGTTTAAGGATTTCCCCACATCCACGCAGCCAGCAAGTGGCAGGCCTGGGATTCAACCCCACTTGCCAAACTTGAAACCCTGAGTATAAAAACAGACCTCTTAAGAAAGCAAAGCCTCCTGGGGATGTTTTTTGTTTTTCTTTCCCAACACAGTAAAAGCTCCGAAAATGAGCCAAAGCAGTATCCTGATTGTTCGTTTTCACGGTGATGAAGGACATTTTAAATACCTCTTTTTTAATCAGACCAGGCATCTGTAAATGGCTTAAGCACACAATAACTACTCCAAGATCTTTATCTTTTTTTATACTTAGTAAAACCTGACTTTCATTTGCATTTTGGGGGAACAATGCCTCACTTTAAATTTGAATAGAATATGTCAGCTTTCTCCTGCCCCCACCGAAAAACGGCATATGAAAAAATTTCTACTCACATTAAAATGAATAAACTTTAAATAAATTTGCACTAAGTAAAAAAAAAAGGAAAAAATTTTTACTAAGTGCTTAAATTAGGAAGAGTTTAAGGATTTCTTTTTTTCTTTTGAGCAATAAAGCAAAGCTAAGTGTGTATTCTTGGCTGGTAGGAAACATTTCTGTTTCTTGATACATTTTCTAAACAGAAACGTGCATGAAGATCAGCTGCTCTTGGAATGATTTTTATAGCTTTCAAATTCTCCTCCCTCTGTGAGCCTTCCAGGCTTGGGGTCTACCCACACGAGGTGCCATTCGGGTATCAGCTGAGTTCCATCATCTAAGTGCTTCTTTAGAAAATAATTACTGAGCAACTGACAGAATAGCTTTGCGATTAAAGTGGAAATGCACATAAACAGCTGTGACTTCAACCAAAATCAGGTCAACAACCTGATTTGGGGTTGTTCTTGATACATGCATTCTGTTTCAAACACCTCATTGGTCTGCCTCCAGCTCCTGTTCTGAAGGGCTGACTCCTCTTCCACACACCAGCCATCTCTCTACTCCTTTATACAGGCTGTAAAGTACGCTTTCACCTTTAATAGGACACAGCAAGCGTCAATTTCTGTACCCTGAGATCTAGAATTAGGTGCCCTTTCTTGGGACTCAACGAGAATTAGACAATTTCTAGATGCCAACTCTCTTTTACACACCCACGTGTCAGACTGTGACGTCTGTGCCCAAGACGAGCCGGCTTCTCGCCCCTGCTCTGCCGCCGGCGCCCTCCTCCGACCCCGAGGGGGTCTGCCCGTGAGCCAGGCCTTTGCTGGCCTGGGCTCAACACCCGATATCCAGGGTGACCTTCTGCAGGGAAAGCGAGTGGAAATCTCTCGGAAGCAGCAGCCACTTATTAAGTACTTGGGATGTGGGATTTTGTCCTTGCCAGTGACCCCTGTGCTCACTGAGCAGGGGTGGGGGCACCGGCGTGCTGAGCATGTCGCACAAGGTGGTAATATTGCTACGAAGTCACTTCATCCTCATTGCTTTTCAAGAGTTACAAATTTAGTGGAAAGAAAGAATTTATTCTTAGATTTTTGTCCTTAAATCCTACATTCCTGGTGAGCACAATATAGCAGAAATAGCTCACAGTGAAAACATCTCTGGGTGTTATCTGGTCACTCTTGAGATGGCACGTTTAAGAAGTCACACGGAGGCCACAGTCATAAAACTAGACAACATCCCTCCCATCAGCACGAGGGCACTGCGGGCCAGGGTTGGTTTAGCAGAGGACGAGAGGGACTGTGAACTAAGTAGCTCAGCTGTCGGCCTGGCTGAGGAGGAGACGTCCACGCTCTCCTCAAGTTTAAGGCACATCAAATCTCCCAAGGGCCCAGTGACAGTCTGAAGACTTTTTGGCCTGGTTCCAGCTCCCAGGGACAGGTGCAGCCCTCACTGGAGCTGAGGGCTGACCAGCTGGCTGGGTCGTGAAGAAGGAGCCCCTTGTGACACTGATGTTTGCAGTTCAGATGGGGACCGGTCCCTTTGGCCTCCGTGGGTGTCCTCCCAAGCACCGGCCTTGCTGCATGTGTGGTCTGGTGTGGTGACGGGCCCTGCTTGTAACTGAGCTACACGGGACTCCAGCCAGTGAAAAGGGTCAGGACAGGCGGGTCTGGGAGGCAGAGAGACTCAGAGCAAATCGTCTTGTGACTGAGGGTGCACAGAGATTGCTGAATCCTGGGCAGTTCCTGAAATTCATGATCATTCTGGAAAGTTCACTGTACTTGGAAGGAGGCAGGTCATCAGGTCTGGCACCTGGGGGTGGCGAGCAAGAGCACACCTCCAGGAGAGGCAGGGAGCTTCCAGCCTGATTCCTGGGCTTCTAGGCAGCGAGGTCAGCATTACAAGAGAGTTCTGGGTAAATAAGAAGCTAATTGTCCAGGGGATTTTCTTTCTTTCCAGTAAATTGTCGCATTTGCATTTTTAATTGCAGGTGTCCCACCCCTGGCTGTGATGGCTCTGGGCACATTACTGGCAACTATGCTTCTCATCGAAGGTAAGCAGAGTGCTTCTCCTCCAGATCCGCTGCCTCGCGCCCCATCTGCCTGGAGGATGGCCAGCACAGCCCCCACACAGACCCCATGGATAGATTAAGGCTTTACAGACTCAGGGCAAAGCACCATGCTGTCCGCAGCAGGCCCATCCTCAGAAAGCAAAGTATCATTTGAGAACCACAGCTCCTCCCCTAGCTCACCCGTCCTGCAACTGGCTCCATCTGCAAGAAGCATTTCTAAAACCGACCAAGACATGTCTCCCTAACCTGTAGGGTATAGGAGGAAGGACCCCCTGGGACACTGTGAGGTCACTGTCCGCAGTCGTGGAGGGGTGGCACTCCAGCACCACTGAGGACTGGCCTCCTAAGCATGGAGGTGTGGGCCGTTGTTAGGCTGCCCAGTTACCGTGAGCAGGAATCAGCAGAGCTGAGCACACAGAAACGCCGACGAGCGACAGCAAATTGAGTGCCGCGCACGGGGGTCACGCAGGTCAGAAGCAGGGTGCACAGCCGGACTAGTCAGCTGTCGCCTTGCCCAGAAGCTAGCGTGGGGCTGAGCACGTGGCCAGGTAGAAGTGCAATGGCTGCTCATAGCCTTGCGTAAACCAGCCACGGACGAAAGTCAGGAACCAGCAGGGAAAGCGGGCTTGCCCAGGCCTGTCGATGCGTAATGGCCGTATATACAGAGGGAGGCTCCTCTCCAGCTCATCTGCTGTCCGTTTCCCAGGAACGCGGATCATTTCATCTGTGCGAACTGACCAGCAAACTTAACCCAGACCACGGTCAGCCGTCCCCTGACTCGTGCCGCCTCCTCCTTGGCCAGTGAGTTCAGGGTGGCCTGGGCCGGCCTGCAGGCAGAGCTGCATGCCTCCCACGTGGTCCGGCCCTGGGCCGTCCTGAGCAGCTGTGGCAGCCTAAGGTGCTTCTCCCTCCCTCTTGGGCCAAGTGCACATAACCAGAGCGCGTGTCTCAGATGCAGGATGCCCAGCATCTCGCGCTCTGCACAGGCTTGCCGGAGCCGCCCACACACCCCACACCAAGCCACTTCCTCCACCCGGGGAGGCGAGGATTCTAAGGTGTCGACATGCTTCCAACATTCAGGGTATTTCCTCTGAAGGCACAGACACAGAGTGAGCGTCTGCATCGGCGTCAGAGAACCGCCTTGGGAAGCGCACTTCTGTCTAGGGAGGGCCCCCCCCAGAGCATGGTCGCCCTGCCAGCCCAGAATCCAGGACGGGGTCACCCAACAGCCCTCGGAGTGGCGGCAACAGGCAGGAGCCCCAGACCAACACGGCGGAGGGCTGGGATGGGCAGGAGGGGCCCGTGGGTGGGCAGAGGCGTGGCAGGGTGCAGCGCAGGCCACCAAGAGCAGGAAGGGCTTCCCAGTGGGACGCCAGTGGGTGGAGAGGTCGTCGCTGAGGGGGAGCGCACCAGGCAGCACGGAGCTGAATTCTGCTCAGACGCCGCAGCTGTGAATCTTGCACTGTGAGCAGGTCTGTGGAGGCAGGCAGGTGGCTGGTGGAGAGAGTGCACAGGGTCACCAGGACCTGTGCCATTTGACCCCATGGACAGGTCAGTGTAGGGAGAAGAGAGCCACACTTCTCAGAAATGAGGGTGGCCCCACATCTGGAGAAAGCACCCTCCCCAGGAGTCTGAGCAGGTGCCCTGAGCACAGGGCACAGGCAGGAACTGCCCCTCCGCTTTGAGTTCAGGTGTCTAGGATGCCGCTTAGATCGGGAGGACACGGGCTGAGTGATCTTGTTGGGTCCACACCTGGGCCCTGAGAAGACGATCATGAATACAGACCCAGGCGGTGAGGGAGATGGCTGACTGGGGGCAGGGCCAGACAACCGGAGCCTTGGGCGCCACGCCAAGCAGCACGGACCTGTCCAGGGGTAAGTCAAGGGACTTTGGAAGAACTCTGAAGAGTCCATCAACCAGCTCACAGTGAATGCTCGGCCATCCTAATTCAGTGTCTCCAAGTAGAAGGTGGATAGATTCAGAAGATACTTGGGACGTAAATCCCACAGGACCTGTGGAAACAAGCCAGAGGGAGCCATCGAGGATGCAGCCAGTGTCCGGCTTAGGTGGACGAGCCGACATCAGTGTCATTCACTGAAGGAGCAAATGAGAAGTGGAGAGGGCGTGCGTTGGTACAGATGGTGAGTTTAATCTTTAATAGGAGTGAAAGGCACCATCTGGGCAGCCATGGGCATCGGCCAGCAGGATGCACGGTTTGCACTTTATTCTGGGTGCAGACGGAGACCTGAGAGTCAGCACCGTATAATCCAGGATTCAGAAGTAGATGAACTTCCACAGACAGCCAGGAGAGGAAGTGAGGAAAGGGCCTGGCACAGGTGCCGGGGAACAGCAGACACATAAGTGCAGCCAAACAAGGGACGTGGAATTTCCAGGATGCAGGAAATGGGGACCCAAGATGAAAATCAGACCCTCAGAGGAGCTGCTCGGGTGTACAGAGGTCACGCCGCTCCGTGTGGGGCCAAGTGCATCTCCTGGCCGCCAGTCACAACAGCCCAAGAGCGAGCAGGTTCCACAGGCGAGACTTCAGGAGCCAGGCCGGAAGGGGGCAGAGGAGGGACACGCGCAGACCCTGACTTCCAAGTGGTCATTGTGGGAGGAGACGAGTGCAGGTGGCCAGGGGAGCAGCTTCAGGCACGCCGTCTTTTCCATTTTCCTGTAAAAGGAGACAGGCATCCTGGAGAGACCCCAGCCCCAGTCCCCGGTCCCAGGGAGGCCTCCATTAGCAGTCAGGGCCCACCTGGGAACCAGCATGCTCAGAAGGAACCCAGAGCTGACAGGGGCTGCACTCTGCAGCCCCAGAAAGGAAGGAGAGTGGGTGCTACCCAGTTCACAGCCTGTGGCCGCCAGGCCCCTACCCCCTGCTGCCACGCCCCAGGACATCTCAGCAAATGGTCTGGTTTCTGGTTCTTCATATTTTTGCAGACTCCCTCGTGTTCAATATATTCTCATGTCCATCCCTCGTATACAACAGTCTATTTTTGGCCTGCATATACCAATATATATCAGTGTTTTTCTGTTCCACCTGGAAAATGTCCTTCACATACACATGAACTTCTACTTCCAAGCATTTGACAGTCACATGGAATAAGCGTGTCCCACGTCCACCACGCCTTCTGTGGGCACATCAGGTGGATCAGAGCAGACCGCCAGTGTGCCCCTCCCTGGGGTGGTGGAGGCTCTGTGGCTGTGTCAGAGAGCCGGCCCCCGGGAAACAGAGCCGAGGGCGTGGGTTTTCTCCGCCAACATGGCCCTTTTCTGCACACGTGTCCGTCCTCTCCCTCCCTCAAGACATTCCCAGCTTCACTTCTCCTGACTCCCAGCTGCTTCCATCTCTGCAGGTAGCCTGGTTTTCCACCCTTTATAGCGTCCTGTTGGCCCCGTCTCTCTATGCCTCTGCAAAGGGTCGGACAGTGTCTGAAGGCTCTAGGAGCTGGAAGGGCTGTGCCGGGAGGACCTGCTGCCTGGTTTTGTTTTTTTCAGGCCAAGAAGCACCATCACTGGTGAAGGAAGCCTGCCAGGACTGACAGTCCGGGATGCTTTCTGAAACCGTGTTGCCTCTTCAGCCTTTCAGGTTGCCCGAGAGCCAAGAAGAGCGGCATCCGGATAGCGCAGAGCAAGGAAGACAAGGAGGACCAGGAGCCGATCAGGTGCGCGCCTGGCGGTGGGGGTGGGAGCCGCCGCAGAGCGGCCGGGGCCCCGGCTCCGGGACTGCTGGCACCATCGCCAGCAAGGAGCCGGGTCTTCCTGGGCCATCGCTGAGCTGCCAGGCAGCTGGAAGGTCGGGCCATTCAAACCCCAAACTGAAACACACCTGCCGATTGGCTGGCAGCGTCCTACAAATGGCGGACGAGAGGACGAGTGAATGTCCGTCAGTCTGACGCCCCCAAACACGAGCGCTGCCCCCGTCCCCGGTGGAGTTCCTGAGGGAACGCTTTGCCGGCATTCTGGCTGAAGAAAGCCATTCAGCTCTCCCTGCCTCCCTCCAGGTGCACCTGGGCTCAGAGCATGTGGGGCGAGGTCAGCCCTCCCGTGCACCGGGCATTTGCCCCAAACCCAAGCCCACTGAGTCCGGGTCTCAAAAATCCATAAGGTGAACCTGGGCCTCTCTCCCTGGAATTTTAATCTCATTGTCTTTGGAGAAAAGTTTTGATTAAAACAAAAGCTAATAAAAAAGTATTAAAATACATTATAACTTATCAAATAGGTAATACAAGTTCTGCAGCATGCAGTTTGCTGTTCAAAAGCCCACCAGCGTGGGGCCAGTGGGCGCACTCTCACACTGTTACACCCACCGCCCTTTGCCATCACCTGCGGTACGGAAGCTTCCAGAACACACATTAACCTGTTGCTGAGGTTAGCTCCAGCCAGCGAGCCTCCCATTTATTCCCCAAAAGTGTATGGACGGTGCCCTCTGCCAGCAGCATTCTGGGCCTTAGCTGAACAGTATCTCTGCAGTTAAAACCCTCTTGGTTGGAGGACAGAGAACAGTCAAGCAGAGAGTGTTTTCTAGTGCTTGAGAAAAACACAGGTTTACAAAGTAGCCTTTTTAATCATAACCCTGCATTCTACCCCATAAGAGCTGGGGTTCTGCCCAAACACGGATGCCCGCTCCGACTGGCCACAACAAACCGACTCTTCTGATTCCCCTGCTGTGGCCTGTCGTTGCCCCAGAGGGCGGACGCCTCCCCAAACACTTCCCCAGGGGACCTGCTCCGGGGCTCCGCTAGCTGGCATCTTCCACTGAGTCTCCCCACACCCTTCTGCTGGAGGAGAGCATGGAGGTTTCCTCCGCATCAGGTGTTTAGAATCTGTTTAAGGCCGCCAGGCCCATGCTGGCAAGATGGCACAGTGTGTCCCTCTGTCTGCCACCCAGGTGCCCGGTCCCCGGGTGTGACGGCCAGGGCCACATAACCGGGAAGTACGCCTCCCACCGCAGCGCATCCGGCTGCCCGTTGGCGGCCAAGCGGCAGAAGGAGGGGTACCTCAATGGCTCCCAATTCTCCTGGAAGTCGGTCAAGACGGAGGGCATGTCGTGCCCCACACCGGGATGCGACGGGTCAGGCCACGTCAGCGGCAGCTTCCTCACACACCGCAGGTGAGTGGCGTGGTCTGGGCCCCGCCCGGGCACAGCTGCGCCAACTCTGGTGACGTTGGCCCAGGGCATCCCCCACGCTCGGGAAGAGCCGGAAACCAAACTGCCAGCGGTGCCGGGCGGCCTCACCACGGGAGGCGGGGTCCAGGTGTGGACACGTCGCAGAGATGGGGGGACAGGGTTGGGGGACGTGAGGGGAGGACTTGGGCCTTGGGCCACGTAGCCTGGGCAGACGCACGCACCTCATGGCTTGGCTTTCTGCACGGACCGCACAGCGCGCAGCCGGGGTGACCGTAAGGCCACATCCAGCAGAGAGCGAGCCCAAGTGGACGTGCAATCCGAGATCTTGGCGAGCCCAGGAGTGTGGGACACCGAGTCTCATGCATCCCTCAAAGGAGGGTTTTGTTCTAAATTACATGAGAAGTTCCGCTCACGTAGAAAACACGGACAGGACAAATAGGCCCAAGGAGAAAGGAGGCCAGGTCCCTGACCGTCCCCGGCTCACTTCCCCAGGTGGGCGGTCCCCAGCCCCTTTCAGAAATCGACCCTGATCGGAGAGGCACACGGGGCCCTGCACACGCGGCCCTGCACACGCGCAGGCTGGGGCCACACGGGTGTCTCTTTTCCTCGTATAAGTAGATCGCACTCTGTTACTCGGGCTGTCGGCTCCACCGGGGATAGCTGGCCCCTGCATCGCTGGGCTACAGCCGCTCACCCAGAGCGCCCAGCCCGCCGTCCCAGGGCAGGGCAGGCCCTCTCCTCCGGGGCCCCAGGTCCCTGAGGGCCGCAGAGGCCGGGGCCTGGCGGAATGGCTGCGCTGGCAGCCTGAGGGCCTCTGGTGCCCGGGCGCCCTGGGCTCTGGGCTGCTGTGACCCCGAGGCGGCCGAGCCCAGGGTGCCCCTAGTGGGCAGGACTGTGAGAGGCTCTGATGCCCTACTTGACAAGAGCTTGATCAGGGCTCCCCCGGCTGCCCCCTCGTCAGTCTGAGGACGGAAAGGGGAGCATATCTGATCCTCTGGTGTCAGGCGACTGTCCTGGGGCGTTAATAGGGGGAAGGGACCTGGGAGCACGGTTGACCTGCATTTTCTTAAGTCAGGATAAAAACCTCGCCTCACCACCTTGGCCATTGTCAGACGTGCCGCCCAGGGTGTCGAGCAGTCACATGTGAGACTTTCTCACCTTCCCAAACAACCTTGGTGCCCATGGAGCACGCCCCCACAGCCCCTCAGCACCCCCGGACTGACTGTCCACTCCAGGGGCCTCGTGTCGGCGGGTCACCCAAGGGCTGTCCCTCTGTGTCTGGCTTATCTCAGTGTCCTCGGGTCTGGCCCTGCAGCACCACGGGCCTGGCCTCCTCCGTCTGAGGCTGAATCATCCGCCATTGCGTGCTGACCTGCAGCTTTTACCTGTTGAACAAGTTTTCATTCATTCTGTTGGGTGGGCAAACCTGCATTGTCTGCAGGCACGACAGTGGGGGGTGCGCAGGCCACTGAGGGCAGGAGCTCGGGGGGGACTCCCTGCCCTTCCAGAGGCGGGCCTGCCGTGGTCCTGAGCCTCCGGGCCAGTTGCCCACACCCGCCAGGCCTTGGCTCCGAGGCCCCTCCTGAGAGGCTTGTGGTCTGTCGAGATGCACAGCTCCTTGAACACCCCGCGTGCTGTGGAGACAAAGCAGCTTTAGGATCGGAGGGAGGGCAGGGCGGACACAGAGCTCCCTGCTTTATTTCTCTCCCCCCGAGTTGGGGCAGCTGCGGACCATACGGGCTGCATTCCACAGGGGCCAGCACGCAACAGCAGAGGAAGCAGGGGCACACATGTGTGACTCCGCCCCACCCACTCACCCGTCTCCCCTCCAGGGAGGTCACCCACACCCACCTTCCAGGACAAGGACATTCTGCCCACAAGCTCTCAGTGGCCACAGCCCCCAACTTGCTGTGAAGCCATTTCTGCTCATCCCACAGCAAGTCGGGGAGCAGAGCTCTTCACCCCTGGAGGGGACCCAGACCCTGTGTACTGGGCAGAGCTCATGAAGGGACATAGAAAAAAGTTTTGCTCTGTCTTTGGGATTGGCTTTCTAGAAAAGCAGTATCTAAAAAGGAAAATGATTTATCCCAAACGAGGTGCTTTCCCATAGAAATCAGACAACTGTTCCCATGGGGACATGCTACTAATACTCAGTAATAATAAAGATGGATCTTCCTTTTGTTTTAAGCACATACAGCATATCTTAGAAACCCCACTGCCGCTCTTCCCAGAGTCTTTGACAGTGACAGCGTCCTCCCAAGCCCACAGCTCACCCGGCAGAAGGCCGGCTGTGTCAGCAGCCAGGCGCCCTGGGGCTGAGCAGGGGGCAGGGCAGCCTTTCCCAGGAACCAAGACCGGCTGAAATGGGCCAGAGGGCGGGTGGGAGGTGTCAGGGCTGCAGCTGAAGGTGCGGTTCACTGGAGAGGAAACTGCCAAGCGGCAGGAGCTGCATGTGCTGGGACCCTGTTGCCCAGAGGGCAGGAGGACCTTACAGGAGGAGAGGCCAGGTGTGTTTGCCACCTGAGGGGCAGAAACCTGGAGACAGCTGAAGGCACCTGGGCAGGCCTGGGGTAGTGGGGAAGGGGCCAGGAAAGGGGGACGGCCCTGTATGGAATGAACGCGGGCAGGCATAGGCCCTCGGGAGTGGGATCCCCACCTGTCACGCTCTCACCGCCTTCGCTCGCTGCAGCTGGGGGCACAGGTGTGCAGGCGGGAGAGGGGTCTCCGAGGGCAGGGGAGGGCTGAGAGGCTGGGAGGGGCAGGCTGTCGGAGGTAACCATGGAATCCCCACCTGCACCGGTGGTTTTCCTTGTCCAACCCTGCCTCTCCCCACACCTTAGTGTTTCCACCTCGGTGCCTCCCCATCACCTGGAATACCATCCCTTCCATCTCCCATCTGTCCCGTAAATGCCTTCCCACCCTTCAGAGAACGTCAGCTGATGCAATGTGGCCCTACTGTGTGCCAGGCAGGGTTCTAAGTGCCTTCCTATAGTTACACCCTTCATCTTTGTACCAGCCCAGTGAATAGGTACTGTCTCAAAGGTTAGGCACTGAAGCAAAGGTAAGTGACTGCTCCAGGTCACATGGTTTGAATGGACAGCCAAGGGTCACCCAGGCACTGTCCCAAGTCCAGTGCCCTACGCTGCATCACGCTGCCTCTTCCTGACTCTGATCCCATTTATCCACTTGATGAGACAGCTCTGGCCCCCCCTCCAGCAGCGCGGCCCCTCCCTTCATGCCCACTGAGTAACCACAGGGTCCGTCCTGCCCCAAAGCATTCATCCCGCACACATCCATAGCACCTCCTTGCACCTCACAGTCAGCATTTGAGAAATGTTTGCATGCGTCATGTTTTAAGCTGATAAAGGCTCTGGTTAAGATAGGAAGCAGCTGTGTGTCCACTAGATGCCAACCAGGGAGCCCCAGGACCTCGTGAGAGACAGGACAGCCTCACCAGGTGTGCGAATGGGGCCAAGGGCTGGGATCCCTGCCAGCATGTTGGGGTGCCCACGGGAGCTGGGTGGGATTGTGAGGGTGCTGTGCGGGCTGTAGGGGACAGACACAGGCTGGGGCAGGGCGGGGGTGGCAGGGCTGCTCTACCAGGGCACTGGACACACTACTCTGGCACCGCCTCCCTTCCACCCACTCTAAGTGAAACCAGGAGGGATCTCCAGAGTTAAAGTCACTGATCCTGACCCTGAGAAATAAGTAAGAAATCTTACAAGTAACTCATATCATCTTTCACTGGGCTTGGCCAAAATGAATTAAAAAAAAAAAAAATCATGTCCTAGACACTCTTAAACCTTTTCCACCTAGACTGTATGACCTGTGGTCCATTGTAAATGGGGTGATAGCCTTGTTTTAGAACGTGTATTTTCCTTGATTCTTCCCGAGGGAATTGTAGTAAAAATAAGTCACTGTACCACCCACTATGTGTATTGTTTCTGTAATCAATCACCCCATTAATGTAAATACTAGCTGGGATAAGCTACCTGCCACAGACACCCGAAACTGGCTCCCACAGGCAGAGATTCATTTCTTGTTTCCATAGCAGAACCGGACAGAGGAACGGGGCCCAGGGCGCCGACATCTCCAGCCATTCCCAAGGGTGGTCGTCGTCCCGCACAGAGAGGAAAGTGGAGGGCCGTGGGGTGCTCAGGGTGCAGCCTGGAGGGGCAGGACCACCTCCTCACCTCCCATGGGTCACCCAGCACGTTGCATCCCCTAAGGGGAGGGGCGTCGGGAGGCGGCTCTGCGCAGTCTGCTGTCTGTGATGCTGAGTGGCCGCAGGCCTGGGAAACACAGCTGGTCGTCAACCAGCAGCGCCTGAGGTCTGCAGTTCTGCCTTGGAGATGAGAAGACTAACAGAGGAAGGCAGGTTGACCTCCCACAGGCACGCTGCCAGCGAGAAGAGCTGGGCTTTGCCCCGGGCCTGCCCAGGGGCCTCTTCCCTGGCGGCCTGCAGGGCCCAGGGCTGATCACAGATGAAGGACGATGTGGCCTGCCGACTAGGCTCTGTCGGGGACCTGGGGAGGGCGCCAGCCTCGCCACCATGACCTGGCTGTGGACGAATCTGGCCTTGCGCCCCAGGAAGGTCCCCAAGCCTCCCTTCTGCCTCCCTGAACACCCGCTTCCCCACGGGACGACTTACCTTGACGGCAGTCTGTGAGTTCTCTCTTCCCGCCTTTGCTGCGGCCTTGGGGGGCTGGAGAGGACAGGGCCAGTGGGCCGGGCTCCTACAGCCCCAGTGGCGGATGTGTTTTATGAAAGCATTTGAAAACAGCACACTTCATTCTACAACACAAGACAAAGTCCCCTAAACTCTGGATTTCCCTGTGCCCTGCCCGAGACGAAGAGGGTAGAGGGCCAGGTGGCCCCACAGCAGGCGTAGGTGAGCTGTATGCAGTGGGAGACCTGTTCATCGGTGCCAGAGCACAGGGTGCCCGCTCCAGGCTCTCTGCACCTAACGGGCACCGTCTGGGGTGGTGTGTCTGCCTTTGTCCTTGGCCAGCCAGGCGGTCAGCGCCTGCCTGCCAAACAACTGCCCCCTGCGGTGGGCTGGAAGCCCCCAGGAGGGGAAAGATGACGCCTCACTTGCAAACCCCGCACGGACAGGAGCCGCCTGCACATGTCTCTCCGCACACCCCCAGAAGGAGACAGCCGGACTCAGCCCACAGCCCGCATGACCTGCCAGGCCAAGAGATGGGCGCCATCAGCTCCCACATCCTCCCAGCTGCCCAGGGCACCACTCATCCTCCGCACTCTTTCCTGAACACAGCTGGCCCTCCTGACCCCACAAGGACCCAAGAAAGCCCTCAGGGATTCCACTGCTCCTTGGAGCCCAGCTGCCCTGGGCCCTTGGTCCTGACGTGCCTCTGAGTCAGGTCGCACTTTGCACCCTCAGCTAATCCCGGGCACCACCCTGCCTGGCCGTTGCCTCCTGAAAGCACTTCCAATGCTCCGATTCTCTCGGTATTTCATATGCAAGTGTTTCACAGAAGCACTTGGGAGAGAAAAACTTGGATCCCACACCCGTCTCAGACTGAGTCCCAAAGGCCCTGTGAAGCCGGAGGCCAATGGTCTGGGCTCCCTGGGCCTGGAGCAGCAGAGCCTCTCTCAGAAGGACCCCTCCCGAAGCCGATCATGCCCACCATCCCCTCATCCCCAGGGCTGGCTGCCTGCCCTCTGCTTCCACCTGACCTGGGACGGCAGCCCAGCAGTGCAGAGCCAAGCCCGTGGAGGGAGTGTCGTTGCTTCTCATGCTTCTCTGGGTCAGTGTTCTCAGCCGCTCTCCAAATGCGGCAGCTTCAAAGGCTCTCGGTCCCCATCTCCATCCTGCAGGGGGGAGTCAGCCTGGCCAAGCCCTGCGCCCAGTCTCTCCAGGCTGAAATCAGGCATCTGCAGGTGCGTCCTCGAGCTCAAGGTCCCCTTCAAAGCTCGTCCCGGGCCTCTGCAGAATTCAGTTCCAGGACAGACACGGCAGTGCCGGGGTGGCCCTGGGAGCCAGAGTGCCCTCAGGAGCCGGCCGCGTGGTCCGTCCAAGGCAGCGGGCAAACCTCCTGCAAGTGTCCGGGATGAGCTCCTGCAGCGTCACCCGATCGCAGGGGCAACACCCCCGACCCTGCTGCACCACCCACTCACAGAGGGGCCTGACCACCGCGTGGGCACCCAGGCAGGACTCGGCCTCCAGCAGTGTATTATTTGGGACACTGTGCTAGGATCTTGGAGAAATAAAAATTTTAATAGTCTCTGCCTCGAGAGACTTGACCTGCTATCCCTGTATCAGAAGGACCGGCTTGTGAGCAAAAACTGCTAACACAAGAGCATTTTTATGTCCAGTCACCAGGGGGAGAACCCGAACTCTTAAAGGCTGTAAGGTCCCAGGTGCCAGGCATCCACGAGGGCTCAGCCGGTATCTGCTCCCATCCAGTGGTCACCATGCACGTTGTGGGGACTCACGTCTCACACGCCGATTTGATTCTAAGGTCAGTGTGAGATGGTGAGTGTCACAGCTCTGAAGATCCCTAGGAAGGTGCCAGACTGGAAACTGACGGCCCAGCTCGTTTTCCTCCAGGAGGGAACTGGTCACTGTCCTCAGCCTGCCCAGATAAGTCCTCCCTCCTGCCCTCTGTTCCTAAACTCCTCCAGCCACTCCCAGGCAGGGACAAGTCTCTGAACAACACATGGTGACTTGCTCTTGGGTCATTTTTCTCCTCCCGGTGAACACCCCACATGTCCTTTTAGCCAGACGTCTCCCCAAGAAGTGTTCGCTTACTTAGCTATTTTCAGCTGTAAGTTCCCCGGAGGAGGTCCGTCTGGGGCCACGTCCTGGCAACACCTTGGCCCCTGTCTCTGCTGAAGCATCCGTGGAGCCTTCTGTGGAATCGCCGTGCTGCCCAGGGGCCTGACCCCCGACTGAGATCCCCTGGCTTTCCAAGTCCATGCTCGGAGTCTCACTGGAGATGTCTCCCTAACGGCCGGCTGGGTCTCTCATCAGAATGGCCCCCCTCCCCGACTGACACAGGCCTGGGGTCGTCTCCTGGGATCCCCCAGCCAGCTCGGGTGGGAGCCTGGCTACCACCAGGTGGCCCCATGGGCGCTGCCCAGTCTGACCCGTGGCTAGGTGCGTCTGGGAAGAACCACACGGCTGGGGCCCTGGCGTTGTCTCCTAATCCAGCCCCCCACCTCCAGCAAGTCTCCTCAGTGCCACCATGACGTGACATTCACAGCCAGCCACTTCATTAACTGAAAGCTGAAAGCAACAGATCAGGTTTGGTCTGCACGTCCACATGGGGCGGGAGTCAGTGCTTCCCAAGGCATCCAGGCTACTCTGTGGTGCGATGGGGTTTGGGGAGCACCCTTCTGGAGCGTTCCTCATTACCCCCAGCCTACCTGGTTCCACAACTCGATTCTGACCCTTCATTTTCAGGACGGGAGACTTAGGGTTGGGGATGCATGCGACCAGATGCACCAGGTCCTGAATACTAGACAGACACAGGCTGCACTGAGGTGTCTGCAAACCACAGGTGGGTGCCGCCTGCAGGCTGGAGAATTGAGAAGGACCATGGAGGTGGACTTGCCAAAGGACCTTGATGGAGGGCCACCAGGAAGTGCCGCAGGCCTCGGGACCCTGCTCTTGGGGAGGCCGGGTGGCACTTAGAGAAGTGCTTTCTGGGGTCCCTCCATGGTCGTCTGTGCTGGAAACCTCCGTGAGGCTGGTCACTGGATGGCAGTGACCAGGGGAACAGGCCCTGGGGCACCAGCATTGAACACCCAGGAAAGGACTGTTTCCTGAGGAGCCTGCCTCCATGCACCAGGAACCCAGTGGCCTCTTTTCCCGGGCGTTTCTGTGGGCGCTGACCTTGGGCCGGGATGGGGGCAGGTGATGTGCCCCTGGGAGTAAGCACCTCGCCCTTGCATAGATACCACAAGCGATGGGGTTGTGGACACCCCCACTGAGTGCTGGCTGGACGTGATGTAGGCCAACCGGTAGCACAGGGTCCCTCTGGCACTGACTATACTGGGGAAATACAACGTCCCACACATGCGACGCAGTGTATGTAAAACATCACACAGACGGTTTGCCAGAACACCATTGGGAAGATCGGAAACGAGCCATGCGTTTGGTGACAGGGACACTCCGGACACACCCACTGGGGAGCGATTGAATGTGGCCGTGAGCTCTCGTTCTGCCCTTCCTGCTCCTGTGTGTTCAAGATTATTTTAAATTCAATGCTTGTATAAGTTGGATACTTCCCATAATAAGGGCGTGTTTTACAGCCAGGGAGTCACTCTGTAAAAATCCAAGCAGCCCAGGAGGCACGTGGGGAAGGGTGCGTCTCCCTCCCAACCTGGAATCCCAGCTGTGGGCCCCACCAGAAGCCCACCCTGTGCCCGAGGGTCAGACCGTGGCAGCCCACGAACCCACACAGGCACGTCTCCCATGGGCGCACAGACCTGCCCCACGTGCAGCATCCACTCTGGCTCCCTGAGCGGACGGCCCTTGGCCAGCATCCAGCCTCGTGAAATGACACAGTGACGTCCTCGCTCGTGGCTGTTTCCTCTGGGTCTGGGGCTCCCCTGAGGCCCTCGACTAACACCATCTCCTCTCTTGTCCCCAGCCTGTCAGGATGTCCGCGCGCCACGTCAGCAATGAAGAAGGCAAAGCTGTCGGGCGAGCAGATGCTGACCATCAGACAGCGGGCCAGCAATGGTAACCAGCCCCACCACTCACCCCTGCCAAAGGCACCACCTTTGCTTAAGTGGCAACGCCCACCCAGAATGGGGCCTTGCTCCCCAGAGCCCACAACAGTCCCCCACCCTGTGGTGCCTCTGCTCCCAGGCCCTCCTCTCCGAGCCTCCTCGTAGAGGAGCAGAATCAGGGGTCCCCCAGCCACGGCCCGCAAAGATGCAGTGCCCTCCCGCCCCACCCCCACCCCACGCGCTCCGCTTTCTGGTGCCCCATTTTCTTGACCTGTCTGCAAACTCAAATCCCTCCAAGTGCTCTCAGCTGGGCACCACGTGGCCTGTGTGGCTCCAGGGAGGAGTCGGAGGCCAGGGGAGCACATAGCAAGGTTTCACAGGGAGCCTCATGGTTCTCAGACCACCTTCTTGCTGACATGCATTTGAACCCCCAAGCTCGTCCTCTTGGTGCTTTCCTGGCCCTCACAGAGGCACACAGAGTGGAGGAGCATGAGCCTGGCCTGCGGGTCAAGAGGGAGGTGCCAGCCAGGGTGCATGGTGCGCCGCTCTGCCTCTGGCCCCAGCTCACACTGCCAACGAGCATCCTTCCACAGACACTTAGTGCTGTGCCTCTTGCACGTTGGTGCTTTTCTCTGGTTTCTCTATTTAAGAGGCCCCCGTGTACAGCGTGGACAAGCTGCTCCCATGGGGAGGAGGGTGTATCCCTGAGGTGTGCAGAAGCACTGCATCCAGACACACATTTCACACTGTCGCCATGAGTTGTGTTACTCAATCCACAATACACCTTAAATGAGGTGTCTTTCCACAGAAACACACCTCAGGTGAGTGTACGTATCGCTCAGTTCATGGACATGTGGTGACCCGAGGCTCACGGGCCCCTTGGCCTTTTTCCTCCCGGAGAACCGCACAGTGCCCGGCCCTCAGTGCTGGCAGTGACGTCCCAGAGCAAACCTCCGAGTAGGACCAAGTGTGATTTTAACCAGTGAGCAAACCGCTCGCCTTTGGCAGCAGGGGCAGGGCTCCCTCCAGCCCCTCAGGAGGATTCTGTGAGGAAGGAGGTCAGACTGCACAGGACTCACCCTGAAGCTAGTGCAAGAGATGCATCTTTGGATGTGTCTTGTCCCAGGAGCCAAGCACCACGACCAGGTCACTTCTGGTCTGAAGTCCCCGGACCTCCCACAGGCAGCTTGCCCCGCAGAACTGGCCTGGGTAGAGCCCGGCCCTCCTGCACTGTGTCCTTATCCAGGGCACCTCGTTCTCAAGGCCCCACAGACAACAAGACAGAATTCGACGGGCTCCCCCACATGGAGACGCCAGGACCTGGGCCATGGTCCTGAGTTGTCCAGCAGTCATTGACGGCTCGTTTCTCATCCTGAGGACAGTGCAAGGGACTCAACATGCCAGCCTGCACAAGACTCCTACAGCACATCTTGGGGTGTGGACTCTGGGGGCCCAGCATCTGCTTCTCACTTCTGGTCAGCACATCGTGGGAGGAAATTCAGCAGAGCTGGGGTTCCAGCTCTCAGGCCGGCCTGTGCCCACCTGGCAGTCCCTGCGGCCAGCGTGAGGAAGTCACTCTGAGATGCGGGGTCAGCCGGCCTCACTGTTCCCTCCGCCATCAGGGGACAATGCTCGTGCCGGAAGGAAACGCCACTGATGCTCTTTCCAAAAATACCTAGTGTGATATTTCAGCCCCAAACGCCCCTGGTTTTAAAGCAGAAATCCTTAGACAAGTTGATCTGAGTTTGTGTCAGCTCCTGCCAGTTGTGTAGGAAGTGGCAGTGTGGCACAAGGCCAGTGGGAAAAGTAAAAGAAGGAAACAGGAAGGAGCCCTCCCACCGGCCAGCCACCAGGGCCAGGAGCCGGCGTCCACCCCGCTGGCATCTCTTCATCAGGGCGCTTCTGAATCCAGAAAGCTCTGTATGCGCCCAGCTGTTAGAAAGAGCCGGGCCGTCCTGGAGAGGCGAAGGCCTGCAGCGGTCGGCAAGAGTTCTCTGGCAGAGGCTGTGGCAAGCTTCCTTCCTCCGGAACCTGGCTCACGGCCTCCCCGGTCAGCAGCCTGCCCGGCACCACATCACCCATTTCCCTGCATCTGGATACAGTGTGCACAAGTCTGAGTTTCAGCACAGGAGCAGGTCTCCCTGCTGCAGGTTCTGTCACTCACACATCCGCTGATGAGGACCCTCGGAAGCCCCAGTTCACCCAGGTCAAACCCAGGTCTTCCCAACCCACGTGGTGCCTCTTGTCTCCCACCTGCAGAGATGGGTTTGCTCCAAGCCCGGAGACCTTCCTACCCCGGTGCATGCTTCTTGCAGTGAGAGGCTTCAGTGCAGGATGTGGCTAATTAGCCTCACCTCTACTTGCGTTGGGGACACCAGGGCAGAGGAGGGACCTGCACCCCTGCCCTCAGGGGCTGGATGTGGCCACTGCCCTAGCAACGTGCATGGACAATTTCTCTCTTCTTGAATATCCTGAGTAAAACCTTACCGGGGTCACATTCACACATTCACATGTGATGAATGTGCCTGGAGGCTTCCCTCCCTCTGTGCCTCAGTCACCGGAGGCTGAGACCCTGCGAGACCCCCGTGAAGTCAGCAAAACTGATTCGGGCAGGGCAGCCCTGTCTTGAGATTAGGCGTTTTCCTCTCCTGTCTGCATAGGAAGGAGCTACTCCAAATGCTTTCAGAGCACCTCCAGCCCTGAAGTCCCTTTTCCTTTCATCCTTTTTAAGTTTGGAGAAGCCAGCTCTCGCCCATCCTCATGAGATGAGCCCTGTGCCCTCATCCCACCGGCCAACCCCACATGCCTCGCTGGAGCCCAGCTCTCTCCAAACAGCTGGTGTGACTAGAGGCTGCCTGCCCATGATCTGTCTTCCAGAACCCTCTGCAGACTGGCCACCTGAGCCAGCATATCTGCCTGGGGTGGTATTGCCCTGGCTTTGCATTGTATTTTTTATTTTGGCCTCTAGGAGAGGAGATGCCAGAGACACACTTTCCCTCCTTTGTGGCCAGAGGCTGTGGGAAGAAGCTTGGCTTGCTGAGCAGGGAGGCGCTGCTTCTGTCGGCCCACTTCTCCAGGCTCCTCCCGCTGAGGGCGAGCCAGCCCACCTGTGCACCACACGGCACAGCCAGCCACCAGCAAGGGGAGGCTCAGCCAAGTGGCGGTCCAAGTGCCACCCTAAGACACAGGCACCAACAGGAACAGACCCCAAGGCTTCTGGGACCCAGATGCTGCCCTGCGCACCCAGTGGGACCTGCGGGGACCCAGGGTCTTTGCCCCTGGGTCTGTCCTCTTCAAAAATGGGCTTCGCTCCAGGGTACAGGTGCCCTGGGGTCTCCTGGATGTCCTAGTACACATGGATGGCTCTAAGCAAATTCATTTCAGGCCCTCAAATGCCACTTGCCTGGGAGTTGGCCACCACATCACCACCTTCTCAGCAGAAAGTTTGCTCCTGGCCCTGTAGGGGGACTTGGCAGCCGCCTACCAAGGGGTGGCCCACAGTGCTGGGCGCAGGCGTGTCCCAGGAGCACAGGTAGAGAGCTTCCAGAAGGAACATGGCAGGCTCTGTGCGCCTCACTCCATCCAGGCAAAAACACAGGTGTTCATCCCTCCACGCATCCATCCATCACTCCCAGGAACAAAATCAGAGATAAAGGTGCCATGGGGATCCTTGCTAATATTTTTACTGGATTTAAAATGATAACTGACTTCTGTCAGATAGCTTATCTGACCTGCGGATTGGTTTGCCAGTTCATTCATAGCGTGGGCATTCCTCATAATTCCTTATAAACTAAACATTCCTATCCAAGGTTTGATGGACATAGATTTAGAGCACCCTGCAGCACCCAATTTTGTAGAAACATATATGTACATGTGTGTGTGTATGCATATATACACACACATATATATATTTGGCAACTGTTTAAACTCACAATAAAAACTTTCAGGTGACAACGCTAAGGCTTGTGAAGAGGAACTTTGTTTTGCTTCCAAATTATTTAATTCAATAAAACTGAAGCCCACTGCACAGGCCACATACAATATCTTTCCTTTTCTGTTTTGTTTTATTTTTAATTATTTGTCAACTCACAAAACTTTGCTAGCAGGACAAGATCGGCCTGTGCCGGTTCTCATTCACACGGGTCAGCTTGCAGACGCACGGATGCTCCGGGCACTGGCCGTCTGAAGCAACACGTAGTATCAACCTTGTTCTTCAGCCACCATTTCATGCATCTCAGTAGGGGGCAGGTTGTTAGATTAATTATTTCTCTGAGTCAGACAGAGACCATTTTCATAACGGAAGAATTTGAAGTGTAGAGGGATTAAGAAAATTACCCATCACAAAACTCTTAACCTGCAGGATTTGGATTAAGATTCCAGGTCTGTCATGTTTCAAAACCCAGGCTCTAGCCCCCAGACTTCCCAACCTGTCCCCAGGCCTGCAGAGAGGCGTCCTGCCTGCAGGAAATCTGAGTGTGTTATGTCTCTCCTGCCTGCATGTCGGGATTCTGTGGAAGCTAAGTAACTGGTGGGCATTCCATAAAATTCACACCAGGCTCTCCACAAATCCCAGAGAGACCACATTCTGTGCTCATAACTTTATCAAAATTCTTCCAAGCTTTCCTTTTTTGGACTCTGGTTCCAAGACCAAAATGCTGACATTCTGGGTTGTCTATATACTCACTTTGTACCAGCTGCCACTGATGGAGTGACCCCGACCAGCGGGTTAAGGCGATTAGTTAAACTGTTTGAACGCCCTTTCCCTGAAGCTCCCTAGAGTTCGTGTCCTGTCCTGAAATGGACTGTTCTGTCTATCACTCCAGCCACACGCTCTCGACCAGAAGGTGCAGTCTTGGTGTCGGGGGCAGGCAGCCGCATACAGCACTTTCCACCTTCTTCAAGAATCATCCAGAATCAATACCTTTATCACTTAGCTCTGGGGTCCACAGCAGGTGGCCCCTGAGAGGAGCTACCCTGCCTTCGTGCACAGACTCCAGCAGGATGTCCGCCTCAAACTGTAACCGTGGCTACTGTTCGACACTTTTAGCTCTATCACGGGCAAACAAAAGTTAGAATTTTTCTTTAACATAAAAGAACTGTTCTTTCATTGCTGACTGTCTTCCCTCCGCACAGTGTATGCATGACGGAGGTTAACAGCTGAGGGGGTGGGAGAGTCTGGCCCATGCTCATGATCTGCTTGTGTGCGAAGTTTGTGGTGCCACCTAAGACCGATTTATGGGAAGAAACAGTTCAGGAGGAAGGACACCTGGATGGCCCAGCAGACTGGACAGGATCGCGGCCCCACTGCTTTTACGAGGAAGGCAATGTGTGGAGGACAAGCAGTTATGTCAGAGAACGCTTACTCATCCACAGCTTTTTCCCAACTGAAAGTAACGACTGAGACCCCACCGGCTGGCCCCAGCTCTGCGGCATCCTTGTCTTTTTAGCATCTCTGTGGGGAAGCTTGTTCCTGCAGGTTTTGGGTGGTCTCCACCTTCAGTCTCGGGGTGACTCTGTCCACAACATGGCGTCCACCCCGCTCTCCCCTCAGAGCCCGGGCTGCATGCACACTTCCCTGGCTCCCAGCAGCAGCCCCTGCACCACACGGGCGGTGGGACGGCGACCCCCTCTCTGGACTGTCAAGGACAATTGCATTGGGGAGGTTTCTGCTCTTCTTCCTTAAGTCCACTTAGTCACGTGGCCCTGAATGGCCAACACCAGAGAGTTCCGGCTCTTCAGGGCCCCGGCTGTGCACCACGGCCAGCAACAAGCTGAGCGAGCCAACGTTGAAAGGCCCCTCGTAGAGAAAGGAATTCGGCCCAGGTGCCCAGCTTGGCTCCCCTCCTGCCCCCACAGGACCCTGAGCAGGCAGGAGGGGGGCACCTGCTGGAGGTCCAGTTTGTGATGGTTTGTGACCTGGCAACTCCGTCAGCTGAGATGCATTTCCTGTCATTCAAAGCAAGAGAACTTTATTAGCTAAAAGTCAGCTACTCAGAGCCCTTTGCGACCACATCCCTGAAGTCTGTCATCACATTCATTCTCCATGTCAGACACTTCAAGGAGGCAGTTGGCACAAGGTTTAGGTTACATGTCTGTTATCAGTTTTCTGACCCAAAATCTAAGCTTGGTGAGGGCAGAGACCCTTCTGATCTTCTTTCGGTGCCCACGGAGCCTGGCACCTTCCCTGAGTGAGATGAGTGAGACAGAGACAGACAGATGGAGCCGGACAGGAGGGCCGCCTCTCAGGCTGGGGTGGATGACCCAGGAGCCCTAACGTGGAGTGGGGTCTGCACCTGCAGCTGGTTTCCTGGTGTGTGCATGCCTCCGTTGTAAGGAGGGCAGTGGTACGGGACATGGGGACACCAAAACCGTGACTGTTTTTTTTAACTCAGGAGTGTATTTTCCCCGAAAATTTAGTCCCAAACGTAAAAAGAACAAAGACATCTCACAATTCTCACTTTAAGGTTTTCATTATGACAGTTCTGACACAATTATTCATCATCACAGGCATAGAAAATGATGAAGAAATCAAACAGTTAGACGAGGAAATCAAGGAGCTAAATGAATCCAATTCCCAGATGGAAGCCGATATGATCAAGCTCAGAACTCAGGTAACAGTCTTTGAAGCCCTCGATCGTGACCCCAGTGGCCTGGGGACAGGACTCAAGGAGTGGCTGTGCCCTGCGATGGGGCCTGGGGGGTGACGGGGACAGACCGACAGGGCTGGGAGCGGCTGGGAGCGGCTGGGAGCAGGGACGGGGCCTGGGGGGTGACGGGGACGGACCGACAGGGCTTGGAGCGGCTGGGAGCAGGGACGGGGCCTGGGGGGTGACGGGGACGGACCGACAGGGCTCGGAGCGGCTGGGAGCAGGGACGGGGCCGGGAAGTGACGTCCTTCTGTTTGATCGCTGTCCCCCAGTCCTCCCCTCGTCTCTGAGTCCCCTGCCAGGATGATTTCAGTGGCACCTTTGCCAGAACAGAGTGGCAGTGGGTGTCTGTCTGTCTGTCTGTGCACGTGTTCTGAAGGAAGCGCCGTTGCAATGGGCCATCTCGGAGCATCACCTGCTCCTGCGGAGATGAGCTACCTGGGGACTCTGGGCCCTGATATCACTTCACCCACTCATCCAGTAGAGCTGACAGCCCACCCTGCCAGATCCCCGGGTGCAGATGCCCAGGCCCAGGGGCTGGGGATGGGCAGGGGGCCTTTACTGAGCACCATGAGGTGCCCCATGGAGGGGCGTGGTCCCCAAATCCTCTCTGTGCTCACCGCCGCGCACAAGGTAGGGTCATCATCCCCATGTTACACGTCAGCTAAGCCTCAGAGAGGGGCTCCTTGCTAGGCCGAGGCCCGTGGCCCTCCTCCGGGTCCCAGGTGCTCAGCCGGCGGCCTGAGAGCTGCCGGGTCCCCAGGCCTGGCCTGGGCTCTGGGGCAGAATCCCGTTGCATTGCTCCACAGGTAACACGGGGTGGTTGTGTCTCAGTAGAAACGGGGTCTCTACCTCCCACCCATCTGTGTGGACCTGTTCCCCCTCCACAGCAGTCAGTGGAGGGAGGCGGTGCTCAGGAGAGGCTGAGAGGGGTCCTGGGCTTGCCCACAGCCTTAGGAGGCTGGGCAGAGGTCACAGCTCTGCTCAGCCACCTGCTGCCCCCACCCACTGGCACACGGCTTCCCCTGGTGCCATGTCCTCAGGGGCTCACCCACCAGAATATCGGAAAGGGCCCCCTGGGCGCAGGTGCCTAGGGAGGAGGGCTAAAGGGTGGGCACTCTCCACCTGGCCACTTCTGCTCGGAGGCCAGCCTATTCCCACAGGCCATGCTGAGCTTTTTGGGGCCACTGCACTTGCCTGGCCAAAGGCTTGCCTGGAAAGGGTTGGGCTTTCCTTTAAGGCGTTTGTCCCAGCTGGGGCCCCTTCTCAGCTATTGGCTTGGCCAAGACCCAGAGAAGGTGTCGGCCCTGCATGAAACCCACAGGGCCCCCAGTCAGCAGCGACTCGCGGACTTGGTCCGAGCAACAGCCCGCCTCAGAACGGGGAACCCAGAGAGCCCTAATTAACTCCGGAGGGTCAAGGGGCACGGCTCATGGTGGGCCTGAGGGCCAGAACCCCCTCATCCTCGGGTGCCAAGGCCTCAGCCTGTGGTGCCCCATCCCAGCACAACACACTCCAAACACAGGGAGGCCTCCTTCCCTCCCAGCTCAGCCCCTCCCCGCCCAGCAGCAGAAGCCCTGCTCCCCTGTCCCCACTCAGGGGTGCCGGGGACATGGGGCTCCGTCCCCTGAGCCTTGTTTGGGGCTTGAGACACTTAGAGCAGAAATCCACAGCAAGCAGCACGCACAGCCTGGAGGTCGTGAGTGCCCTCGGGGCTGTGTGGTGCCTGGTGGGCCTATTCCTGGTGGCCTCTGGCTACGTCCAAAGCAAAGGTAACCTTGAGGGTCACTGTGAGCTCTCAGGGACCTGGCTGATGAGAGGGGACGCGCCCTGTGCGCCAGAGCAGCTCCTCTGCCCTGGAAGGCAAGCCCGGCGTCTTCACTGTGATGGGAAGTGATGGGCTGAGCGGGGCCCGAGCTCCGCAGCTCTTGGGGCTGGAGGATGAGCTCAGGTCGGTGAACTTGAACAGCGCAGGCCCACTGAGACCAGGCTGGGTGTCGCTGGTGTCTGGGGACCAAGGGGCAGTGGCCGGCCTGGCCCTCCAGGGCCACGCTGGCCTGCAACTCACTTGCCCCGTAGGTGCCTCACCCCCACTCTGGCCGGGCCGCGCTGCCTGGGAAAACACCCAAGGTTGCAAGCTTGTGGCTGACTCTCCCCCTCTCGTGTCCTGGCTCCCGCCAGGGCACTAGGGAGAGGGGCCCCCCACGTGCCCTGGTCCTGTCTGACCAGAGTGAAGGCCCCACTCTCCCCAGGCCACAGGAGAGCCCCAGAAATGTCCCAGCTGAACAGCCGGTGAGCTGGTGAAGGACAAATGTTGAGTGCCTCGTGTTCCCCAGAATGAGGAGCCGGCTCCTGGCCTGCGGCCCTGCCAGGGTCTGGGGTCCTCTCTTGGTGAGGCCCAGGTGGGCTCTGGACACCGGTGGCCTCACTCTTGTGTCTGTGCCCTGAGGGTCGGTTCTGGGCAGAGATCGACCTGCTGCGTCAAACCTGTGCATGGCCATCCTGACCCAAACCTCTCATTGCGACACAGAGGAAGACAAGGTCCCCCCTGGCCCCATCCGGAGCCTGGAAGCCAAGAGCAGCAGAGTGCAGTGGCCTCTCCTTTTAAAAGGGTCAGAGCAGTGTGAAGAATTCCATATGCTTTTAATATCCAGTCGGTGATTTCTCGCCGACATTCATTTCTCTCATGAATTTTGTTCATGTGCACCTTCCTGGGAGGGTTTCTCCCTCTGTCTGGAGGGAGCGCGTCGTCCCTCCAGCATTTAGACAGAGAATGTGCTGTTTGCCCAGGGGAGCCTGACTCCTGCTCCCCAAGTGAGACCACAGGCACGGCCCAGGGCCCCCGGGTGGACTGGCCTTGTCCTTAGGGGCAGCCCCTCGGAGCCGCCCTGGGCCTCCCACAGGCTCGGCGCCCTGCAGCACTGGGTGCCCATGGGTGCTCGGGGGTGCATGGGAAGGAGGCCTCAGTCCCCCTGACCCGCAGCCCCACACAAAGCACGGGTTGGCCCCCCTAGGGCAGGGATGCACCGTCCCCATTAGCTTTCTCGGCAGCCCCACGGCTGCTCACAGAGGCACTCCCGGGGTTTATGGCTTGGACCCCTGGAGTGGATCAGATGCCCAGGAACAAGTGGGTTCTTGCTGCAAAGGCTGCACCCCTCCTGTGAGATGTACATCAGCAGGGACTTTTATTCCTGTTTTCCGGATAAGACCCCAGAGTTTGCCACCAATCTAACAGAGCCAAAGCCGTCGGCGCCCAGCCCCCAGTCCTGTGGCGCCGTTGAGGGAGCCCCGAGCCAGCCCGCAGGAGCGAGCAGGAGACCCTGAGTGAGACGCGGGGCCCTCAGGCTGCGAGCTGGCGACCCAGGGCTTGGGGCAGAGGGGCTGCCACGCCTGGAGCCAAGTCTGGAGACAGGGTGCGCTCCCACGCCCTCAGGGGCCTGCCACGCGCTCTCATCTCCTGAGCCAGGGAAGGCCTGGCACTCGCCGCGGGGGGCGCCCACCACCAGCGCCTGGACCACAGTTGTCCAAGCTGCCATGGTTCCTACAACCCACGCGGACCAGGGCACCTCCCTCCCTGTGTGTGGATTGGGCTGAAGGGAAGGGCTGCTTGTCAGGCCACAGTGGGGACCCACGACGCACCGCACCACAGCCCTGACTGTGGCAGCCGCTGGAGTCTCCATGGAACAGAAGACAGAGGAAGAGCAGTCCAGGAAGGCACAGCAGGCCCTTGTCCACTCCAGGAATGCAGTGACACCACCTCCTGCGGATGAAGAGAGTGTCTGCCTGGCACGAGCCCAGGAGACGTGGGAGCCCAGTCAGGCTGTCCCACGGGCCACACGGGTGCCCCCCAGTGCCTCCCAAGTAGTGGGATTTTAGGACTTAGCTGTGGCAGAATTAGACTCGGGCTGTAAAAGAAGGGTTAAGGGCTCTTCAGCAAAATGCTAACCCCAATACATGGGCAGTCTCCTTGAGCCAGTGGGTAGACCCTCAGTCAAGGGAACCGGCCCACCAGAGGTCGTCTGCCAGTCGGCCAGCTGCTCTTTTAAACACACTGACTGACAGCCGGCCCAGCCCAGCATCTCACATCACACCACTCCCTCCACCGAAAAGCCGGTTTAGGCCTGTCCCCAAATTTTATCCAAAAGCATAAAATCCCAACCCTTAAAGTGACAAATTCTTAATGTTGCCGGCTTTCCAGTTAAGGGAAGCTTCCTTGGCATGGATGGGACGCCCCACCCGCCTCCTATCACATGTTGCTCCGTCTGCGTTCCAGATCACCACCATGGAGAGCAACCTGAAGACCATCGAGGAGGAGAACAAAGTGATCGAGCAGCAGAACGAGTCCCTTCTCCACGAGCTGGCCAACCTGAGCCAGTCCCTCATCCACAGCCTGGCCAACATCCAGCTGCCGCACATGGTAAGTGAGCGAGCGCAGGAGGCCGGCGGCGGCCTTCCGCAGCGCGCATCGTCCGCTGCGTGTCGTTCTCTAGCGCGCCTGTCGTGGTCTTCTCACTCGGATGGTAGTGGCTACCGCCCAAACCGTAGCGCTTACGGCTAGAAACACTGGTGGGGCCGGCCCAGCCTGTCCCCTAACGTTAAGTATGCTCTGAGTCGGCCCTTTGATAAAGACGTGGCCCTGTGCGATAATGCGCTTTGATGCTGATGTGAATATCCTATAAGAAAATTAAAGTTGTGTATGAACTACTATTTAATATCTCGTAGGATCCAATCAATGAACAAAATTTTGATGCATACGTGACTACTTTGACGGACATGTATACAAATCAAGATCGTTATCAGAGCCCAGAAAATAAAGCCCTACTGGAAAATATAAAGCAAGCTGTGAGAGGAATTCAGGTCTGAACAGCTGCTGTAGTGATGGGATCTGCTTAAAAAAGGATGCCTCTTATTCTTTGCTGCTGTGACTTACCAGAAAGTGTTATATATTTATTTCTGTTTGAAACAGTGTTATGCTTACAAGACTTCATAATGATTTTATGTCTTGCTTTAAAGATAGTACCTGCAGAGTAGTTTTTGAATACATTCACATTTTGTACGTTTTCATATAAGCTGACATAGTGTGATATGCCATGTAATGTTTATAGCTGCTACCGTATGCACATTTGGGGGTATATATATTTCTGAAGAGGTAAGCCGATCAGAATAGAGTGTACATTCTTTTTAATGCTTTAGTGATTAAATGTTTTAGTATTTTGAACTGAAATGGACAAAAATTAAAAAAAAAAAAACAACCAGCTTTGAATGATCACTGGGTGGCCCTGCAGCCACTTTTTAGACATCATCATTTTGCCTCATGTTGGAGGATTTTATGGAATTTAAGAAATACATTTTGTGTGCATATTGTTTCATAGCAAGAATTGGTTGCAAAAAAAATGCTTTATTTTTGAACAATGCTTGGAAATATTATGTGATTTTTTTGTCTGTTTGTTTTAGGAGGATGGTGTATGGTGGGGGCAATAAATGAGGTTTTTTGCATTCCAAGGAAATGGCATATGGATTAACTGTAAGAAATGAGATAAGTGATTTATTGTAAGACAACATCAAGCCATGGAAACTTGGCAGAAGATTCAAAGCAGCTTAAACAGCACTTTTAAATTAACTCCTGACCATTACATGGCATGACTATGGGAGCATCAGTTGAGACAGGGGCTTGTGAAGGTGGACGACGTGGACACCTCCTGTTCCATTTTCAGCAAACTTTGGAACAACCTTCTCTTATCTCCCCAAGAGTTTCACGTCCCTCTGGACTGTTATGGCAATGTGGTTTATCTAACAGATTCTGTGGTTTTAATTTCAGCGCAAAGATAATTTAAGAGTATTTATTTCCCCCTTCCACTTCTAAACATTACTGTCATGTTGTCATTATTCTTACATATTGGGGGGGACAGCAGATGGTGCGAGGGTCTTCGAGCTACTGGACTGAGTCTTCTGCTGGGCTGGGGGAGGCCGCTCAGCTGCGTCGCTCCCCGCCCCCACCCCAACCTCGGCTTGAATAAGCATTTGGTTCTATTCAGAGTATCTCAAAATGTGTCACGCCTTCCCTGGAGACTAGCTGACCACAGGGCATTTGCATCCCCTGGTTGTTTGATTTGTCATGATCTATTCTGAGAATGGATGCAATCAGATTTTAGGAGTAATTACTTATACTTCAGCACTTTTTGCTTTACCCTAGATCATATTAGACTTGTTTATACCTTGGAGATTTGACCCTTTCACTCCAACGACTGCACTAATGTATGCATAAGACCACTTTGACCACTGCGCTCTCCCCTCCCGCGTGGTCCCTAGGATGACGTGTTGTGTTTTCTGATGTTGACTTGATTTACATGTGACGGCATCTCTTCCTTCCATGTCTTGATGTTATGCAGGAAGTACAGAAGTACTTTAAAATTTTGTTATGAAAAAAAAAAAAGATGGGTTTTGTAAAAATAAAAAAAAAATATTTTTAGCAGAACAGGACTTACAGGGTCATTGTCCCCACAACGTGCCAGTCGACTATTTGCACTACCTTGTCCTATATATCTGCACGGAGGTGTGCAATTCCTGGTGTCAGCCGCCTCGGACGCTGACCCTGGAGGATGAGAGGAGGCCCTCAGGGCTGACCCGATGATGTCGCTATGGGAGATTACAGGGGCCCCACAGCAAATATTCTGATACAATACTCAACCTCGGTATATATATGTATAAATATATGTATATCCCAGTGGCACTTTATACTGCTCACTGTACAAAAGCTTACAGTTTTCCACGAGGACTTTAATACCTAGCTGGAGAAAGATGATGTAATTACAGGGGCTCTGCTGCACCTTCTCCGGAGAGCGCCCTCTTTCTGTCATGCGATGAGCTGTAGCGGCCATGCTCAGAATTGCCTTTTGAGAGCTGAAGCAAGGTGCTTCCCGTCACCTGATGCCATATACACTGTCCAGGGCCCCAGCTCCTCGCAGGCCCCGTTGTTCATACTGGCATATGCATTTCCCTGCCGCGTTGTGTCTGCTGCTTCTTTACCAATATAGTGATGCTTTTAGTAGAGTAATAGTACCAGTTTTGTAATCACCTACGTACAATGGGAAGGGGTTTTAAGCACAAATCTGCTGCTCATCTAACGTTGGTACATAATATCTGATCAAAAGTTATCTGTGACTATTATATAGGGATCACAAAAGTGTCACATATTAGAATGCTGACCTTTCATATGGAATTATTGTGAGTCATCAGAGTTTATTTATTATAACTTATTGTTCATATTCATTTCTAAGTTAATTTAAGTAACCATTTATGAAGACAGAATTTTGTATAAATATTTGCTGTGCTCTCTGTGGAACTGGAGTTTGATTTATTTTTGTACGACACGGCATGGGTTTGTGGCCACTTTGATTTTGCTATAAATGTGTGGAATCACGAGTTGCAATGATACTTCATTTTTAAATTGTGGACTTTGTACAAACTTTGTCATGCTGGATGTTAACACATCTTACTCTAAATAAAAAAGGTGTTACCACATTTGTAGCACGACGGATCTCTAACCGGAGTCTGCCTCTTCGCTTGGGTCTGGAAATGCTGCCTGGGCCCCTGGCAGGGTCGCTAGGAGCGTTCACCCCAAGACCGGTTGCTCCTGCTCTGTCTGCAGAGGCTCCGCGGACACGAGTGACGGGTCAGAGTGCTGTGAGTAAATGAGGCGGGGCTCCGCGGACACGAGCGGCGGGTCAGAGTGCTGTGAGTAAAAGAGGCGGCCTGCAGCCCCTCACTTGTTTGAAAAGTCTGCTATCACTCCCGTTGTCTCTCCTGCGAACATGTCATGTCTGACGCAGGTGCCTCCCTGGAGCAGGGCCGTCCTCACAGCTGCACAATTGCCACCCTGGGTGATATCATCACAGCTAATTGCATCCTCAGCCACATGCCCTCCATTGGGCCAGCAATGCTCCTCACAGGTCTCCCTTACCTGGTGTCATGAGGGGTCGCAGGCTACTTTGAGTTGTCGTGACCCTTGTCCCTTTTCTCTTTATTCTGAGCAGTTCTGTGGCCTCTCTGCTTCCCAGGGTGCAGACGGGTGCAAGGTGTCCAGGGCAGCCAGTTTGCAAGACATCCGTAAGGTGGCTTAGCTGATGCCCAGTCCTGTGGTTCCGTCTCAGAGGGACACGTGCCCTCCCGACATCCAGAGGCACAAGGTCACTTGGCTGGTCATCACTCCTGTTATTCCCAAACTCTCAGCAAGGACGGCCCGTAAAGCTTAAGTCACCTTCAAATACAATTCAGTGCCTCCCCTTCACCTGTGATGGTAAATGTCCCCCTTTGAAATTCCAAATGCCTCCACCTATAGTCAACACCATTCCCCAACATATAACACTTGAGAAAGAGACCCCATGTCTTTATTAAACCCAAAATGTATTCCCAGTGGCGTCTTCTGCTCCAGGGCCCGCATGCGCTTCCCGGGACACACACATCGCAGTGCGGGCAGCCTCGTCCCAGTGCAGGCGCCAGGGGGCAGAAGTGTCCAGCCCAGACCACACAGGCTGTTGGTGCGGCACAAACTCAGTCAGAGGGCAGCCGGCCTGCGACTGTAGCAGTGACTCAAGGTGAGGCTGTCTTCTTGCTCACGAAACCCATCTTTTCCCTTAGGAGCAAAGTGGCTGACGATTGTTATAAACATTTGAGAAAGGACTTTAGCAATCATGTCAAAACTCTTATAAAATTCAAATTTTTGACCCAGCAATTACACAAGTCTATCCTAAAACACAAAAACAATTGTAAATGCACTGAAATAAATAAAAACAACCTAAAAGTCCTATTGCAGAGGCATGATTAAGCTATTGGTGATAAAAGCACCCTGTAGAATGACACGGAGTCACAGAACACGATGGTTATAAAGACTTGGAGGAATGTGGGTAAGGAACCCAGAGCACAGTCATGAACCCAGAAAGCGTGAGCTGGGGGCACCGTGATCTGTCACTGCGGAGCCTCTCCCACCTGCCGGGCAGGGTCCTGACCCACAAGCAGCAGGAGAGGCGGCGAGGGAAGGGGACTGACACCAGAAGGCCATTGCTCGCCAGCACAGAAGGCTCTGCCAGGAGGCCAGATGGGGAGGCAGCTGAGAGCGAGCGTGCGGCTCTGGCCACACCCGGCCGCTGAGCTCTGCGCCCCATGGCAGCCAACGTGGACGGTGTGAAGGCGTATTTCTCATCCTGGACAAAGAGCTGAAGGGAAAACCCAGAGTCCAGCGGGGATCCAGAGGCTTAGAGCAGCTCTCTGGAGAGGCCCTTGGCCAGCGGTCCGGTCCCGGTATGGAAAACAGAGACACAGCACCCGAAGCAGGAAGACAGGTACACTCAGGGGGTGCAGCTGCCAGCCAGGCCCCAGGACTCTGTGGGGCCCTGCATCCGGCCTGTCACCTGCTGCTTCCAGACGCCTCATCACGGGAAGATGCCACTGCCCTGGCCCTGCTCAGGAATAGTCCTGCAGTGACATGAGCAGCCCTGAGCCCTTGGCATGACCTGTGGGCTCCTTCGGCCGCCTGCGCACAGGTCATCCAGGTGATTTCTCTTCAAAGAAGACTTGGAGCGATTGGGATCCCGCCGGTGAGCGCACCCCCGCTTTCTCAGCTGCAGTCAAGGGCAAGGGTGATGTGGCATCTGAGCACAGGAGAGCCCGGGACCTCCGGCAATTTAAAATACATGTTAACATCTCCATCAACACCCGCAAACATTCCCGGTCACTGCACAGACTCCTAACGAATCACACATTTGCCAGCGCCAACCTGAAGACCAAACTCACCATAACAGATGCAGAGGGGCAGAGTCCCCACGTGCCAGCAGGGCTGGGACAGCCACCTACACACTGCCTGGCACTGGGCGAGCCCTCAGGCTGGGCCCGGGCCTGGCCTGTGCCACGCCAGACGCCACAGGAAGCCAGGCCTGCTTCCACAGGCGGGACCGGCTCTGGTCTCCTCTGTCCTTCCCTCCCACATGTCTTCTCTCTCCTCTTCTCAATCTACATGTTTTGTCTCCCTGTCCTACTGTGTCTATCCTTTAAGTTGCCAGAAAATCATTTTTTGGGCAGGGCAAGATAAGAAAAGAAACAGGGCTGGCATTACAGGGCAGGAAATACTCTTCCCTTTTGCCTCTAGGTCTCCAGCCAGGGTAGCTGTGTCTGGACTGCATGAAGAAGGGTGAGAAAGAGAAAAGCATACCCATTTCCTCAGTACAAGTCTTCCGTGGCATGGGAGCCTCTGAAGGCCCATCTAAGCTCGTCAACGGAAAGCCCCAAGGAAGCTGCTGAGCCTGTGTGTGCTATTTGCTGATGAGAAGACAGTCAGGGGGACCTGAAGCAGGTGAAAGGGCTTGAGCTAGGAGCACTGACCTGGGGCGGGCCCTCAAGGTCTGCCACCAGGACCCCAGTCCTCCCTGAATGACCCACACGAGACCACATGGCCTCTTCAGAGGGCCAGGGTCCCTCCTGCTGTCAGATCCTGCACCTGCTGTCTCCAGGTCCCGCCAACTCCAAACGTTCAGTATGTCAAAGTGCCATCTTCTGGTGTGGCATGTTCTGAACCCCAGCATTATGTGTAAACAAGCACAGGGGTTTATGTGTCTGTGTGAGAGTGTCTGGTGTGTGTGTGTGTGTGTGTGTGTGTGTGCATGTGTGGCATGATAAACAAGGATGATTAATTAAACAGAAGAGCGAAGAGGGAAGAAGACAGGTGATTCCCAAAACAAGAATTACAACTCAGAGCCAGAAGAGAGAAATAATTTTAGGTAATCAGGTCTATCCGTAACTTAGCAAATGTTGGAGAACTGTCCTCAGGGCTTATATGGCATGATGCCGTCCTGCGACGACATGGCAGAGCCCCAGGCCGAGGTCAGCTCCATTCCCCAGGAAGGTGGTCAGCCCAGAACCTCACTCTCCTGGCCAGGCAACCTCCCACCGGCTCTCCTGCCACCCCCAGCCCCTAAGACTGCTCTTTGCCCACCTTCATTCTTGAAGGGAAAATGCTGTGTCTTCGGACTTCTTTCCAGAATCCTGAAAGGAGTACATGCTCACAGCTGGGAAGTCAGATTACTGAATGAAGGAATGGAGCATCCCATTTTTCAAACACTATAAAGCAAATTTCCTTAAAAATTGGTCCTGAGTGTGTCAGTGTTACTGATTCGCCTGGCAAGGGACCTGGGAAGGCAGAAGCGAGGGGGCTGGAAGGTTCAGTTCCCAGGGCTGTGAAACATGGCACCTTCATCGGGGCCAGGATCCAGCGTTGTGGCGATGAACTGGCCCCTGAGTCGGAAGTCACTTAGCTCCTTAGCACAGGCACTTACACAGTGTAGAGTCTAATAAAAAATGATTTTCAGTCATGGTTTTTGCTTATCCCTAGGTTTGGAGCAAATGTTTCTTTCTCATATGTGAGGCATGAACAGTAGGTATTAAACTGACTTTCTTCACTTAATATGTGGTCACAAAACACCCCCAAAGACCATGTGGGAGAGAAGGTGAGAGAAGTGCCTTAATCTGTCTGTACTGTCCCCAAGCCAGGCTGTCCACAGGCTCCGCGGCACGAAGGGTCCCACCTGAGCCATGCCACCCAGAGACCACCTGTCAAGGCGAGAACTCGTCCTGGGAAGCCTCCCACCCCAACTAGAAGATTCCTGGAGAAGCCAGGTGTGAGGGGCCCCTGTGTTTCTCCTTTGTTCCCACGGGGAGAAGATGTGTGCTCCCCACCCAGGAGGGATGCCCCAGACTGGACGTGATGCCCCCTCCCTCCTGTCCCAGGAATGATCGCATCACAGAGATGCAGCCCCCACAGGACAGATTCAAGTGGGTGCCCCCCGCTCATCGCATCAGACCTTCCGGAGAAGGAAAATGAGGACAAGGGCGCAGCCCTCCTCACGTTCCACATCCTTTATAACTCAGCCAGGCAAAGGTCTTTAGCATGAATTTCAAGTTCCTTAGAGCCAATTTAAGGCAGAGACTAACCAAGGGCTGAAGCAGTTCAGGTCTGGATGGCTGATGTGGGAGAGGAAAAAATAATTTGACTGCTTCTGAATTCTTGGTTGAGGCTCCGTAACAAAAGGCAGGTTAACAGAGAAAAAGAAACCAAAGTTTGCCAACAGGGAGAGCCACGCACAACTCGCTAACAGGAGGCTTGGAGTTCAGGTAGACAGCCCCTGCGTCCACCAGAGGGGCTGTGCGGGCTGCCATGAATGGGTCCAGCCATCACATGTGCTCAGAGGGGCTGTTCCTTCATCCTCGACGCACTGGCAGCTGGAAGCAGGATGGGTAGACAATGCCTCCAGGAGGAGAGACAAGCAGAAAATGGGCATGATTGTCAGGGTGGGCAGCCGGGCCCGGGGCAGCTGGCACAGGTTGGGGATGCACTTCCACCAGGCCTCAGAAGGCAGCCAGCTGTCTGGAGGTGGCTGTGGTGTGATTCTTGACCTTTTCTGTTAAATTGCCTGAAAAGGGTAAGGGAGAATCGTCTCCCTGAATGCCAGAGGCCTAGGGCAGCTGTGGTTGCTAACAAAGGAATCCATCACCTTGATAAAAGTCATTAAAGTGAAAATCAATAGAAATGAATACTGGTGACAGTATGTAGCTTTACATCGTTTTAGAACAGATGTTCTCCTAAAAAATGTGTAACTCATGTTGTAACTGATATTTTTAGCACAAAATAAGCGATTTATTTCTAGGGGAGGATTTTGGCTGAGAAATGATATATCTATATGGATTTAGGAAATTTGTTTAGATATTTAAAGGAATATTTATCATTTCCAATTTCTGATGGAGCGGTCCTACATTTTACCCTCTGTTAAATTGTAATGCATTGGAGTTTACTTTTCTGGAAACATCCATTTCTAGGAAACAAGGGACTAGGAGAGATCACAGGAGCAGTGGGGACAAAGGGCCCAGGAGGGCAGACTGTCAGCAGCGGGGTGCAGTGTGTCTGCAGGGCCCGGGCCTGGGCTCCCGAGGACGGTCAGTGGGCCCGTGGTGGGACCCGGGCAGTCAGAGCTGAACCTCCAGCTGGAACGCCCTCCCGCAAAGGGGCGTTGCTCTGCCGTGGCCATTGGTAAATGGCGCAGAAGTGCCGCTGGAGCCTCGCTCTCTCATGGGGCTCTATCTGTTCCATTTTACTGACTGTTGAATACATAAAATCTTCCAGTTTTCCTACCTTATTTTTTCATATACTGTTCTTCCAATAGTCACTAAATTATATCAAGGTGGTTCAGAAACACGGTCCTTAGAACAGGATCTATCAGTAAGAGTGTCTAGAGGAGGCTGTCACCACCACGACCTAGGAGTTTGACAAGGCATGAGAGGAAGGCTGGACAGTCTAGTAAGTCCGCACAGGCGGGGACCGCCTCCGTCGTCCCACAGTTATTTATGCTAGCGTGTGACATTTCTCGTTGGAAGTCATTACGGGTTGAATGGTCTGTCCCCCCAGATTCCTGCGTCGAGCCCCAGTGTGATGCTGTGGGAGGTGATCGTTCTCTCTCCGGCACAGGAGGCTGCAGGCAGCCCCCTGCAAGCCGGAAGCTGGCTCTCTCCACGCGGTGTCAGCTGGCCCCTGGTCTGGGACTCCCCACCTCCTGCACTGTGGGAGATAACTTCCCGCAGCTTAAACTGCCATGTCTGTGGTGTGCTGTTAGAGCGGCCCAGACTCACCAAGACAAAAATATTCATGTCAAAATTGAAAATGTTGACTTTCTCCTTCTTGTGGTGACCACTTGTTTCAGATTTTGGAGTCAGTGGCGATTTCAGGCCGTGTGTCTTATGAGGAAGGCACCCGACCTCTGGAAAGACCACAGGCTCTTCACAGTAATGCACAGTCTTCCCTTTAATTTGATTGCACGGCACCCAAGCTCCTAACGTGCACACGCCCGGGCGGCACAGCTGCGGAGCTGACTGGGGGTTCACCGGGGGGGGGGTTGGAGACAAGCGTCAGCAGCCAACCAGCTGGATGTTTCCTCCGTTTGAGGAAGTGTGTTCCTGATCACATAGGCATCACGGTGCAGGAGGTGCCGGCTCAGCCGTGGAGGACCCGGACAGCGGGAGGCCAGCCCCTGGAGCGCCTCTCCCACCCAGCCTCCTGGCTCAGGTAATGCTCCCTTCCACCCCGAGGAGCGCAGCCAGGGTGCAGGCAGACTGCAGAACCGGCCTCTGCCTTCACCCCGCCTTCGGCTCCGCTCACTGTTGCTTTGTGAATTCCATGCTGTCATCCCAGATATGTCCTGGAATCCAGGGAAGTGTTGATTCACATGTGTTCTTAGATGTCTCGGGCTTACTGCGTGCAGAGTGTGAGCGGTCGGCCAGGGTCACAGCGCTAGACTCTTTCATCCCTACGGAGTGAAGGGAAACCCCCCACGTCCAGCCCGGAAAGCTTTCTTTTCACCTGGATTCGAGCCTTGCTCTGTCTCCGTCTCTGACACATGAGATGGCTCGATCTTTTCACCCACCTGGGCTGCCTTCACCTCTGATCTTCGGCTCTCTGCTGGTGGGTGTCCTCCGCCCCTCAGCCTGCATGCAGCCCCCCAGGACAGAGCCATGCTGTCGCCCCTAGTGAGATTTTGCCAAGGCCTGGCCGCCTATAGACTGAGCTTGCCTTTGGGACCTGCCGGTAAGAGAGGGAGAGCAGAGCCCTGTGGGCAGCGGGAGCGTGCGGGCCCCTGGGCCCCTGCCCCCACGGTGGCGTCGCCTTGAGGAAACGCTGATAGTGAGGACCACAGCCTGGGCCCATTCATAACTCTGGTCCGCACAGCAGGAAATTGCAGTTCAAGGGGCAGGAAGCTGGGACCCCAGCTGCTGGGCTGATCTGTCGGTATGTTTCTTCATGGATTCCTCCTGTTGGCCGTGAGAGACCAGGAGAGGCTGTCCCACATATTCCACTCAGGCTTAAGGATTATTTTGAACTGAGTATTTGAGAAACTGTAGACACCGGAGCAGTGGTAAGACACAGCAGGGGTCTCCCTCTGAGGGAGCTTTACACTGAGGAGCGGCATCTCCATCACAAAGGGTGCCTCCCTCTCTGGCCAGGGAGACGCTTGCTTCTGAATCACCAGAGATGCTGGTCAGGGGCCCTGACGAATCTGAGTAAGGCCTGCCCCTAGTTACCAGTTCTGGGCCCCTTCCCCAAGGGGCCTCCCCTACACCCATCTTTCTTTGACTTTTCAGAAGATGCTGTTAAAGCCTGAATTCTAATCTCAACCATGTCTTTGAGAGTCTCTGATTTCCCAGGTGTCTCCCGTGTAGACGTGAAGTGTGCTTGAAGCAGGTCAACGAACTCAGTTTCCCCTGCCCGCCTGTCTTTCATTATTCACCCCCTGCTGAGAGGGCCAACAAGCAGAGGGGCCATCAGTGCTCCCTCCCCTGAGGTGGGAACAGGTTGGATCCTGGAATCCTGGAGCCATCAGGGTCAGTGGAGAGCAGTGCTGTATTTAAGGGGAGGCCAGAGAAACTGATATCGCTGGTCTTTGCAGCAGATAATGGCCCTGGGACAAGTGGACCCTTGGGCGGAGCCCCATCGAGATTTTATCAAACAGTAAGGCCTGAAAGCCACTGACTGGGGGCTGCTGGCTCAGACCTCTTCAGATGCATGGCCCCGGCTTGACTTCCAGGCCCTCCAGGTCAACAGCTGGCCACCACAAGGGCTCTCCATCCCACTTGTCATTCCTTCTGGAACATTCCTTGGATGACTGAGCAGGGGTGGGTATAGCACATTCCACGAAAGAAGAGGGTCCTCCCCAGGTAGAGGCCGATGTGAGATCTGCCTAGTGTGAACAGGATGGCGGAGGGCCGTCTCTCCGGGGCCTCAGGTGCAGCCCCCACCAGGCACCATGGGCTCCTGGATGAGGGCAAAGGCATGGAACAGACAGGCTGCGCGGAAGCACGGCCAGCCCTTCCCGTTTCCCTGTCTCAGAACTTCTCTGTCCTGGTCAAACATACGCAAACCCTTTGTTGGCTACAATCAGCCTCTCTCACCCAGGACTCAGAAGTTTCCTCCAGACCTTGACCATCTCCAGCAAATGTGACCCCCAAGGGCAGGGCAGTTTCCTAGGCGGAGGTGGGCCTCCCTTGTCACTGACTCCAAATTACAGTGGCTCGTACCCACTTCACCTCGTGAAAGCTGAGACGTCCGGTCTTTACAGTCTCTCAGCAGCTTGCCCGCGATGCCGTGCTGTCCTGGCTTGTGCTGGGGGGACAAAGTCCGTCCCTCCACCCTCCCTGCTTCAGGGCTGGACCTGGCAGATAAGCCAACAATGGGGAAAAAGGCGCACATTTGTTAATTCTCAATATTACATGCACAGGGTGTCATGGGGAAAAATGAATGCTCCCCAAAGTGGGGAAACATGGGAGCTTATGTACTGTCTTCACAGGATGGGGAGAGGAGGCAGGCCCCCCAGGGAGATGACGGCCCAGACAGAGATGTGAGAGAGTCCATAACAGTGGGTGCGGGGCTGACTTCTAGCAGACCTGTGACAGGAGTCAGCCCTTCTGGTTGGGGGAACGCCCACAGAGGGCACCACGGACCCTCTGCAGGATCTGTCTCCAGGCAGATGGAGGGGAGCAGAGCCTGCCACCCCTATGTGTGCCTCTTTGGTGTGCAGATCAATCTGAGCTAATGGCAACAAGGTGCAGCAGACCCTGATCACAGCCGACTTGCCCAGTTCTGGGGCTACTCGCCACATGGCACTGCTGGCAGGGATAGGCTGTGAGGTGTGCGAATCAACAGAACTCCACCAAGCGAAAAGCTGCACATGAATCTGGTGCATCCAGCGAACAGTGGAAAGGTGCTCCAAGGAGAAGTGGACTGACGGAAAGGAAGATTTTATAGGAAGGAAGGTGGGGCAAGCAGTTCCTGGCAACAGAAAAGAAGGGATTGTTTCAGACCAGGTGCCTCCCTTGGGGAAGGCAGGGGTCTTATCATGCAAATGACCTCATCTTTGGGGGACAGAGACGGCTCATGGGACACGACCTCATTGGTGCCGACCAGAAAGCTCCTGAGGGCTTGTTAAAAGGTCACATTCTCAGACTAGGCTGAACTGCAATTAAGTCTTGGTTTGGGGGGCCAAGGACACCATTGGGGCTTTTTGGGCGCCATGTCTTGCCTATGCCCAGAGAGTGGGCAGAGATTTTATGGGAACAGAGAAGCCCACTAAGGCTTCGCCTACATGGGACCAGGACCCTGCAGAGGCCACATGGGGAATTGCTCAGGGCCACACCTCACACTTAGCGGGGCAGCACTTGAGTCAGCCCTAATTCAAGTAAACAGGTGGGCAAAACCCCCAAACGCTGTGACAGACACACACAGCTGTTTTACTTTTAGCCTAAAGCAGCTGCAAGTGGGTACATGTAGTCATCTGCTTCAGTTTGAAACTGAAATGTAAAAAAAGAGGATTTAGATGGTCTAAGGTAAAGCACTGATCTGAGCTTCAAGATAAACCAGTTGCAGGAAAGGATGACATATGGGGTCACAACTAAATGTTGGGAGATAATTTATCTAAACCAAAGGCTTGAACTTTGAAAAAACTGATCCTTAACCCATTTATCTACAAAGTTACCTTGTAGTTCCTGACTATACGATACCAGGGGCTTATGGCTGTTTATCTGTGCCTGGCGTGGGGGTCTCAGACAGTCCTTAAAAGAGGAAGAGAGGCTAAGCACGTACCTATTACTTACGTACAAACAAAAAAACAGAACACAGTGTGTCTGCCCGTGTGGCTTTATCTAATGAGTGTCACATGCGTCAGTACATCATCAGATCCTGGCCGCAGACCCAGGGGCCAGCACAGAACCCCAGTGAACCTCGTGCAGTCTTAGGTTCCTGAATGACCTCCCCATTGGAGCACAGCTGTCATGGTGCTGCATTAGTTTTCCAAGGCTGCCAGAACACCGTGCCACAGAGAGGGCAGCTTAAGACCACAGAAATTCATCTCTCACCCTCTCGAGCTTGGAGGTCTAAGGCAAGGTGCCGGCAGGGCCACACCCCCTCACTCAGGAGGGTCCCTCCTGCCCTTCTGGCTCCTGGTGGCCCCAGGGGCTCCTTGGCTGGCAGCAGCAGGGCTCCAAGCTCTGCTCCATCTGCACACGGCCGTCTCCCCTCCGTGTCTGTGTCTTCATATGGCAACCTCCTTCCTGCGTGTCTCCTCCCTTTCTGAGGACACCTGTCCTAGCGGGTCAGGGCCTGGCTGCTGACCTCACATTAACTCAACCACATGCAGACCCTATTCCCAGGTCCTGGACTTAGGACTCCAGCCTGGATTTCTGGGAAACATGCTTCACCAGGATGTAGTTGGGATGGTCAACCCTAACATGCACATGTGTGGTCATCCTGCAGACAGGGTTTAGGGGCCTGGATTTACCAATCCTGCATCTTATCAAGCTGGAAACTGGCTTGTGATATTGAGGGAAATGCCTAATAAATGAAAGCATCTAGAATGAGGAGAGCAAAGGCTGACCTTTGAAAAGAAGAACCCTAGGCTGAGCCCACCCGCCCAGGCCCACTGGGTGGGGTAGGAGCCGCTTCGGCAGGCCTGTGCTTGTGAGGCCAGTCCTTGGGGGGCCTGGTGGTCTGTGCCTGGGACCCTCCTGGGGACATTTGTGCCTCTGGTCAGCACTGCCCTGGCCTGGGACCCAAAACTCATGCCCACATGCAGTGTGGCCCTGCTCTGCCCAGGCTGATCCTTCTCCCAGGAGGACAGAGGCCTGATCCAGGAGCTCGCTGACCTGAGGCCCTGGCCCCTCTGTGTCCAAGAATGCTGGGTGCCCATCCTAAGGATGTTGCGCCCACCTCCAGCTTGGGCATGTATTACCAGCTCTGGGTGGGTGTCGGGTGGCAGTGGTGTGAGGAAGCCTGGGTGATGGCCCAGTGGGGGGCATCTCTCTGTAAGCTGGTGGACAGAGACAGCCCCGCTTCAGTCCCCTCAGTGTGCTGTCTGACAGCCAAAGTGAGGGGCAGACTCCTCAAAGGTCCTTCCACAGTGGTTTGGGGTCCCCAAGATCACTTTATGGTCAGTGATTGACTGGAAGGACTCACAGAACTCAGAAGAGCTGTTACACTCACAGTCAAGTTTGTGCAGTGAAGGGACAGATCAAAATCGGCTGCAGGGAGGCTGCGTCCAGGAGAGATGGCAGGACACCCAGCTTGGCCCGGGACTGGACGAGGAGGCTGCCGGAAGGCCCAGCACCACGCCAGGCCCGCCCTCCCCGGCAGCCTGTGGGGCAGCGGCTCACTCTCTGCGGCACACAGCACACCTGCCGGGCTGTGCGTGAGTTCCCGTGGCCTCTGTGACAAGGCACCCCACGCTGTGCCTCCGCACCACAGAACATGGTCCTCTCAGCGGGAGGACAGGTGCTCGGGGCCGGGGCAGGGCCGCATTCCCCCTGCAGCCTCAGGGGAAGAGGCTTCCTGCCCTTCCCGGCTCCTGGTGTAGCTGGCAGTTGTGGGGCTCTTTGGTTTGTGGACGAGCCCCTCAATCTCCACCTCTGTCGTCACAAGGCCATTCGGAATCTCTGTTCACACCATCGCCCCTCTTTTTATGAGGTCACTGGTAATGTTAGATCGAGGTCCAGCCCTGCTCCTAGCTAATTACTTCGCAATGATCCTGCTTCTAAATAGGGTCCCGTTCTCGGTGTTGAGGTTCGGACTTAAAGCTGTCTCTTTGGTAGTTCAACCCGTAACAGAGCACCAGGACCCCGATCCCATGGGAAAGCCTTCCCAGGGAACCTCACACATCACTGGGGATCCCCAGGTGCGGCCGCAAGCATCTGTTTGATTGGCACTCACCAATTTAATATGGCTAATGCTCGGGTTACAGGAATATTTTTAACTAACCCATTTAACCCATTTTTGAGGCCCACAATAACTGGTTTGGGAAAAGAAATTCCCCACTCCTCTGAGATCTTGGTTCTCTAACCAGAACAATAAAAGCATGGAAACCCTGAACATGATTCGTTCTGTGAGTAATAAAGTCAGAGCTTTATAGGCCAAGGAGGGAGCTACATCCTGGCAAAGATTACTTCCCAATTAATGGCTTTGTTTCCACAGTTTTTCATCCAGTATTTCTCAAAATACAGTCTTCAAACCACATAGCTCCAAAGACAAAATTATCAGAAAGGAGAACCATGCAAGGCACACCACTGGTTTAGGCACGGACGCCCCATCACACTCGCCGCCTGCTGCATGGGGTCTCCGTGAGTGTCTGCCCGTTGTGTTTCCCGAATGTGAGGGCTACAGCCTGGCCCCCAGGCCTCCTGCGTCCTGTGTGAGCCTGCACCTCGCCCTGGCTGGGGAGGCAGGGCCGGCGGGATAGCATCCCACACGCACTGTAACCCGCCAGAGGGAAGTGCGTGAGTGGTGCCCCCAGCAGCATGCGTGGCCTTGCGGTGTGGAGTGTGGTTGGGGCATGAAATCATGAAGTTTCCACATTATGAATGAAGACTTCTGTGGGCCGCAGAAGGTCTGCTACTCAAAGTCCGGCCACAGGCTGCCAGTGGCTAATCAGCAGCTAAACGTGACTCAGAGGTCGGAGGTCAGAACTGGGAAGCTGAAGTCACTTTGCACAGACACCTAGCTGCCCTTTTCCACAAAGAGCGAGTGTGCCTCCAAGTTGAGAAGGAGGCTTGGTTCCCTGGCAAAGTTCAGACTGGCACAGGTGAGCCCTCCCAGGGCCCACAGGGCCGTTTCTAGGCCTTTGTCAGTCCTGGGGCTCCTGTCTCATGAATGAGGATTCTGAGGGTCTGAGTGGTCCGCCTGTCCACAGTCGGGAGACGGCACGGCCAGAGTGGGCTCGGAAGCACCTCTGTCTGTCCTGGACTCTGCCCGCCCCACCAGAGCAGGCCGTCTTGGCGACCTCAGACAGCCGCTCAGCCCTGGGTCTGCCAGAGCCCAGACACAGCTGATGCCCAGCTCTGACCCGTCGGGATAGCCAGCTGGCCCAGGCCTGGCTTGAAGAGGTGTCAGACTACCGGGGAGAGCCACCCCAGCTCTCCCTTCACCCCTGCCCCTGCTGGCGGTCAGGAGATTTGACTCCAGGCTGGAGCCGAGCCTCTGAAGCCAGAGCTCAGACATGCTTGGTGACTCTGCCGCATGGACAGAGAGACTCTTTTGAAGTGTTTTAAGTTTACAAAGGAGGGTCCTGGAATTCTCTCATAAAACAAACTCACTAGCTCTAGAGTCGGGGATGGAAACCCCAACCACAGCTGGCCTGGTGGTTCTGTGGGGTTGTGGCTGACCTCTTCCGCTGCCAGGGCAATGCTGAGAGGTCACGGGACGTACATTTGTGCGAAGGCTCCTGGCGGATGAGGAAGGATTCATCCAGGCTGGCAGGATGCGGGCCCCGACTCCACACGATTCAAGCCCATGCTGCTGTCCCCAGAGTGACTGACTTGTGACAGAGGATCGCTGGGGCATCGGGACAGGCCTCGCTCTGGTTTCACCCATTGCCCAACACATGCTTAGCATGGACGGCATACGCTGGTGCATCTGCCAAAAGGGTAGGTGGGCACTCAGCGCAGCTCTGACTCACCCCCACCCCGGGAGCTCCAGGGGCCCAGACTGCTCCCAGAGGCTTCTCTACTTCATGGAAATAACTCATCCTTGAGGAGACTTGGACTTTCCTATGTTTCTCATGGCCTCAGTTTACCTACGCTTTCCATGCTGCCCACGAGGCTGATGCCTCCTCCCAGGAAGAAGTCAGCATCACCTCCCACAACTTAGCCACAGCAGTCGGGCAGAGGTTCGGGGAGTGTCAGAAACACTGCGTCTTTTGGGGTGAGTATAAATGTCTTGGATGGAGTCTGTTTATTAAATCTCCAAACTACAAAATTCATATCTGCTTGAAGGGTTCCCAGGCAAAAGGCTTTGTTCTCCAACCGAAGGCGCCTTTGATGTTCATCCACTCAACAAGGACTGGAGGCTCATAAGTGTCCCTGCACTGTCCCATCTTCCTGTAAAAGGCCCCCGTTTGTCCTGTCCCGGCTGCTTGGCCGGGAGCACAAAGCTCCTTTCCTGGCTCCTGTTCTTCTGGGATCCCTCTGGCTGCAGCATGTTCTGTGCTCAGCTGCAGGCCCACTGTGCACATGCCAGACCTACTGGCTTACGTCTCCTGTGGGTGTTTCCACACGGGGATGCATCCTGGCCCCTTCATCTTAAGGTCTGTGTGGAGAAGCCAACAGCTGCTTGCCAGCCCCCAGTGGCGCTGAGGCCTTCCCAGGGTTACAGGAATGGGCAAGGAGCGGTGTTGGGCAGGGTCCGTGACCTGGGGTCTGTGAGAGGGCGGCAAGATTGCCTGTGGCAGGAATGAGCAGGGGACTTCATTTAGGTGAACCTTTACCCCTTGTCTCCTTGCAAAGATAGGCCCTGGACCCCAGCCAGCAACCAAAAGTCAAGCAGAATTACAGGTCTCTGTCCTGTAAACTGACATGGTCTGCACTCTCCTCCTGGGCTGGGGACACAGGGACTGCACGGCCAGAGCAGGGGATGGAGGTGTCAGAAGAGACCCCCGAGGGCAGTGGGCAGCAGCATGGAGGGGTGGGATGGTATTCCCTGCAGTGGGTGAGCTAGGATGCTTATCGTTCAGGGTGATTTTGAGTCATTCACTAGTCCCTGCTGGCTGTGGACATGTCACTTAACCATCACCTTCTATCCAGTTGGCTTATTCATAAGCCTGTATTTTCCCCAAACTGGGTTTCTCAGAGTGGGGCCCTGCCCACTGTCCTGGGGCTGACCTTTAAATGGGGGTCACTGGGACCAGACCCTCTCTGTTCCAGCGGGACTGGCAGGGTCTCTGCCCCTCCCTGGCCTTCTGAGGACTGGAGGGGCGGACACCTGCAGGGTGAAGCCTTATGCCTCCCACCAGCTCCTGTAGTGTGCCTGCCGCTGGAGGGCCGCTCAACCTGATTCCTGGCTCAATCCTCTGTGAGCACCTGTGTCCTCAGGCCCCACCGGACAATGGTCCCTCGAAGGCCTGGAGGTGATGTCCTGTCTCCTAGGCTGGGCCCCACGAAGGCCTGACGGGTCGGTGTTTGGACACTGGGTGGCTGTGGGGGCTGGAGCATGCTGGGTCACTGATGGGAAGAACACTGATCAGCCAGGACCCCTCTCCCAGACACGTCTTCTGATGCCCAACTTCAGGCACAGTGAAAGCCTTTGAGGTCTGAGAAAACCACCAAATCCAAGCCTGTAGGTGGAAACAAGCCACAGGCCCTCGGGACGGAGGGCGAGCCCAAAGGTCGCAGGGGAAGCCCTTGCTCTGGCACAGCCGGGCTCAGGAGGCTGACTCATCGTCTGGGAATGGCCCCATGGCTTCTAGCCTCCAGTGCCCACCCAGACCCTGGGAAGCTTCCCAGCAAGAAGTGTATTCCTTCCACCTGTGCTCCTGAAGATTGCTGCATGTGGATGCCTGGTGTGCTTTCTCATTTACTCCTTGCAAATCCCTGGGGAGGAGCTGGACTCCCCATGTGACAGAGAGGAAACTGAGGCACACCCAGAGGAAGGAGTTCGCCAGGAGTCCTAGAGTTGGTGAGGCTGCCTCCCAGATTGGTCTTGTTCTGAGCGCATGTACCTTCCTGGGTGAGTCCCGGAGAGTGCTCAGTCTAGTGGGGGTGGGCAGTGGCATCGCTGTCCCATGTCCCTCAGGGACCCTGTGGGCACTAAGGATGTCAACACACTCTCAGGTCGGGTCTCCACGGCAGAGCCAGATGGGCCGAGCAGCTCTGGGGGTGAGAACAGCCAGCTGCGCAGGGTGGAACTGGCCCTCAGTCCTCGGCCCCACAGGGAGCCTGCAGCCTGACAGCAGGGTGTGCAGCCTCCCCAGGGCTGGCCCTGACCGGAGGGGGATGGCCCCTGCACTTCCAGGCACAGGCTCCTGGAAGCCCTGGCAGATCTCCAGAGAAGCTGAGCAGCAGTTGGGGTGGGGACAGCTGCCCAGGGAAGGTCTGGGCGGGTCCGCACCAATGTCTCCTGCAATGGGTGCAGCATACAGGTCAGCACCCAGCACAGTGGGAAAACCCAGCCAGCATTAATTTCTTTCCCTTCCCTCCCTCCCTCCCCCACCCTCCACTAGACAGGCTGCAGGCAGTTAGGCGGTGGGGCAGGTGGTTAGCAGTGGGGCAGGTGGTTAGCACTGGGGCAGGTGGCTGTGGGACAGGTGGTGTGGGCCGGGTGGCTGTGGGCAGTCCTTGTCAAAGAGTGGTATTGTTTTCGTAGAGTCTCCAGGGTCACACCTGACTCAAGGAGAGCTCCCATTGTATTCACAGAAAACAGAGGGCTGCGTTAAGCCAGCGTCTTTTCACTCATTAACCTTTGCTTCTGTGTGTGGTTATCTAAACAACTAAACACTGTCAATTAGCACAATGTATCTGGTAGGAATGTTTGCTGTCGGACAGATCACAGGATTTGGGGCAGATAAGGAAATCTGCAAAGTGGCCATCAGAGGGGAATGGGAATGTTTCATGGGGTCTTGGGCACCAGAAAACTGGGTTGGCTTTGACGTCCTCAAGATAGTCACAATCCTGGAGGTGTGTAGTGTCCAGGGGCCTCTAGGGGGCAGATGCAGGGAATGAGGAGCACATATGCGTTCCCTCCACTAAGACCTCAATTCTTTCAGACCTAAAGCATTGTCCTGGCCTCTCACTCCTGCCCCACCCCCACCCAGGGCTCTGCACATGGCTACGTGTAAGTCAGGGGCAGCAGGTGGATGGAAAGACAGATTCTAAGGAATGCAGTTGTGGGCACAAACAATACCACAGCTGGCCAGGAGGCAGCCCTTTGGGCTGCCCAGGGTGCCCCTGCCTCCTGGGGGTGGTGTCAGATTGAAGGTGTTCAGTGAATTATGGCCTTTGGTCAGCTGAACTGGGGGGGCTTGGAGATGTTCAGACAGAGAGGTGGTGGGATCACAGTTGTGATGTGTTCTCTGCTGCGTGGTGGTGGACTGGGCAGACCCGGGAGGCAGGGCTCCCCAAAAGCAGTTTCCGAGGTGGGCCAGGGCGGTGGCAGGCGGGACTGACAGTGTTCTGGGAGGGAGGATGGGAGGAATAGAAGTCAGTGCCCCTCAAGGTGGGGTGACAGCTTCCAGGCTCTGAGAACATGATGTACAGGGTCAAATTAGCAATTCTGGAAAACACATTTTCAAAGAGCATAATGTTTTTGGTGTTTTGACAAACGAACAGCTTGGGATTCTTGTGAGGCATTGCAGTGGACTAGACACATTTGGAAAGGAGTATGTGCTGGGGGGCGGTTTCTGCCCACTTAGTATGCAGGCCCCTGAGGGCTTGTTATGTGTCCCTAGAGGCCCGGCAAGGTTATTCCACATGGTAACAGGGACAGTGGCTTCAGTGACAGGAGTGCACCCTCCAAAGGGTCCTTGAGCCAGACCCCAGCTCAGCTGCTCCTAGATGTTGACCCTCACAACCGTGTGAGACACTGGTGTGTGCTCACATAGTAATAGGGCCGCACCTGGCCGCCCCCAGGCCCATCAGCCGGCCCTCAAGCAGCCTTGGCTGAACACCAGCTGGGTCCTGTGGTGGACACAAAACGGGTTTGTTTGGGGGTCAGAACGCACCAAGGCTCCACTTTGAGGCTGGCACTTGGTGACCCTACAGCTTCAGACAATCAGCTTAGCCTCCAAGTTCTCATCTGTAAAATCTGAGCATCAGCGGAGAAAGTGTATGTAATATTGTTAGAAGGTAACTGCAAACGTGTGTATTTGTGACTCAGTGTCTTCCCTCCTTCCGTGGCTTCTGCTGGTGGTCCTGTACAAGTTCCACGTGGGAAAGGTGTTCCCAAAGGAGGGAACGAAATGGCATGGAGTGTCCACCTGGCCCAGCCCTGTGCCCGGGACTCCACACAGAGCCCGCTCCTCGCAGTGGCCTGGAGTAGGCAGCGGATGGGCCTCTGTGTCTCAGACAGGATGCCGGACTGCCTGGCTCTAATCCTGCTCAGCGTGTATGCATGGAGACAGAGAGAGAGAGAGAGACACAGAGAGACAGATGGAGACAGAGGCAGAGAGAGACACATGGGGGAGGGAAGGACATGACGCTGCTCAAACAGGGCCTGCAACACAGGAAGCTCTCTAAACGTGTTTTACTGAGCAACAAAAGCCCACTGCACACGTGCGAAGCGCAGCTAGGCGAGGTGGAGCAAACTGGAGCAGGCCCCCAGCTCCTGAGCGCAGACCTGGGGTGAAGCCCGGGTCCCTCCTCCGCTCTGCGCCCGGGAGCCCAGCCCCAAGGCTGCGCGGGATGCCCCGGGGGGAGGGGGCGCAGCGGCCGGACGCCGGCCTGAGGACTTCGCCCCGCCCCGGCCCCGGGGGTGAGCAGGGAGGAGCCTCGCGCATGTGCACAGCTGGCGCCCCCCGCCTCCCGCACACAGCTGGGCCGCGGGCTGGGGGGCGGGCGCAGTCCGAGCCGGCCGTGGACGCGCCGGGTCCTGCGGGGTCCCCCGTGCGTCCGTCCTCCGCCCGTGCGCGCCGTGGCCATGGCCGTGCGCCCCGCGGGCCCCGCGCGCCGCTGCCTGCTGGCGCTCGCGCTGTGCTTCGGCTGGGGCGCGCTGGCCGCCGTCTCCCCGAAGCCGGGCGCCGGGTGCCCGAGCCGCTGCTTGTGCTTCCGCACCACCGTACGCTGCATGCATCTGCTCCTGGAGGCCGTGCCCGCCGTGGCGCCGCAGACCTCCATCCTGTGAGTGCGGCCGGGCGCGGGGCGCGGGGGGATCGCGGCCGGGGTCGGGGTGTACGGGCGCCGGCTGCTACCGCAGGCCTTTGTCCGTCTCGGCCGTGGCGCGGAGGGCGCGGAGGGCGGGGAGCGCAGTGCGCGCGGCCTCCGGAGCCGCCTTTGTTTGGAGCTCAGAATCCCCGCCGGACAGGGACGTCGTCCGGGGAAGTCCCGCTCGCCGCCCCCGCTCTGCCCGGCAGCTTCAGCCCGCCCCCTCCTTCCTCGGCGCCCCCCTTGTCCCCTGCGGCCCCGTCTCCCTCTCCTCCCCGAGCCCAGTGCACCCTCCCATTTCCCCTCCTCCAGGAGCGCCGTAACTGGCACCCGCTCCGGGGGAACCTCCCTCACGGACCCTCGGCAGTGCCCCCCGCGTCCCCACACCCGCCCGGGCCCCGAGAGTCTCCTGTCCGGCGTCCCTCTGCGCTCGAGCAAGCCTGGCGGCCCGGGTTCTGGGAGAGCCGCGGAAGGGTTTGCGAGTTCTGGAGTCCCCGGGAGCCTCCCGCGTGTAGACAAGGGGGTCCGAACGGGTTTCCTCCCGGGCACGTCGCTCCTCTGTTCTCCGGCCTGGGCGCGCCAAACCTCGCTGCGACTTGGCGCTGGGTCGGTAGGAAGCGGCGCACCCCCGCGGGCTGCGCTGCCCAGAACCCCGCGCCCAGCGCCCTCCCCGAGGCCGGAGCCCTTCCCCAGGGTCCGCTGCCCCAGAGTTCGCGCCCGCCCAGAGGGGCTCTCATGAGACTTGGATCGGAACTTCCCAAAATCTGAAAAGACAGGCGTGCATCTCAGGCGCCGACCTAAGTCCGCGTCCTGCAGCTGCCCTTCTGAACGCCAAAAATAGTTTCCACTTTCTTGGCTGAGCCCGGGAACTTTTGGCGCCGCCGAAGAGCCTGCAAAAGTTGTAAAATTGAGAACGAACTATTCAGGAAGTGGGCGGTCAGTGTTGGAACTCTTAAGACAAAGTACGTGGACAGATCCCCCTCCTCGTGGCCATGGAGATGCCTTTGGGAGAGGTACCCCCCAGCCTGCGAAACCTGCCCCCGGGAGGCAGACCCGGGCTGTCCTTACGCAGTGTGCACGGCCAGCCCGCGGGCATCGCACTACAGAGACAGACTTGAAGGCAGACTGAGGTTTTTCTGGATATGGATAATTTAATTCTTTAGTGAGTCAGTGGAAAAACTTGGACTCCGAAGCCACTTTTCCCATCTGGCCAGTCTAATGCTCGTACTCTGCTTTGCCTCCAAATCTTAATTGCTAAAAAAAAAAACAAAAAAAAAAAACAGTTTTTAAAAATATTTTAAAATATGAGCATTGTAGAACTAAAGCGGGGCCGTCTAACCGGCCTGCGGGGCATGGGGACATTCTCCACAGAGACCTAACAGTATTTGTGAAATAGCGGAGGGTGAGACAGGATGTTCTCATTTGCAAGATTTTCAAAAAGTGCTCAGGTGCATAAACTTTACCTTGTGCTCTCACGTTTTTTTTGTGGTTTTCAGAGATGTTTTGATGACCGTGCTTGGTCTCATGGGTTCTGTAGGGCAGCAGAACAGGTGCTGACCTGACCCACCCCCTCCTGGAGCTAAGCTGACTGGGTGAGCCATCAGGCACCCACTGTGTAATTTGTGCGAGCAGGCCCGGAGTGAGGGAGCCCCCGTGGCTGCCACAGCCCGTGGAGGCACCTTAGGACAGGGTAGGGCCCAGTCCCACTGTGACAGACTCTTGCCTGGGGAGGTGTTGCGGGTCAGTGCCCCTGCACTGAGGGCACGGTGGAGGCAGTGATGGCCAGGAGCTGGCATTGGAAACAAAGAGACAGGGATGGAGGGCTGGGGAGTGGAGGAAGGGAGCCCATGGTGGGGGCGGCACCCTGCGGCAGTCTCTGGTCTGCGTCCCAGGCCCTTGGAGAGGAGTCGCCCTGGTGGGATGCAGGCTCCTTGCAAACTCCACTCACAGAGGAGCATTAACCTTCAGCTTTTCTCGCAGATCTCTGCTTTCATGAATATGCTATTCTCTATTTAAAAAAAATTATTTGGTGGAATGATTGAATAAAGAAGGGAGCTGGCCCAAAGTTGGGCATTGTAACCCATACGCCACCCCCTTGTCTTCAAGACACCACCCCCAAAAAACGGATGGACTGGGAATCACTGGAAAATACGAGACGCGCCTGCCCCTGTTTCAGGAGGTGGAGTAGCAGGGCGAGCACTGGATTGTTTTGATTTATGGTCGCAGCTCCAGAATAGTGGTCTAGGACTGCCTTGTGATTCAGGCTTGGTTTGACCCTGGAGTTCACGAAGCCGGCCGTCTCCAGCCCACGGTGGCCCCCTGCCTCCTGGCCACCTTCCTGGAGACTCCTTCACCATGGGGCGGGGCATCAGTACTACTCAGAAGTTCTGCAGAAATGCTGGTTTAGTGTTTGAATTTTATACTCTGTTCACCACTGTAGTGGGAGTTGGTCACCATGACCACTGAGAAGCTGGCATCAGAAGGTAAAGTGTGCCCTTTTCACTCCTCTCTGCTCTGGGCCATCTGCACTGATGATCTGGCCTCGGACGGGCCCCCTACTCTCCACCCCTCCTCTTTCCTCTCCCTGGAGCCTCCACTGTGAGGTCGTGGGAATCAGCTCCCCAGAGCAGAAGCCCAGGCCCCTCGCCGTGGAGTTATGTCACTGCCATCCGCGTGACAGGAAGCCCTGGTGCTGGAGGGAGTGTGGGGGTGTGGGCTGACGTGGGCCCTGGAGGGGACGCTGCAGAGGAACTGGAGACTGGCTGCAAGCAGAGGCCTCTGTTCTGGCTTCCCCAGGCAGGTGTGCCTGCCTACCCACCAGGTGTTCCCACACTCCTCAGCTTCCTTCACCTGCTGCGTGTTTGGGACCCTGCTCTGTTCTGGTTCTCTGCCTGGAATAGCTGGAGGGTGGGGAACACGATTTGCTAAGAATGGGCATCTGGGTGTGCACAGCCGCTCTGCAGCCCCTGGACATCGGCACCCTGAACACAGGTAGATGTCCCAGGGTCCCCAAGTTTCCCCTTCCTGCAGGCCCTTGGGATCTCGGTGCTAGGTGAGTCTCCAACTCCCTGGATCACAGCCTGCCCTTTCACCAGCTTCCACTGGAGCCCCCAAACTTGGCTGCTGAGAGATCCACCGTGTCCCTTTGCACAGAGATGAGGTCTCCTTATAGGTGGATTGAGGGGAATGTCCTAGAATCAGCAGGAGGACGTGGCAGTGGGCTCTCCAGCTGGGCACTTCTCTCCCAGCCCTTTCCTATTCTTCTGTGGCTCACAGAAAGCTCCCTCCCTTCTGACTGTGCCCTGGGGACTCCCTCCAGGCTGGGGGGAAGCTGGCCTCCCCTAGTCTGGGCCTGAGATTTGCAAGGTCAGTAGATGCCAAGGCAGCCTTCTGGCTGCAGGCCCTGCCAGCCCAGCTCATCAAGGGGACACCAGCCTCATGTTGGGGCCTTGGCTTACCAAGGACAAATTACTACTTCACTTTAAAATTCTGTCATGATGAAGTCGGTCTTGCATTTGAAAAGTACTATATGGGTATTTCAAAATATTTAGGTGTTGGTAAGTTATCTTTCCAAAATGGTAATGGACCAGATATGTCCTCTCACTACTGGCTGCCCTTTGGGGTTGTGCAGGCTGGGAGCCCCACATGCTGTCCTCAGAAGAGGAGACTCTGGTGTTCAGACTGAGCTTTGGGAGAGCCCAGCTCCTGGATGGCTGAGTGTGACATGTACCACTGAGGGCGGGTACCTGCCGTGGCCATCTGGAACGTGGATTTGAAAGCCACGTCTGGGAAGCCGCCTTGTTAGAAACTCCAGCAGCTTAGCTGTACTCCAGGTGTTAGAAGACCTCCCTCCCTCCTTTCTGTTTGTAGAATCAAGGGAATAGTTATAAAAGAGAGCATATCAGTCCCTGAGGCTAAACGGAGAGGGCAGCTCAGGCTTGGTGCCTGGCTTCATCCAGGGTCCAAATGCTGCCTCCGCAATGTGGATTAGATGTGCCTCCCTGCTTCCTTCTTTGTGCAGTTCTGTGACTCAATTTCCCTACGTTGCTGGTAACTGTGGGCTTCCTGTCTGAGGGACCAGGTGGAGGAGAGAGTGACCAAGTGCACTTCTGGGAGCTGTTGCACAAACTGATGGTTTGATTGTTGGTTCTGGAGCGCACACGGGGTGGCCAGCGGCTGGAGCCAGGAAAGGCGTCCTTTCTGCCCAACACACACACACGGGTGGCCGGGGCAGCCAGCAGGGCTTATTGCCTAGGGGAAATAATGGGGCCCTTTATTAGAAGGGAGCATCCGGCACACTAGACAAGGGCCGTCTGCTGCACCCACTCAAGGTTAAGCATCAAAAATGTCAACAAAAACAGTGACGAAACACAGCCTCCAGAGCTGATTTCTCCGTCTAGTTGTAAACTAGGTCTGTTGGAATGCAACATGCACTGCACTGATTCAGTTAGGAAAGTGTGAGTTTCCATCTTTTTGACCAGAAATACCAGGCTGTGCACTGGGGACCAGAACCCAAGACTTGGAGTTGAGGACCTGGTCCCCCTAGTCTCCTACCCACTGTGTGGACTTGGAGAGGCCACTGTGGGTCTCTGGTCTTCAGTGCCCAACATGTAAGGTCTTTGGAACATCAGGGTCCAGGTCACTGAGCATTTTGATCCTGACAGCTTCCATATGCTGGTGGGGTGCACAAGGAAACGTGATTTTCTTGAACATACGTTTTTTTGTGAATTCAATTTAAAAGAGTTAAGCTTTACTGAATTTAATGCTTAAATAGTCAATCAGGATATGTATGCGTGTTACTCCGTCTCTGGGCCAGCATGCTATTGGTTAGGCTCTGCATGTGTGTAAACCCCCTGTGTGAATTCAGTGTAAATATGCCTGGGGCTGAGTGAATACTTCTTTGGTGTTTAAGAAAATATTGTTGACAGTTTACAATCTTTCCAAGTTTGGTAATTTCAGTGATTTATATTTCTTTGTCTGAAAGTGAGCTGTGCTTCTCCATCCTAGTCTTCTGCTTTCTGTGCAGATGTCACGAGCCCACAGAGCACATGGGTGAATCCTAAGGGACCCTTCAATCCCGCGGTTGCTCGTGTGACATAAATCAGAGCTGGAAGATGTTGAGGAAGGGTGTGCTAGTTCTGTTTCCTGAGTTACTCCTCAGGGTCCCCTTCTGGCTTGCATACAGGTGGGTTCTCTTAATTTGGTGATTCGTCTCTGAAACGGTTGCCCCTCCTCATTTCTCTGCACCCTAAGGGGTAGAGAGATGGGGGCCCTGACCCCCAAGAACTTTGCCCAGAGATTTGGGGGTGAGTGATCAGCCCCTGTGGCTGTCCCTGTGTTCTGTCTGCCCTCTCTTAAGGCGATTTACTTTGGCTTCTTTGCATGGTTCTTCGTTCTAGGAGGGACTGCCCACCAGAAAGCAGCTCACTGAAGACAGGTCAGGCCCCACTTGCACCCGGGTGCCCTGCCCATCTGAGCGCGCAGGCAGAGGTGTGCTCCTGGGGGCGGCTGGCTGGCCCTGTGCAGCCCTCTCTGTGTCCAGGAGCAGACCAGCCTTGCTCAGAAGGCCCCAAGGAGCCTGCAGGGTCACCGCCCCCCACCCTGTGTTCTGTTGTAAGGTCTGAGGAAGAAGCTTAACTAGGGCTTATTTCCTTTTATGACCTTTGTGCACAGGAATTTTCACTTAAGGGAAAAGTCTTACTGAGACACCAACATTCAAAAAGGTGCACATATTTAAGTGGACTCTGTGTATGTTTTGACGTGTCTGTTCCCGTGGAGCCGTCCCCACAGTGGAGGTGAGGAGGGCCTGCCGCCAGAGCCTCCCGGTGCCCTGGTGCCCCGCCTTCTGCCCCTCTGCCTTGTGGGCAGGACACCTCTGTTCCCGAGGGCTGGTTTTTGGTCAGCCTTCCTGGGGTGGCCTCGCCTGCTCCTGCCCTCCGGGGTCGGTCTGGCCTCTGCACTGAGCTGAGCAGCTGTGGGCTGACTGTCCCGAGGAGCGTGTGTGTGTCCCATTAATTGCTCGTTGTGACGTGGCTCTCATGATCCTCTCAGGACCTGGTGCATCTGAAGAGACACCACTTCTCTTGCCCCTGGTGCAGAAGCACGTGTCCCCTCGTAGCCCTCAGGAGTCTCCTCACCTGGGGCCTGCCATCATATGGACCTCAGCAGAGCCCCGGCTGTGGATGGCTCACTCTCTCGCTCTGCTGTGTGACCTCTGTCTGCACCTTGCCGGCCCCTCACTCCTGCCCCAGACTTTGTTTTCTCCCCTTCTTGTTGGCCTGCCCAGCGCTGAGCTGGCCCCTTGCTGCCTGCAGACCCTTGACCGTGCTGTCTCCCTGTGCGGGGACCTGCACGCTGCTGGGTGTGCCTGCTGCCTTGGTTTCCCCACGTGCCCTGCATCACGGTGGGAGCTTGTGGTCCCTGGGCTTGTTCTCAGCCTCTCGGATCGTGTCTGCTGTGGGCTGATGTGCACTATATTGGAAACAGTAGTTTCTGGTATTTTGTCAGCTTTTTAGTTTGAAACAGGAGAGGAAGTCTGGCCCCTGTAATTTAATTCTATCCTGTTAAAGCTGAAGTCCCCATTCACATTTTTTTTGGTAATTTTTAAGTCTTCTTTAAATTCTTCTGCAACAAGATCTGATAAGAAGTAACAGTCGAAAAAAGTAATCACTGAATTCATATGCCTCGGTCTACATTAAACAAAACATCACAAACAATTCTACCCCCTGTTCCGTGCCCCAGGAATGCCTTTGTACTAGGGTGATTTGGTTGACTTCAGCTGTATAGTAAACAGCTGCGAAATCGCAGTGCATTGCGATAACATGAGTGCTTTCCTCACTCCAGGACCTGGGCAAGAAGCTCTTGGGAGGAAGGCTCTCTTGGGAGGCTCTGCTCTTAGCCCAGGGCCAGCACATCATGGCCAGGGGGGCAGTGGTCTGCGCTGGGACAAGCCGTGACCCCTCGTGTATGCTTTGTCTGTGGCCACCTTCTAACTACAAAGGCAGAGTTGGGTAGCTGTGAAAGCCAAAATGTTTAAAATATTTTCATTTTCTGTGACAGTGACCAGGGACCCAGGCTCTGTGCTGTTGCTCAGCTGTCCTCAGTCCCTCACCTCCAAGCTGTCCTGGAAGGGGAAAGAGGATTATGGAGTGGGGAAGGCTCCGGGATGCAGACCGCCTGGGGTGCCACGTCTGCTCACGTTGCATGGTGGTTGCTCGGTGCCTCGCAGCCTGGATGCAGGGGGTTCCTGGGCCCCCCAGGGAGGAGCACTGCAAATGTCCCCACAGGTCAGGAGCTCGCTCTGCAGACTCCCCTAGGCATTCTTCCTCCTCCCCCGCGGGCCTCCCCCGCGGGGCGCGCTGTCCCACTCCAGCAGCCCCGCAGAGTTCTCACGCACTGCCAGCAGGGACGTCTGTCAGATGTCCGCAGTGCTGCACCTCCCACTGGCCGTCTCTATGACTCCCAGTGGGCTTTACTGCCCAAACCCTGCTTAGCGTAGCTCCAGCTATGGACTGCAGCAAATATACCGTCATGGTTAAATCGAGGTTAACCAAGTCCCTCTTCTGAGAAGCAGGGTGTTGTCAGGGGATTAAGGGCAGTTACTAACCCTCCGTAGAGAACTGCCTTTGGTGAATTCAAACAGTCTCAGTGATGGTAGCCCAAGATCACAGCCACACTTCTTGTAAGCCAGCTGCTTACTAAACATTTTTCTCCAAGGGATGAGACAGATTTGGGTCTGTGTGGTCCTGGGTAATTAAAGAAATAATGGTTGAAGTGGTAAGGGGCTAGAGGGAGAAAAGCCAGGAGGAATCCTTGGTTCTCAGGTGGACCATTAACCCCTAAGAACCAGAAATCAGCCGTATTACTGAGATGCTTGCCTAGGATGAACACCAAGCCTCTCGTTGCGCACATGCCAAGGGTGGTGGGTGCCCATGAGTGTGAGCCTGTCAGCGTGAGCGCCCTGCCTGCTGGCCAGAGGATCCCAGCTATTCCTGTTTGCTTACCGTCATTCTGAAGCTGAGTATGTATTTGTAAGATCTTTGGAAACTTGCTCCACTGACTTCCACGTAGGCCCCTTGGCTGTGCATCGTGATTCACCTCGTAGATGTGGAGTTTGGTCAGATGCACAGATGTGGGGTGAGCCATTCCTGCTGGGAGGGAGGTGAGCAGCACCCACACTTTGAGCTGTACTGGGAGGGAAGCTCATGAGACTTGCCTCCTTCCCATCTCATTGCACCGTCCTGTTCCTTTTATGAGCGTATTTTGGGGACACTTTTTGCAAGCTGTACATGTCAATGGTAGAAACATGAAAATACAGATGAACGCAACAAAACAAATCACTCGCATTCCTGTCATCAGAGGAAACTAACATGTTGGGCTTGTCCCTCAGATACACATATATATTTTATATGTGCATGGAAATATTGGCATGTCTGTCCACATCTATCTTCTGTCCACACTAACCAACCTGTCTTCTGTCTTACACTGGTCATTTGTCTATGTATTTATGTACCTGTCCATATCGTCTGTCTCTCTGTGTATCTCTCTCTCTCTCTCTCTTCCCAAACACTGGGTCATGAACTGTATCCAGACAGTGCACCTTTTAAAGCTGGTGACATGTTGCATCTATGCAGTAATTAGAGGTCTGCATCATCATGGTTAATGGCAACATAGTATTCGTTTGTTTGGAAACGCCAAATTTATTTAACCAAATTCTAATTATGGTCATTTATTTGTTTCTACTTTTCTGCTACTGTAAACCATCCTTCCGAAATACCATTGTGTGTGTTTCTTGATTACTCAGGTCACATTCTATGATTGGCAAAGGCTTGGACTGCACTGAGGGCTCTGGTCCACGTGATGTGTGTTCTTCCTGTTCCGTCTCCTTCCTGACCACAGCCCGTGTTTCTTGAGGACAGTGTCCTCTGTTAGCTGAGCACTGACCGCTCACCTACTCCAGAGCTAAATAATTCAAATCAGACTAAGGGAGTCTCTAACAGAGCTGGGAATGAAGTCCACATTGCATTCGTGGGGGCAAGGTAGGGAGGGCACCTCTCACACCTGGACTGTGGACATACGATGTATATAGCCGCTTTTACTTGCTCAGGAACCACACGTTGATGATTAGTATTTTTCTCTCTGAAGCCTTTGCTCTCAGCATGTCCTGAGAACTAGACATTGGGTTGTGTCCATCTCGAGGCCTGTGTGACAGCTCCCCTTTACTTGGGAGCCTCCTTCCTGCTTGGTCTCTGGACCAGTGCCCACCTTGCAGCCCTGAACGCATGCACGAGGAGGAGCTCAAAGCTGCTCGAGCCCAGCACCCAGCCTGGGCTTAGGGAGGCGATAATTACAGCTGACTCTCGTTAATCGTGGTAGTTATGGTATAAAGACCCTGAGAACACTGGGTCAGCGGATGCTGAGCCATCAGCCCAGAGAAAATACAAGGGAAGTTCCTGCGAGCCTCTGGCCATTGTTCTCATGGACCATCAATAGATAATGTTATTTTTTGTGTGCTTCTGTCTAAAGGCATTTGATACAGACTGCTGATTCACTAACCTTGAACTCATGGCCGATCACAGTGTAAGTCATGCCTGGATTGAGCTCATCTAACAGAACTGTTTTCTCCATAAGCCATGCCCCAGCCCTCTTGCACCTGGGAGCACTAGAGAGCTCTCCAGCACTCAGCTTCGCATGATCTTAAACAGCAGAGTCACCAACAGAAAACACAAGAAATGCTAAGCATGCAGCACTAAATAGACTGTGGAAAGGACACTTGTTGGCAGCTGGAGCAGGAATGAGCCGGCAGAGTGCCACCCGCAGCGGGGGCGTGAGCGTCGGGCACCCCGGACTCCCACTGCTCTGTGCCGTCCCTAGTGACAGCAAGGGCACCAGGACTGTTTAGTTTGGGGATGACGAGTCGATCTGAGTGAGAGGGAGCGCTGAGGATGGACCGTGTTCTGGCAGAGGCCCCGACTGGGTTTTGGGGGTGGCCCGCCCGGCAGCCCCACGCTCACGTGGAGCCTTCCTCCGAGTTTGGGCGTCACGGTTGAGATGGGTTGGTAAGACCAGGACAGGCCCCTGCAGAATGCAAGGGCACTTACAATCCCTGACAGTCTCTGCCTGATCTTAGCAGAGAAAGTGTCCTTCCTTTGAGGTTCCACAGCTTTAAAGTCATGACATTTAATTTGTGTTTTTAAAATGTCATAAAGAACCTGCTGTGTGGAGGCATTCCATGTTAGGTCCTTGGGATGAAAATGAACAAGGCTGCCTTCTGGTGTTTGATGTGCCAGGGATGGCTCCACTGAGCCCCACCAAGTGTGATAGGGTGGAGACTGACCTTGAGGAGTGAACAGACCCAGGCCACAGTGGAGCTGTACAACTGAGCGCTGAGGACGGCAACATGGTGGAGCCCGCGGCAGGCATGGCTGGGCAGCCTGGAGCTGGGCTCTGGCTCCATGCCCACAGGTGGTACACCCTTTGAAGCCTGGGGTTTCCCATAGGTAGGGTCCCCTGGGGAGTAACAAAGGGCATATATGTGAGTCTCCTAACAGCCTGGCATGGGAGACACTTCACAGTTGAAACCGTTGTTCTGTTATCACAATCTGGATTTATTGAAAGATGCACATTCAAATGTGCTGAGTTAATGTGGGCTGTCCCAACAGAGTGCAGAGGGGGAGCAGTCTTCATTGCTGACCCCGGGGGATTGGGGTGTTGTGATGGGTGGGTCCCCCGGATGCTTGCGGGCCATGAGCTCCCAGGGCATAAATGGTCATCCTACGTGTGGACATCACCTGAAGCAGATACTTGTGACCTGGCAGGAGATGCCACCGAGCAGTTTTCTGTGGATTTTAGATGTTACAGCCCAGGCCCAGATGTTTAGGAAACACCCAGTGTTCCCTGATAAGGCCAGCACCCACCAGGCACCGGTGCAGAGCACACGTTACATGCTTGGATTAAGCGTGAACTAGATCACCCTGAAGTGAGGCTGACGTTGGTGGCCATGGGAAGGTTTTGCCCTTGCAGTGCTCAGAGCTCCTGGGATTGCATTTCCCAAGACGCCGGCCCTCGGGCAGTGAGATGTCGTTCTCGGCCATGCTGAGGAGCGGGGCCTGGCAGCGATAGAGGTGGAGGGGTGCTGCCCTAGAAGGCAGGCTGCTGCTTCTCTGAGTGCTTGCTGAAGTCGTGCTTCACTTCCTTCAGGGAAGGAGACCCGAAATTAGGCTTGTTGCTTCCTGGAATAAAACAATACTTCTAAAAATCCATAACCAGCTGAGAAGCACTTGAACATTTAACAATAGCAGTTAAAGTGGATACAGTTAGTCATCGTTATTTATTCAGATATGTGGGATGTTTTTGTTGGCATGGCAACAGGTGGCTAACTATTAATCTTGAGCATTTGTTTTCTTGTGTTTTTCTGTTGTGTAATTTTCTTAGGTCAGTGCTTTTCACCCCATCCACCCGGGCATCCATCCGCCTGCTTGTATTGTATATCCATCTCATCCCGTCCACCCCGCCATCCTCTGCCCACCTGTTCACCCCTCCCTCCCTCCCGCCATAGTAGCATCCTTGTTAAATGTCAAGCAGTGGTGCTAAGACGCGTGGACCCTGCTGCTGGGCACTGGCTGTCCAGGAGGGGTGGGCTGTGGGTGCACCGTAGCAGAGCGCCTCGCCCTGACAGCCAGTCTGCCCCCTTCTTACTCTCCCGTGGCTGAGGAGTGGGACTGAGAGCCCGGCTAGAGGGTTACAGAAGAAAGACAGCTGTGCAGAGAACTCTTTCTGCAGACCCAAGCCTCTTTTCTCCTAAGCTCAGAACACATTGGCTGTAAAACCTGACTTTCCGTTACTGCGCTCAGTCTTAGAGAAGCCTTCTCACTCTTCTGGGGTTTCTCGGGGTCCTGATTCTCCTCCAAGGTACTTTTAGTGTCCCTTCCTCAGGAGCCTTTCCCGATGGTTCGCCTCGAGCCCGCTGACCTCCTTTGGGGTTTGTTATCTGCCCCACAGTTTTGTCCTGTGATATTTTCTCATCAGCAGAGCAATCTCACTGAGCGTAAAAACATTTCCTCCGCATGTAAAAACATTAACTGGGTTGCACTTCTCATCTTCCTGAAAACTTCCTAAATTCTGTGTAGGAAGCCACTACTTAGGAACTATTTGGTGTCAATATTTGTGGATTCCATTTTGTGGCCCACTTCTCCAGCGGAGGTCATTAGACACAGAAAGCCTAATTTGAGGCTTTTTAGAAAAGCAGCAAGCACACACCAGCCTGCTTTGGTAGAGCCTCCAGTCACTTACGTCTTGGACTTGACTTGTGCTGAGGGCATGTGGCTTTCTGCCTGCCACTGGCTGAGTCTTGGATGAGTGCCCAGCGGGATAACATGATTTATCCACTCATTTTGCTCAACTCAAGAACAAGCTGTTTCTCACTGCAGGAATAACCCCAATTAACCCATTCAGTTGTTTAAATGACAGTTTTTGCTGTTAGAAGGATGCTGTGCCTCCACATGCCTGCGTGTCTGTGATGGTGAATTTTATGTGTTGATTTGGCCGGGCCCCAGTACCCAGATATTTGATCAGACATTACTGTGGAAGTTTTTTTCTATGAGATTAACATTAAAGTCAGTAGCTCCTCAGTAAAGCAGATTACCCTCCCTGGGTGGGTGGGCCTCGTCTGATCAGCTGAAGGCCCTGAGAGAAAAAGACAGGGGTCCCCCAGCAGGAAGGAATTCTGCCAGCAGACAGCCTTTGGACTCAGAAGGCAAGTGTTTCCTAAGTCTCCAGCCTGCTTGCCCACCCTACAGATTTTGCAAGTACTTGCCACAGTAAATCTCTCTTAATTAAAGTAAATCTGTCTCTCTATATATTTGTGTGTCCATATATGCATGCCCTCTGCGTTCTCCTCAGGGGAACCCCGGTGGACACCGTGTCCTGTGTTGAGGCCCTTGTTCTCCTGGCTACAGCTGGCTGGATCTGGGTGGGCACCTGGCCAAGAGCAGCCAGGCCGTGTGCTGGCCAGTTGCTTACAGTCAGGCTTAGCCTGGACCAAGGGCAGATCTCTCTGGGGACCTGGAGCGAGGCAACACTAAGGAAATAAACAGCTCGCAGTGGCACTGAAATCAGCAGGCCATGGCTGCAGAAGGGTCCACAGTGGCTGTAAAGTCCCTGTCAGCGGCACAGAACTCTGTGGAAGCAGCGCGGGCCAACACTGGTGCAGGGGGCAGCCAGAGCGAGGGTGTCGGGATGCAAAAAGGAGCTGGAGTTCACTGTGCGCTCGCTTCAGAACTGGGTGCTGTGGGATATCATCTGCTCCTTGACCCCCAAATAGTAGAAAAACAACATGTGATTACTTTGTCTTAAAACATTTAAAAAAAAGGAAAGGAAAAAAACCATCTTTTAGTTATATATGATTACATAAGCAAGATTGTTCACTTAGAAGACTTTTAAAGTACAATAAGGGCAAAGAAAAACACTAATCCTGCAGCCCATGACCCTTGGAACGTGGAAACCTTTCCTGTGCATCTGTTTGCTGATTTCTGTATTGTTGGCCTGTTTATTTTCCACAAGGAGGTACCGTATGCCATCTGTGAGCACGCCTGCCCCATCTGTGAGTGCACCTACCCTGGCCCTCGCCTACACTGACACTGTCTGTTTCATCCCTGCGTTTTCCTCCATGCTGACCTCAAACAGGTGACCAAGATCTGTTGGCATCTTAGCTGGTCCTATTTACCTCTCCCTTGCTCACCCTCAAGGGGTCATTTTATTAGGTGCCAGCTGGGTGATCATCATGACCCAATGGACACCTGCTGTCAGCCCCTTTTTCCAGATGAGACCAACTGCCACTGCAGGGTTCAGGAAATAAATGTACCCTCTAGGTGGCCAGTCAGGTGCAGCCAGGATCCTGGGCCGGCAGGCAGGCAGTGAGCCCACGCTCAGAACACAGAGTAAACCCCTCCGCTGGTGCACCTCCTGGCACAGTAGATTCATTTGGCACCCTTCCACTTGGACCTGGGTTTACCACCCAGGAGGTGTAACTGGCCCGGGTTGTACCCTGAGAGGTGTAAGGGGCCTAGATTGCACTCCAGGAGGTGCGAAGACCCAGGTTTTCCCCAGGGTGTGTGAGGGACCTAGGGTGCTCCCCAGGGGGTTGAGGGACCCAGAGTTTGCCCCAGGAGGGTGCAGGCCCCAGGGTGTGCCCCAGGGGGTGAGGGACCCAGGGTGCGCCCCAGGGGGTGAGGGGCCCAGGGTGCGCCCCAGGTCGTGAGGGGCTATATAAGAATGGATCCTAGAGGAATGGTTGGAGCAGGTGTGGTGCTGGGGAGAGAACCTTGGCTGGGCACAGAGTCTGCTCCAGTGAGCCCCTCCTGTGGGGATTCTCTCGGAGGCCAGGGCCACTGCTTGGCTGGACTTGCTTCTGCACCGTGCTGCCTGTCAGGCACCCTGGCATTTCCTCAATTCCCACTGTGCTTGTGTCCCCTCTGCCCTCTTCCTGTCTGGCTCTTCCCCGTGTGGGCAGGCGCCTGCCTTCTTAGGTGCCAGCTGGGTGACCTGCCAGCTCTCCTCCCCTCACAGAACCCTGCCTTTAATCTTCCATGTGGAAAATGTGAGGGTGACTCGGAGGGGCAGTGGAGTGGGTCAGTGGGTAGGTTAGCAGAGGTCAGAGGGGTAGGTCATAGGAAGTTAGTGGGATATAGTGGGATAGGTTAGTGGGGTAGGTTAGCAGAGTAGGT
>JAQQAC010020896.1:622722-657203 GCA_029783875.1 Phataginus tricuspis | reverse complement strand
GTTAGTATAGGTTGAGTGGGTTAGTATGGTAGGTTAGTGGGGAGGGTTAGTGTGGTAAGTGGGTAGGTTAGTATGGTAGGTTAGTGGGGAGGTTAGTATGGTAGGTTAGTGGGGAGGGTTAGTGTAGGTTAGTGGTTGGGTTGTATGGTAGGTGGTGTGGTCGATCGTTGTAGTGGGTTAGTGCAGCAGGCTGGCGTGGCAGCTTCTGTAAGGAGGTCAGTGCAGTCGTGGGTGTAGTGGAGCAGTAGGACACGAGTAGGTCGGTGCAGGAGACAAGGGCATTAGATTAGTGGGGGGGCATCGTTGGCAGAGCGGTGTGGTGAATCAGCAGAGAGATCAGCACAGTCGCCAGTGAGTGGACCGTGGGCTTTGGGGCCCCATCAGCTGTTTGGAGGTTTCAGGCCCCGTTTTCAGCTCCATTTCAGGTAACTGAGGTGGATCAGCATCTCAGGTGGACTCGGCTAGAATGCTGCGTCCAGTGCTCACTTTACGGCGGTGTTGAGACATAACTGACCTAAAATATTTTCTCAGCTCGTTCAGTTTGATCAGTTCTGACCCGTGTCCACACCGTGAGGCCGTCATCAGTCACATGGCAGTGTCATCGTCCTCCTTTGTGATCGCCGCCTTCCTCGGCCCCTCACCCTGGGCACCGGGAGTCGTTGGGTTCCGCTGCTAAAGGAAATGGGATGGCGGGTGAGCCCCAAGAGGGCGCTCTACACACGGCCACTCAGCCTTTGCCTGCATCTCTCCGCATGTTGGGAGGTGATCGTGCTGCGTGTGCGACACTCACCTGTAACTTTAAGTTTCTTACCACACAGGTTTGTGGGCGTCACTCAGCAGGCTGCCCCCCACTCTGTGTCCGCTCCCCAGCAGGCCTGCATACGATGGTCATTTACTTCCACACGCTCGGTGGCTGGGTCTCACCGGCCTGTTCAGCACCGTGTCTGTGCTTTTCAAACATCAGTTTACAAACATCAGAAATCAGAGATCCCAGCTGCTCAGCCAGCTTCTGATAATTCAGATTCCTAGGCGAAGAAAGATGCTGTTTTTATCTTTTTTTTTTTTTTTTGGTATCCTTATTCTACAATTACATGTGCAATATAGTGGTTATTAAACTACCCGCCTCATCAGGTCCCCCCCACCAACCCCATTACAGTCACTGTCCATCAGCGTAGTGAGAGGCTGTAGGGTCACTACTTGTCTTCTCTGAGCTGTACAGCCCTCCCTGTGCCCCCCCAACATTACGTCTGCTAGTCTGTTTGTATCTTAATTGTCATTTTTTTTTAAGAGTCTTGCTAGTTGGGAGCAAGAATGGGAAGAATGATCAGATCCAGGGCCTGGGAGGTGCTAATGAGGAAGGTGGGCAGCGTGAAAGAGCATTGAGGGGGGCTTCTCTGTGATGGGGCAGGGTGGGCAGATGGGGCCATGCACGCTTCGGAAAAAGGCTGCCCTAGACTGTTGCCATTTGAGAGGGTTAATTTCCTGCAGCAAACAAAAGCATAGGACTAAACCTGAACTGACCAATACAACTGAAAGTTTTTATTTTTACCAAGTCTGTTTTAAGGAACAGGGTGTGGGCTAGAGGACAGGTGTCTGCTGCCACATTGCTGACCCCGTGCTGCCGGGTGGTCCTTGATGGGCAACAGGACCCTGGTGTCTCAGCGGCCAGAGGTGGTGTGGGTCTTTGGAGAGCACAGTGTCTGATAGAGGAGATGGGGTGCTCCCCAGTAACTGGGCGGTTAGACACAGCACCCCTCAGAAGCAAGATACTTGCATTGAGGGAATCTGGGAAAGGGGTTTGCCCAGGGCAGCTTGAGGGTGTTTATGGCTGGGAACGTGGCTACCTTGGACTTTGAATGGTGACTAGACACTGGTTTGTCCAAGGATCTAAAAATCCTAGAGCTGGGAAGGAAGGGAAACCTCTGGGGGTTGGTGCTGGCTGTCAGGTGTCTGGGCCATCCCAGAGGTCGGTGTGTGGCGGGCCTCCAAATGTGCATCGGGAAGCCTGTGGCGCAGTAGCTTTGCCCTGGCAGGCTCACGCGGGTGGGGAGCTGGATGGCCCGGGTGGGCCCGTGCACAGTGGATGACAGCCGCAGTGTGAGTGTGAGGCAGCTCAGGGCACAGCGGTGTTTGAACCTGGAACCTGAGTGCGCACACATGGGTGCGCAGGGAAGGAACTGGAGAAGAAAGGGGCTGCCAGCTAGGAGGGTGGGAGACAAAGGTTCATTTTATAGAAGGGCATCTGATTTCCACCCTCAGCATCTAAAATAGATAAACGGACGAAGCCAGGAGCGAACAGCAGACTTAAACACTAATGGTGCGTTGGTAACCCAGCCTTTTTCTTTAAACAAGAGAAATATATTACTTTTAGCTAAATATTTCTTTCATTTCATCCATAACATTTTAGTGTGCATCTCTAAAAGATAAGAACACCTTAAAAAATGAATCACAGTACTGTATCTAAAAAACGAGCAATAATTTCTTATTATCATCTGTCCTGCCAGCAGTTTGCCGGCCCAGTGGCCTTGTGCGTGTCTGCACGTGTGTGCTGGCCTGTTCACAGGGCCTGTAAGTGGCTGGTTTGGTCAGGTCAGGGGTCAGAGCCCATCTCACATGGCATTGACTTGGCTTGTTACTAGATTTTTTTATCTGCCGTCCTCTCCATGTTTTATTTTATTTATTAAAAAGATAACAGAGCCCATGTCCTGCAGGATTTTCCACGCTCCATCTGGTGATGTCTGCTGTGTAAAGCACGAATCTCCACCCCTCTGTCCCCGGACAAGCCCCCAAGGAGAGATGGTCCTGACTTCCTCTAGCCAGACAGCCCTGTAGATGTGCCCTGGGCCTCCTGTGTCGAGGTGGGGCTCCGTGGCCGCCAGCCTTCCCCTTTGTCCTGCTGGGATTGATGACTGGTGTCCTGCGTCATAGGCCTGACTCGGGGCCTGAGAGCCCCAGCAGCCCTTAAATGGTCAGCTTCTGTGCCGGCTGCTTCGTCAGCCTGGTTCTGGGACTCCTTCTGCCCAAGACTGATGCTGTAAGACCTTCCCCACATCCTGGATTCAGCGACCCCATTAGGTAGTTGGGCAAGCCTATTGCAGCAAGTTTTTTCCCAGGAGGAATCTGCACACACTCCCAGGAAGAATTCACGCAATCTTTTGTTTCTGTGACTTCCACGTTCCCAGGGACAGGCTTCCCCATCAGGAAGAGATGCTGAGGTGGTGCAGTCGATCGCCCGGGGCGAGAAGTATCTGCACTGATCACAGGCCTCTGAACTGAGGACAAAGAGGCCTTGATAGGGGGCGAGGGCTGTGGAATCCCGGCTGGCAGGCTTCCCACGGGCGGGCGCTGGGCGCTGGGGACTCGCCAGCCAGCACCCTCCCTCTCCGTGGCGGCCTCAGCCTCAGCCTCACTTTCTATATGCTTTCTAGATATGAAGTTTGGAATGGCTTTATAAAATCACATTAATCTCCATCAAAACATGGATCCTGACCAAGTTAAAGTTGGGAAGGGTTGACTGCGACTCTGTTTTCACATGACACTTGGTGAGGTGGGACAAGCATGCCCAAGGAAGAGGGTCTCAGAGACACGGCCAAAGGTGTGCGGGCAACCAGTGCCCGAGCCCCCTCCTAGGCTGCCCCTGGAGGGCTGTGCAACTTAGGGCAGTCACCCACTTCTCTGATTCTTTCCACGAAGTGTGAGGGGGCACCAGCCCCACACTGTGGGCTGCAGGCTGACCCTGCCTGCCCTGTGGAGGTGTCTGTGCCCCGCCTGTCCAGGGCCTCCCACTGCACTCCCTCTCCCGTTGCCTCATTTCATGGAGTCCCCAAGGGGCAGGCAAGCAATGCCGCCACCTTACCCAGTGGATGAGCAAACTGACCATCAGAGAGGCCAGGGTGTTATGGGTCCAGGGTTGCACGACCAGTGACGAGCAGGCAGGGTTTGAACTCAGGCCTGTCTGGTGCTTCCTCTGGGATACAGTCCACCTACCTGCTGACACACTTACTCAGCACTTGGCCTGGGAAAAGCGTGTGTGTGTGCACATGGGTGCAGAGTCTGTGGTCCCCACAGACCAGCCCTGAGATGGGAGGCTTCCAGCCAGCGGAGCTGGCTCAGCAGAGGCTCAGGTGGAGACCAACCCTGGTGTCTGCCCTCCTGCAGCCTCTCCATCCCTGGCTGTTTACACTGTAGCCTGTTTGGGTTCGACAGCAAGAGCCGGAAGTCAGCCGCAGCCGAGGGCTGGTAGACCCATCAGGAGCCCGTGATGTCACACCGCAGGTCTCCGTCCCTCGAGAAGCACACTCACTCACACACCTGCGTCCTGTTTTCATAACAGGAAGACTACACGTACAGGTTTTCAGCGAAGGCGAGAGCTGCCGTGTCCCATGGCCCGGGATGGCCTCTGCTGGGAACCTACCATTTATTTGCAGTTTTCTTGGCTGTGCGTAATTAGAGGGATGTCAGCCTGCATGTTTCCCTGACACCCTTAGGAGGAGTGGATTTCATGCTGGCCCACACAGTTGTGTCCACATGTGTCTGCGTTTGCTCACAACATGAGCCCCAGCCCCTTTTGCGCTGATTACACCGGGGGCCCTCACGGTGCCGCAGCGAATAAAACGGCCTTGGGAAAAGTGTTTGGTGTATAAATCTGGACTTTTATTTTTTTGTCTGGAATGCAGGAAAACTGATTTTATTTTTTAAACAGGCATGGAGGAAGTTTGGGATTTTTTCCCAGAGGAAACAGCATGCATGAACTAAGGCATAGTGAACTAAGGCATAGTGTCCATACTAAGGCGGATGGGAAGGCTTTGCGTTTACTTGGCTTCTTGTGCATGTGGCCTGCAGAAACAAAGCCCAGAAACCTCTGAGACCAGAGTGGGAAAGACCTGCTGGCCTGCAACTGGTGGCCACCTCAGCAGCCCAGCTCCCCGTCCCCACCCCCGGCTGAGGCCAGAAGTGACCCCCAAGATACACAGTTTACATTCTTAAATGGCTCAAGAAAATCAAAAGAGAGCCATTTCCTGATGCCATACCTCCTTGCTTTTCACACTTCAGGGCCGTGAGCCAAGTGTCCTGGAGCACAGTGCCCTGCCGGCCCAGCTGTCTGCCGCCACTCGCTCCGTGAGAGCCGAGCAGTTGGCACATGGGCTGTGTGGGTGCAAAGCCAAGCTCTCCCACCGGCCTTTTAGGGAACAGCTGGCTGCACCCCGCTGCAGGCCGGCCTGTCCCTGGCGCATATCTCCAGAGCAGCCTGTTTGCCCGGGATGGGGAGGGGGAGCCGGTCCAGGAAGCTGAGCAGACAGGCCCCTCTGCATGCCTGGGGGTGGGTGCCTCTCCCCTCAAACACTCAGGGCTCTGAGCAGGGCAGGCATTCCCACACGGGCAGCCCCAGGGTCCCAGAGGAGCCAGTAAAGGTGACCCATGGGTTCATAACGAACACCTGAACAGTGGAGTGCAGGTGCTCAGCTGAGGGCCCATGGCATCTTGGGTGCCCCGGCAGCCAGCCATGGGGCTTGATCTGCTCTCCAGCCTGCTGGCTCCAGGGCCACCGACTGCAGAATCGTCACAGGTTGTCGAGGACGGGTGGCGTTCTCGGACCCGGACACTCACTCTCCCTCCGTTGCCCACGCCCTCGGCCCACCTGGTTGGCACGTGGGCTCCTCTGGGCTGCCAGGACACAGCAAGCTCTCCTGCTTCTCCTTTGTGCGAGGCAGTGGTGCCTGAACATGGGGCGGCCTCGTGCTGAGGACGGCTGCTGCTCTGACCGCAGAGTCGGGAGACATCCCACGTGTGGCGCACGTCCGGGAGCAGCGTGGCCTGGGCTCGGCTCATCATGTGCCGTCTGTCCTTCCGGCGCACACTGTCTGTCCCTTGCGCTGCCCACCTCAGCCTGCAGCCTGTCCCCCTGAGTGAGAAGCTGTGGTCCCCTCAGACCGTCAGAGCGGTGATGCGGCTCCTGACCCCCGGGACAGGTGTGCGTGGTGCAGGAGGACTCAGCCTGGGGAAGGCAGAGCTCCAGGCCACTGTTTTTCCACTCAGCTCAGCTGAGGGAGGCCCGCTGCATGCATGGTCCATGCCTGTGGGCCGGGAGGGGCCCCCTGTTTCCCTGGCACCTAAATTCCAGAGGGGAGGTGACAGAAACAGAATGCTTGGCAGATAGTATCCAAGCACCTATCTCCAGCCCCATGGCTTTTGGGGGAATACAGGATTTGGGATGAATGGCGGCCGAGGATGCAGAGCTGTCCCAGGGGAGATAAACTAGTGTGACCGCCTGCCTCATTTCAGCCTCAGTTCACACAGGGTGCCCGTGCTCACTCCCTTCCCGCTCACCTCGGAAACCTTGGCAGAACACCTGTCACTCCAGGGGGCTCCCAAGAGAAGCAAACCTGGTAATGTGCTGCGAAGAGCCTCAGTCTCTGCCTCCCTGGCTCTGGGACTCCCGACAGAGCAGGGATGGGGAGCACGGCCCTGGTCCCTCACCTGTGCCTGGAGTCCCTTTGCTGGGAAGTGGCCACAGGCTCCTGGTTCCTGTGGTGTCACAGAGGAAGTGATGCTCACGGTTCAGTCTGTGCCCTGGTGACAACATGCGGCTGCTGTGACTGGCTGGTAGAAAGATAGGTGAAGGGGCTTTCATAGTGACAGTGCAGTGACACTCTGGGACATATTTTCTGCAATGTAGGAAGTGTGGGTCCACGATGGAGCGGAAGGAAGCAAAGCCCGGCCCTGCTCCTTCAGTCTGGCCGCTGGCCCCGCGTGCAGGCGCTCATGTGCTTGGGGGCCCGCGGGCGCACTCGCTGTGGGAAGAGGGGCTGAACCCGGGCCACCAGGACCTTCATGTCTTGCAAGTGAGAGCAGTTGCTCATAATTCGGGTCTAAGAGGAGGGTCCTGGGAGGCCCGGGCATCCTGAAGGATGGTTTCACGTGGCTGCACCTGCCCCATCCTGTGTCCTCGAGCTCCCTCTGTGGGTAGAGACATCACATCAAGGGCTCCATGCGGCACTTGGTGGCTGTGGCTGCAGATGTGGGTTCTGCGGTCCTCTCTTGCCCAGAAATACCAGGTTCCCGGCTGCGCTTGGCTTATGGCCTAGCCTCAGACCCATGCTCACATGCTTTTCAGGGTTCTACCCTGTTTTTCCTCTGATGACCTGCATTTTTGTTTTTTTGTTTTTTTAAAACTTCAGTAACTTGGAGGAAGGAGAGTGTGTGCTTGTTGCAAGTGTGGACCTAAGAGGAATAGCAAATCCTTGAATGCAAATCAGGATCCAGAAAGGCCTGTGGAGGCTGTGGGATGAGCCAGGATAAGTGAATGAAGCCCTACTGAGTCACGCGCTGAAGCAGTGTGAGTTTGCCTGCCGCCAGGGAGGAGCAGGGACCTCCTTTCGGGCGCTTTCACTCAGGTGTGTGCCCAGCGGACGTGTGGGTCCGTGTGAAAGGTGTCAGCGAGGGCCTTGCTGCCCCGGAAGCTGGCGAGGGAAGTGTGGGAGCTGAGCCTCGGCTCCGGCTGCGGGGCGCCAATGGTCAGGCCCATCCCATTCCCAGCGTCTGCGCCCATCTTGTGCTTTTCCCGCCCTTGTTCGCCTCTCCCCTGATTCCTTGAACAATTTTGTCTATATTTTTCTTGTACTCTTTTATGCTTCCTCTAATCATTTGTGAAAGGAAAAAGATAGGATGAAAACAACAAAAACAAAGTCACTAGGGTACATAAACATTGTGTACTTCTAGCTGTGACCTGTTTTATCAAATCTACTTGGTAAATTTTGAATTAAATTATATTTTAAAAATCAGTTGTATAGTAGGCACCAGATTTAAGCTTCAAGAGCTATTTTCATTTCAATTAAGAGCAGTTCATTTGGTCAAGTTTCATGAGTGTAGGTGGGACCAAACCTGGGCACGGCTGAAGGCCAGAAACGGCTGGTCAGGCCCTGCCATCGGCAGAGACGACAGTCCCCTCCAGGCAGCTGGCGTCCGGGGTGCTTCTCTTTCCTGGAGGCTGGAGCGGGGCCTGGGCAGAGATCAGTGTGTTGTCACTCCCACGTGCAGGCAGCAGGGCCTTTCTGTCTGTCGGTCCCCGTGTCCCCCACCCCTTGGGAGTGATGTGGGGGCCGTGCTGTGTGGAGGGAGGGACACTGAGCTGGGGAGCTCACCACTCTGGGACTGAGCATGGGCGGGCCTGCCCCCCCTGGAGGCGATGTCACCTCATCCTTCAAGGCTGCTGGCTGCAGACACCGTCCTGAGGAGCAGCTGGGATAAAGAGGCAGGTCCTGCATCCCCAGCCGAACCTGCACATCAGGGGGACGGGCCCACTGTCACCTCTCCTGGGGCCCCTGGTCCTATTACCTGTGCTGGTCACACCATTCCTGGGAGGGCCCCATGCTGCGGGCGCCATATTCTAGGTGGACACGGAGGTTGCCTGGGGAGATATGAGTGGCGTGGGCTGTGTGCCTCGACAGGTAGGCCTGCCTGGCTCACAATGCCTCCCCTGACCCCCAGCAGCCTCCTGAGCTCCTGCCTGTCCTCAGCGGCACCACCACCAGCTCCGAGCTGGGACCTGGGTGTCCGGCCAGTTCTGCCCGTTACTGTCCTTCTGCTCTGCGTGGCCAGCCAGCCCCTCTGCTCTGGGGTGGAGGCCCCTGCACTGTAGAACCCCCCTGGCTGTTCATAGTCTCTGTGCTTGGCGCTTCCGCCCTCCCTCCTCGTCACGCCGGAGTAATCTCTCAGCGCTCTGTCTGGTGGTGCCCGCTTCCATCACGCGGTCACCCTGGCCTACTTGGCACCTAACCGGAGGTGGCGGAGCGCTGTGGTGGCCGCAGATCCGGGCCGGCCTGGCTGCCGGTGCGTCCTGCGCTGTGGGCCACGTCGGGCAGGGCTCTGTAGGTCAGGCTCGCGCTAGCACGTGGGCTGTGAGAATGATGTGCTGTGGGGTGACCAGCCCTTCGCGAGGGAGCAGCACTCTCTGTCCTGCACGCGATGATCCTGGGGCACAGCAGCGCCTCCTCCGGGAACCTGCCCCAGAAACGGCGCAACAGAAGCCCGGAATGAGAGCTGGTCTCTGAGTATTGCTGACACGGCACCTGCAGAGGAAGCTGCGTGTCCCCCATGCAAATGGTGGGAGGTCTGTGCGCCCGTGGCCACGTCTGTGTGGCCAGTGGGAGGCGCTTGTTTATTCAGAGAAAAGCAAATGACAGGAGCTGGCCCTGCAGGCCCCCTTTGTGTAGGAAGGGGAGGAAGATGGACACACACGCTTGTGTTTTAGGAGAAACAGTGAGGGTGAGTCCCAGCAACCATGGGTGGCCGTGGGGGCAGGATGGGTCTGGAGTGCAGAGACGGCAGCTGATGCTCTCAGTGTGTCTTGCTTGGTAGTTCTGACGTCAGGACCATGGCTGTGTTGGCTTTAATGGAAACAAGTTGCATCTGGTAGGTGACACAGCATGCCTGCCACATGGAAGGACGTCCCTGTCTCCCTCGGGCCTGCACAGGTGTCCCTGAATCAGCCCTACGTCCATGTAGCACACCACTCCAGGATCAAGACTCCTTCCTCCGTGAGGCCACTGCCTGTTCACAGGAGCCCCTGCCCTGAGTGCCCTCTGGCCTAGGCCCTCCACCCACCAGTCCTTTGGCTGGCCAAGCTCTAGTCGGGTAGGGTGCCCGGTAGACCCATGCTTCAGAGAAAGGCCTGTCCAGTCCGCTCAGGGTGGTGATGTATGTGTTTGCAGCAGGCCAGGGTGGACAGGAGTCACTCCGTTGACGGGGCGTGTCCTGGGCCCCCTCCTTGGGGGAGACGGGGAGCTTGCCCGTTGGAGGGGCGCCGGGCAAGGGGCGAGGGGGAATGCCTCCCGAGGCCCTGCCAGGGCCGGGAGAAAGGACCCAGCACCGCAGCTCCTACCCCCAGCGCTTCGGGTTAAGATTTTCATCATTCTCTTCAGGAAAAGGCTTCACGTGAAGGGTGGAGTACAAGGGGGCCGTGGGTGGGTTGAGAAAGGCAAGGCGGCCCAGGGAGAAGGGAGGCTGTGTGGGCCTGTGGTCTCGGGGACAGCTCGCCGCTCCAGGGGTGAAGCCAGCATCAGGGCCGTCCTGGGCGTGTGGCGCCGAGGCGTCTGGGCCTGCGGGGAAGCGTGTCCCGGTGACAGCGCTAACAGGACAGCGGCTGGCACCCGGTGTGCGTGACGGGACCGGGCTCTGAGCCGGCCGCGCAGGGAACACAGTTCGGCCCCCGCACGCCGCGCCGCTCCCGGGAGGCACGGGGCAGCCTCACCTGCCAGGGCCCAGGCCTGGCGCCCAAGAGACCTTAGGGTTCCGGCCAGAAAGTGGCTGTTCAGAGTGTTCAGTGGCCGTTTGGGCTTAGGGTTATCTGGGTACGATCACTGGTCTCTGCTTGCTTTGATGTCCCTCAGCCCCGTGCCCTGCACCCGGGGATGCGGGTGGTGGGGCATCCGTCCCTCTGGTGCATTCCCTACCCGCGCTGGCTGTGCTCCCTCCTTTCGGGGTGGCTCGGTCGTCACGCAGCCGCTCCCTGCAGGTCCGTGGTCTGCGTGGGCAACCGTGAGCTGGGCCTGTGCCTCAGCGCAGCTCCTCTTCGTCCCCCAGGTGGCATTTCTTGCCTTGGATGGTTGAGAAACCCTCCTGCAGGCATGGTTCATTCCGAGGGCTTCTCAGCATTGTCAGAGGAGTTGGAGAGAACTGGGTGTGTGTGTTCACTATTTAAACAAAAGCCAAACATACCTATAACTGAGACACAATTGCTTTTTGGCAACTTAAAGGATAATTTCATTTTAAAGGGCTTAGATAAGGCATCTGAGGTCAAATAAAAAGCATCCTCACATCAGACTGTTGCTTGTCAGGCGGAGTTGAGGACAGAGGGGGTGTTGGGTGGGCTTCTGGAGACACTGGAGCAAGCTCTGGCTTGTGGCCAGACATTTCCATCGTTTGTAACTTACACAGTTGTAGCCGCACCTGCCTCTGGGAGGACTCCGTGTGCTGAGCAGGCCAAGCCTGCACCTCCCCTGCAACTGCTGGACAGAGGGAGAGGGACAGGAACCCCACCCTGGAGGGAGATCTTTGTGCTCCTGGCAGACCGGTCCCCAAAATCCTAGAATAACTTGGGAGCTTCTAAACTCGCCCCCTGCAGGCTGCATCCAGGTCGGGGGACCTGACCTGTGCCCTCCCTGCAGGCCCCATCCAGGCTGGGGGACCCGTGCCCGTCTGCCTGCCAACCCCAGCTCTCCTCGGGGCAGAGTTCCTGGGGGGCAGATGCAGTGTGGGAGCGAGCTGGCGCATTAGCTCCCAAGCAGGCAGAGGCGCCAGGCCCGGGACGGTGTGGACATGCCATGTACCTGCTTGGCAGTGCCAGGTGATATCTGGGTTTTGCTGTGGCTGCTCCTGTATTTCCCTTAACTTTCACTAATTTCACTGTTTTTTTACTTTCCCTGTGTGCATTATCTCGTTAAACTCTCAGAGCACACCAGTGAGTGATCAGTCACTTTTCTATTATGTGTCTGTTGGTTTCTCAGGAAATGTCCTCATGGGGGCTCCTGGGACTAGGGGTTGCAGCCTCAGGCTCTCCTTCCTCCCACTGGGGTGGGAGAGGGGTCTGTGGGGAGGGGGAGGAGTCAGCAGGGAGGGCGGGGCCTTGAGGGTGGGGTTGGCAGGGAGGGGCGGGGTCTGTGGGGAGGGGTTGGCAGGGTGGGGCGGGACCTTGAGAGGGGCGGGGTCTGTAAGGTGCAGGAGGGGAGGGGTCATCAGGGGTGGGTGGAGCCTGTGAGGGGGTCGTCGGCAGGGAGGGGGAGGGGTCAGCAGGGATGGGACAGGGCCTTTGGGAGGGGCGGGGTCGGCAGAGGGAGGGGTCTTCAGGGATGGGGCGGGGCTGCAAGGAGGGGAGGAGTCCAGGGATGGGGTGGATCCTGTGAGGAGGGATGGGGCCTGCGAGCTCTGATTGAGGGAGTGGGGGCATGGGGGTGTGGGGCAGGTGTCGGGCGGGAAACGTCCCGCCCGGCGTGCATCACTATGTACCATGTTTCCGGACCCCTTCAGTGGCAACGCCTAAGCCTGCGTGGAGTGTGGCCAGGTTTCCGGAACTGGCACCTGGGCATGGCCCGGGCAAGGTGCTGTAAGATCACTACACACTGCATGCAGTGCGGGTCCGGGAACATGAGGACGGGAGCAGGCGGCACGTGGAGCTGGAGGGGTGACGTGAGGAGGGGGCACCGCTCTCCAGACAGCTGGCTTTTTCAGGGACGTGCTCTGGAAGTGCGCCCGGCAGGCTTACCTGAAGGCTGATTCGCCCCCAGGGTGCGTCGCTGCCTGTGGGCTCAAGATTTAAATCTGTTTCAACACAAGCATTGCGGAGAAGCTCACTAACCTGGTACTCCGCGCTCTTCTCTGCAGTTAGAGCCTCAACGCCCTGAACAGGCTCTCGGCTTCCCCGAAACGTCGGCACGGCCCTTGGCACAGAGCCTGGCACACGTGAGGCTACGAGCAGTTTACAGCCAGGGCTCCGGAGCCCTGTAATCACATAATCACAGATGCATGTGTGGCTGCGTGTGCTCCTCGCCAGGCGTTTGCCTGGCCTTGGGGCCAGGGTGCTTCCTGAGCTCCAGTGCCAAGCACTTCAGGGCACCCGCACAGGAGACGTGGCCTGGCCGAGGATCCCTGCCAGCCGCACGCCTGTTCTGTGAGGTTTTCTGCACCCCAGAGCATCCAGAGTGTACTTTTCCTAAAGAAAACCTTAAAAACTGGTAACTGACGAAGAGGAGCCCTGCCCTGCCCGCCCCCCACGTTAAACGTCCCACCGCCTCGCTGGGCTCAGGAGGAGCGCCCGAGGCCCGGAGACCAGCAGCCCAGAGCAAAGCTCCACTGGCTTTGTTCTCGCGCCTCAAAGATTCCAAGTAGGTGTTTCTCAGGTGAGGGACTTTTAACTTGCTCAGCGTTGTGGTTCAGTGCATTCTGCCCGCATGTTCCCTACCGGCAGGCGTGCAGAGACCTCCCGGAGATGAGCTCTCCTCCTTCCCTGCACATTCCCGGCGCTCCCTGGCTCTCCTTGCGTCCCCTCTGCGCTGAGTGCCCACCCTCAGTGCTTGCCTGTGTTGCCGTCCCTCCTTGGACCCCCCACCTGGGCCTGTCCTCTCCCCTCCTTGGAACCCCCACCCGGGCCTGCCTTCCCCCTGAGCCTCCCATCTTGTAGGCTCCTGGGGGGCGCTTCCCATCGCTCTAGTGTCAGAAAAGAGCCCCTTGAACCTGCACTCACACGTGTGTGCTTGCACAGTGGGCTTCTCCTCTGAGCTCTGTCCCCCTGGCACCTCCCCGGGAGGTCTAATGGCATCTCAGATTTCTGTGCCAGAACTGAACTCTTGGCCCCCAACTTTTGAACCCTGCTGTCTCTGTGGGTGGCTCAGACCCATCCCGGAGTTCTGCTTTCCCAAACAGCAGGCGTCCTGCCGTGTGCAGTCCTGGTCACGCTTCCTCTGAAAGCCAGCCAGGTCACCTGTGTCCCTGCAGCTATTCCCATGCAGGCCGGGAGCTCCTCAGTGGAGGGGCCCCAGTTACCATTGCTGCTCAAGACATTTGCTCAGCATGTAAGCCAATGACATGAGTAAGTCCCAGCATCGGCTGTGGAGAGTCAAGTGTGTTGTGCAAGCTGTGCATCGGAAGAATCTTGGTGGATGCTGACACTGTCTGCAGGTTCGAATGTGTGCTGCCCTGTAGAAATGCTTATGTTCACACAGAAACATGCTCCAGTGTGCTCTCTGGGCCTGAAAGGCACACCTTAGTACCAAAGCGTAAACAGTTTCATTCCAGCCAGATATTAACAAAAACCCATAAAGTTGGGTTTAGAATACTGTTTTCAAATTCTATAACCATCATAAATCCCTGGTTCTTTTCTGCTCTGGTGCAAATCTAATGTGATGCAAGATGCAGCATTCGGAGGACCAGGTGCTGGTGTTGGTGTTCCAAGACTCATGCCTTAGAGGGGTTTGCATTTGTTCTAATTCTAGTTTTTATAAGCCTGTAAGTGTTTTCCCCTCTGAGGCAGAGCATGTTAGAGCCTTAAGTTTGTATCATAGAGGCCCTCACAGCTGTGCAGCACGCTGATCAGAGCACCGCAGTCAGCGTCCCTTCCCTCCACTCACATAAGGGACACTCATGTGGAAACTACAAGCTAATGAGGAGCATGGAAATGAGGATAATTCTGCAGCCAGCCTCAAGATGATCTTGACGTTTTAGACCTAAGGTGATCAGAATTCTTCTGTAAGATGTACGGGTGTCCAAATACTTAAGAAAGTCCAGACTCTAAGAAGAAGATAATAATGAAAAGCGTTGAGGAGAAGACAGCTCACCTCTGAAGCGTGCCACTTGCAGGGACAGGCTTGGAGTCGCCTTCCGGCCCCTGGCAGCTCCAGGCACGGGCCGGCCGACTCAGGGCAGAGCAGAGTCCGAGCGTCTAGTGACCGTACCTCAGAAGCGGCTTCTGTCAAATACTGATGCTCTGAAACGTTTAAATTTTTAGTCTATAATCGAAGTACTTCTGCTTCTCAAGTCAAACAGGATAAATTATGTAATTTTAAATTTGACAAATCATTCTTGATTTTTCCTGTTTAAAGATAAATTAAAACACATGTCACTTTGGTCAATAGGAAACCGTCCAGACTGCCTGGTGTGGGGATTGCTGAGAGTGTGCTGGGAGGTGCTCACTGATTTTTAAAGCTTAGGACTTTTTCCTGGTTACGATCGTTTGTGGAAGTAGTTACTGTGATTGTAAAAAAATAATTCTGTGTGTAAAATAGTGACTCATACCCCAGTGTGTAATGTGGGTGATGAATGGCCCTGCAAGGCCCTGTTTTATAGGGTGAGGCATTTTTTTCTCCCAGACATGTTCAGACATTATTTTAAAAGTTAAAAGGGGGGAAAGGGGGCTTACAGTATGCACTTGGCTTTAGCCTTATTTAGGTTGGTTTGCATTTAACATAAGCTTTGTATCTGTAATGACAGTGGGCTAAGGATCCCGTGTGGAGGAAGCCCAGTGTGTGTGTGTGTGTGTTCATGTGTGTGCACATGCCCTCCTCACCCACACGCAGATGCGTACACAGTACACACGCACTCACACGGGCAGACACTGTTGCCTCCCCCGCATCACTGAAGAGCAGTGGTTTTCAAACTTCACTTTGCTCTACCTGGAGAGGTGACTAAAACTCAGATGCCTGCCCCGGCCCCTGAGGTTCTGATTCGGCAGGTTTGGGGGCCCAGAATTTGCTTCCCAAACAAGTTCCCCTATGGTGTTCCTGCTGCTCAGGGGCCCCACCGAGAACACTGCCTGAGAGATGGTCACCATCCCTGAGTGAACAAACACCTCCTGGCACTTCCCCAGAGTGGGCATCGGCTCCGCTGGAAAGCAGCCGCTGCAACGTGTGGTTTTGACTGGATCTGGGGTTCACGTTTGCAACGACTGTTGGTCCCCCTCCACGGCGCCTTCGTTCCCTGGCTGTCTCTCGGGGCTGGGGTCACAGCCCCTTACTTTGGCTGTCTCCGTTGCTCCAGATGCCCAGCCCTGAGGCCCTGGTGTGCATGTGCATGGACACCCAGTGGATGGCCATCCCCCCTCTCTACGTGTTGTGCCCTCTCATGTACAGTTTGTTAAGCCCATGCTGTGAGTGTTTCATTTCAGCTATCATGTTTTTCAGTTCTAGAATTTCAATTTCATTCTTTATTATCCAGTTAATCCTCTGCTGAGAGTCACCCTTTGTTGGGAAGGGGCCTCTCTGTACCCTCTCCCAGGCTGGGTGGTAAGCGTGCACTCTTTCCTCGCTGTCTGCTAAGCTTTAACTGACTGCATGAGACGTCCTGTGGAGTGATCCGCTCGCCTCCACATGCTGTGCTGTGACAGTGGCATGTGACTGTGCGTGCAAGCATACATTTTCTACTAGTGTCGTTAGAAATTAGAATCAGGCAGGTTGATTTTCCTGACTTAACTGTGTATCAGCCATTCTCGTATTTCAATGTGGAATCAGCATATCAATGGCATATTTAGATTCCACTTTCCGTGCAAGGTCATTTAGCTCCGGGGTGTGTCTCCCATGGACCCCACGTCTGGTCAGGACTGGCTGTATTTCAGCTGCTCTGGCCAGGTGCGCTGCCCAGGCCCTTCATCCCCTCTTGCCCTGAGGCTGGGGCCGAGTCTCAGCCCTGCAGGAGGTGTTGCCTGGTCAAGTAGCCGAGTCCCTCCTGCCTCCTTGGTTTGCCTTTCCGTGGCTTGCTGTGTCCCTCCTCTCTGTTGGCTGTTTTATATGAGTCAGAGGCCCCGTGTGTCCAATGTCTTTACTGTGGAGTCAGGGCCTGGGCTCTTGGTCAGACAGCGTCCTGATCCATTTCTGCCCTGAGTCATGTGGGTGGCATGTGGGGGACGTTGCCCTGGCACGGCCGCAGGGTTCTTCTGTTCGCGGCCTGTAGAACCCCGTGTGTGCTGCATGCCGGCGATGGCTCACCGTCTCAATCCCGAGTCTCAGCTGCCAGAGCTCTTTGCTCACTGACACCTGACCTGCTTCACACGGTGGGCGGTGGGCCGTGTCCTGCATATGAGCATGGCCTAGATTCTACGAATTTAAAGCAGCATATGGGGCAGGGGAGGGGTACTCCCCTCTCAGGGTAACGGGCCGCAGGTTGGCGACTCTGGTCAAATGGTGACAGGCTCCCCCCCTTCCCGGGAGCCCGACCCAGAGCAGGAACGTCCGTGCGTGTCTGCTGGCTGCAAGTCAGGCCCTGGGACTTTCACGGCCCTGGTACTTCTTGAGAAGCCTCGGAGCCCACTGTAAACTAGAGCCAGTTCTCCAACTCACTCCATTATTAAATTGGCCCAAAAACTCAGATTCCTGAAAAGAAATTAAAAGAGCTCCAGTAAATGTCAGGAGAGAAACATCCGTTTGGGGCTTGGACCCAGTCTTGGCTCAGGACCCCTGTGTTAGCTCAGGGGCCTGGCAGCTCTAGAAGAATTGCTTTTCCCAGTGGAGGCCTGAGTTCAGGGGTGAGCAGGGTGGGCTCCTGTGGGGCGGGGAGGGAGCATTGGTGTGCCCACCCTGCCAGGCCCTAGGTCACCGCCCTCACATGCTCCCTGTGTGCCCACCTCCAGATTCCCCTGCTAGGAGGACACGGGTCCGAGTGGACCAGGGCCCTCACAACCTTATTACCTCTGTGAAGACTGTTTCCTTATAAGGTCTCATTCTGAGGCCTGGAGAAGAACTTCAGTGTGATGGGGGGGGGGGTGCGCTTCAGCCTGTCATGGTCCCCATCAGCCTGTCAGATGGCAGAACCTTGACTAGGGAATTTTGCTTTCTCTAAGATTCTCTGGTAAAGAACATGGCCTTTCTGTTTATTTTTTGGTGACTTTCATGCTTGTTCAATGTGGTGATGTTAATTCACACTGGAGGGGGGTCACAGTGGGCCTCTGCATGCTTTCTGCCCCAGTGCAGGCCAGGGTGGACCCCGTGCCCACCCTGCCTCCCCCACCCGTCCCTGCTGAGCCTGGGCTGCGAGCTCTATTTAAAATATCTGTTCAGAAACATCAGGTTGCAATTCACATGTTAAAAAGCCTTGTTTTCCCAGCTCACAGGATTTTTAGTGCAAATGTTGTCAGTGAGAAAACATGACAAGTAGTTGGCTGGTGGACAGTGGAGTTCCAGCCTAGGAGTTACCAGAGTGGCTGTGAAGTGTCCACCCCCCAGTGCACACACAGTCAGTCCTCTGTCATCTGCCAACTCGGTGGCATTAATTTTTCCAGTGGTTGGGAGGACAGTTAAAATGATTTTTTAATCTCCCCATTACTGTGTGAACAAACCTCTGTAATACAGTTCACGATCTGTCATTCAGATGAATATTCACGTGACAATTCGCCTCCATGGAGAGATGGTTCGTCCAAGGAACACCCTGTGAGATTTAGTTTCTGAAGCACCTGTCACAGTTTTGAACTGAGTATCTGAAATGACAGGAACGAGTTGTCTCACCATCAACACATCTCCTGTTTCTTCACAGGGATCTCCGCTTTAACAGAATCCGGGAAATCCAGCCCGACACATTCCGGAGGCTGCGGAACTTGAATACGTTGTAAGTCCAAATGGGCTGGTGGGACCCGGCTTATGCACCTGCCTTGGGTGGGTGTCAGCCTGTCCCCCATTGGGGCGTGAACGGGGAAAGCAGGGGACCTGGGAAGAGGTGCGCAGGCTGTGGAGCCATGCTGGGCAGTCGCTGCATCTGGTCGGATGTCCGTGAACCTGTCCATCACGTGTGGGTGTGACCCCCACCACCACGTGCCCCTTCTCTGCACTGGGCGCCTCAGCCCCACATCAGCTGGGTCACTCGCCTGTGCTCGTTCACATCTCCCTCCACAAGGTCGAGGGGACAGTGTTTCTCCTGAGCTGGTGTGGGCTTCGAGGGGCTGGGGAGCCGTCAGGTTGTGCCTGTGTGTAGGCCCCACGGGTGGACGAAGGGGACAGGCCTAACCATCACTGAGTGGCTTGCAGCAGACCCCAGGCTGCTTTAGAATGTACGGTGCACAGTGGCAGGCTGGCCTCATCTGCACCAGAGCCGTGCCGTGTGTGGGGCCACGTGCAGGGTGACGGGAGCGGGACATGTCCTCTCTGCCATGCGCACTCTGACCACAGTCTTGCCCTGGCTGGAGGACCTGCCCTTAGTGGCCCACGTGGCCAGCCCACCCTGTCCCTCCTTGCATGCTGGCCCTCCAGGTGGCTCAAGCTGGCAGGATAAAGAAGAGGCATTCCTGGTAAGGGAATGGAACAATTTCTGTACTGTACACACGGGTGGTGTGCACTCATTTCTTGAGAAAACTTGGAGTTACAAGAGTTAAACACTGGAAAAGCTATTGGTGTTATTTATGTTGATATTAAGGTCTATAGTTTATAATTACTTTATGGCCTTTCCTAAGACAGTGGGAATATGTTTTGTAACAATTCAGAAATGGTCTTGTTTTAATTCCTATTGAAACTTTCCTTCCTAGGCTTCTGAACAATAACCAGATCAAGAGCCTACCTGGTGGAGCATTTGAAGACTTGGAGAACTTAAAGTATCTGTAAGTTAATGATCAGTTCTTTACCCGCAAAGCTTGTTTTCTGGATTAGGACTGTTTAATCACTGAGCCAAGTCTTGTAATTTTTATGAATTATTGTAAATACATCCATCTAAAGAGGTTTTGTTTCAGAAGGTGAGTGAAATTTTGGCTGGGATTTTAAAAATGAGTTGTCATCAGTATAAACGGTTAAATTATGTGATTTAGAATTAAAAGCCATGGCCTCTGAAGGTCATTCTGGGAGGAATGATCACACATCTTGAGCTGCAAGGGGCTAAGTCATGTTCAGCGTCAGCGTGAGCGGCTGACACGTGTGGTGCGAGACGGACGCTTTTAATCCAGTTCCAGCCCCTTTTCGGCTGTGGGCGGTGTGTGAGATATAAATTAGAATGTCACCGGTTCTTGTTCATGTCTTCCTCCAGGTGATTTCACTTCTTATTTTTATGCAGTTACATTTTACTTTACTTCTAAAAATTGATTTTGATTAATTAAATAAGCACTTAATTAGATTAGCCTTTTACAATACCTGCTGTTGAAGTCATTTCTGCAGTTTGCTGGGAAGTGCTGGCTTAACTGCTTCCCAGGCACCAATTTAAAATGAGAGAGCGTTAAGGGAAACACCGATTAAATTCCTGGTTCCAGACAGATTAGGAGTGTGTACCCTGTACTTTGAGCAAATTATTCTTGCTGTTAGAACTTGGATAACTTCTTCAGTGAGGGATTTATATCAGTGATATTTTTTTTTGGAAATCATGTCATAAAGTGAACACAAACATTTAAAAATTATATTGATTTTTAACACAAAGCCATGTTGCTTGTATTGGTGTTATTTTGAAACCCATTTGATTTTAGGTGTGTCAGGGGCTCTTAACTACAGGGATAACATGAACTCCATTCATTAAAGTGTTTTCCTCAATGAAGATACTCTAAAGTATTATGTACAAACATTTTTCTCTGTATTTTTAGCACAGAATGTTGATTTTTAGTTCTGTGTGACGTAAGTAAGCCTTGTTGCTCATTTTTAAAGTGAGGGGCAGACCTATTGAGTTTTTCATCAATTTACTTACTTTTGTTGTTTTGTGTTATAAGTGCTGTGCAAGTTCTAGAAGGAAACTTTTGATTTCTTAGAGAACAGATTCAGTTGATTGATAAGCCAGCATTTATTATGTGTGTGTGTGTGTGTGTGTGTGTGTGTGTGTGTGTGTGTCGTGTTTTTTTATTTTTAATTTTTAATTTTGTGTTTTGCCATTGGTTTGAATTACTTAAAGGGACATCATTTACTCTGCAAACATACTTAATGTTAAATATTTTGTGGTACTTCATTTTTCACTTAAGGCAATCTCTTTAAAATAATGCTCTCCACACCTCATCTGTTGTCTGGCTTATTGTCAAGGTACTCGGGCACCAGCCTTTCCCCTCTCCCACCCATATCCGCGATACCCGCTGGTGGCGGGCGGGCACCCCAGCCACGGGGCTGGGCTGGGTAGTAGTCGGCATGGCAGGGGAGGTGTGGTGCTGTGCTGAGGAGAGACCCCAAGGAGCAGGATGGAGTGGTGACCAGCATGTTCTGAGAGATGCCGGTTTAGGGGACGGTGCGGTAGTGTGACTCAAACATGCAAGAGCTCTCCTGCATTGATTGGCCATTCCAGCCGGGGCGAAGGCTTTCTTTCTCAGTGCGCATTGCTTGTCTGCCAGAAGGGCAGACACTTTCCTCTTAATTAACATTTCCCACTGTGGACATAAACCCTTGAGGTCAAACTCATTTCCAAAGGGCCCACTCTGGGATGGAGGTGATATTATTTGTAGGTATTGTTAGATGTTCATCTCAGTTACTCTTATGGAAACAAGTCATGCCCCATGTCCTGATGAGCATGTTCTTACAAATTAGATTGATACAGTTGTTTTATATACTTTTAAAAGATACCCTTACTCTCAATTTTTAAAGCATATGCTACGTGGTGTTCATATTGATACTTTGTTTTTGTTTTGTTCTAAAGCTACAAGCACAGAGATCTCCGTTCAGACATTCCTTTCCATGACAGGAATAATCATACACTTGAGTAGTAGTTCCATGTGCTGTGCCTTACTCTATGAGCTTCCTGCATATTTATTTATTTATTTTCAGTTATCCTGAATGGCTATTCTCCCCCATTAACATAGGAAGAAACCAAGGCAGAGAAAGGCTAGTATCTCACTCAAGACCATGCAGCTAGTAAGTGGCAGCCCGGGGAACAGTGGCTGTGCCAGGCCTTCGTTGTAGGCCCTGGGCCGTCAGTCAGTGGGGAATTCTGGCTGTTTTGTGTTAAGGTCTCCAGCTCTCTGAGAGGTCATCTCTGCAAATTTGCACAGGGGAGAAGAGAGAACCATATAGATGGATTGCAGCAATGAAATACAGCAGAGCGGGTTCTATTAAACTGTGCTCTACACCAAGTATTATTAAATAAAATACAGTAAAACATAGCCTGGAAGTGATGTGTGTGTATTACAAGCCTTGAGACAAAATAGTGTTGTCTATTTGGTGAATAAATAGGTGAAATGCAGCTACTCGGTAACTTGAAGAGAAGCTCCTGCCAGGAGTCCAGGTGTAGGAAAGGTGTGGCTTTCGATCTGTCTGTCTGCAGCAGCTGTGAACAGACAGTAGGGCAGATGTCTCTGTGTTTGAGCACAGACATCATCTCTTGTTTACTAGGATGTTCTTGGGACCCCCTCAGACCTGCCCCATCGTGTGTGGGACCTCCTGATATCTGCCCCATCCTTGTGTGGGGCCCCCGAGACCTGCCCCATTGTTTGTGGGACCCTGAGACCGGCCCCATTGTTTGTGGGACCCTGAGACCTGCCCCATTGTTTGTGGGACCCTGAGACCTGCCCCATCGTGTGTGGGACCCTGAGACCTGCCCCATCATGTGTGGGACCCTGAGACCTGCCCCATCATGTGTGGAACCTCCTGATACCTGCCCCATCATGTGTGGGGCCCCCTGAGACCTTGCCCATCCCTGTGGTGCCCTGAGACCTGCCCTATCCCTGTGTGGGGCCCCTGAGACCTGCCCCATCCCTGTGTGGGACCCTGAGACCTGCCCCATCCGTGTGTAGGGCCCTGGGACCTGCCCCATCCGTGTGTGGGGCCCCCTGAGACCTTGCCCATCCCTGTGGTGCCCCGAGACCTGCCCTATCCCTGTGTGGGGCCCCTGAGACCTTGCCCATCCCTGTGGCGCCCCTGAGACCTGCCCCATCTGTGTGTGGGGCCCCCAAGACCTGTGTGTCACACACATGGTGCTGAGAACCCCTCGTGCCCGTGAGGACCCAGCACATGCGTTTTGTGGTCCGTGCTGGATTTGTGTTGTTTGGGTGTGAGAGTCTCAGTCTTGATAGGCTCAGTCAGGAGTGGGCAGACCTCCTGTCCAGGACCTGGCAGTGCTCTGGGGCCTCGTGGGCCATGCTGTCTGTGCTGGCTGCTCAACACGAACCAGCTGAAGACAAGACTGAATAAGTAGATGTGTCCCTGTGCCAATGAAGCTTTGTTCATGGACAGTGAAACTGAATTTCGTATAATTTTCAGGTGTTGCAAAAGCGTTCTTCTTTGGAAGTTTTCAGCCATGTGAAGATGTAAAAACCATTCTTGCTTATGGGCCATGCAAGCACGGGCAGCAGCGAGTTACAGGATTCGCTGATTAGACTCTGTGCTTCTGTTTGCACGAATGAGATTCCGGGTGGGTGAGCAGTTCAGGACATAGTCAGTCTTCTTCTTGTCTACGTCTCAAATTACTTCCAGATATTTTAAAACTATATGTTGCAGAATCTTACAATCAATGCATATTACGTGTCTATGGGGAAATGGTTTTATTTTCTTCAGGTCTTGAAGCAAACACGTTGTCAGCAACTCCTGAGCCGCCCTCCCAGAACCTGGGAGTTTCCTGGAGACGGAAAGCAGTCTCTGACCCCCTCCAGTCTGAAGGTTTTCCTTTGAGACAGGCTGGGTGGAGGGTCTCCCTGAGAGGAACCCCACACGCTGTGTACTTGTTTTGTTTGTGTTCTAATATGATCATTGATTTTCAGACTGTTCCCTTGTGTCAACTTTATTTTCCCACCTGAAGTCGTGGCCTGTTGTGTGTGCGCTAATGTTCCCCATGTTTCTTGTTTCAGCTATTTGTACAAGAATGAGATCCAGGCAATTGACAGGCAGGCGTTTAAGGGACTTGCTTCTCTAGAACAACTGTAAGTGCCTCTCTGTGCGTTTCTGTCTGGGTCGGCCTGCCCTGCCTCGCGGAGGGAAAGGAAATTGAGTGCCGTTTGCACGATGCATGTCTGTACTGAGGGCGACGTAGGGAGCACGTGCATGCGAGTGAAGAGGCCAGCTGCTCCTGTCTGTCCGACCCACTCAGCCAGTAGTAGACAGTTCCTGGCGTCCGCTGTACACCAGACACTGTGCTGTGCATTTGTGGCAGACAGTAAGACCCATCAAGCCTGTTCCCTCAGTGCTCCTGACGTGAAGGAGGGACACACCACAGACAGTGTGAGCAAGTGGTCTTGTGGGGAGAGGGGCCGGGCAGGCTGTTTTCAGAGTGTGCATTCCTGTTTGTGAAAATCCATTTGACTTGCTACATTCATGTGTCCTTATCTGGGGGAAAATGCACTTTTTTCACGTGTTTCTAGTTAGCTTGCATTGGGTGTTTCGTTGGCTGCATTGAACTCCTCCTTTGTTGTGAAGTCAGCGTGCTCATTTTTCAATAGAATTCCTGGTACAGGGATTTGTCCTGGTCAGTTCGCTTGGACAGCCACCTTTCAGGGAGCTGAAGCAGACCACGGATTCAAGTGTCCCACGGCTGTGCTCATGTGGGTGGGAAATAGCCTTTGCTCTAATGCAGCGTCAAGTCCTTCTGCTACAGCTCTTGTGTTTCCACATTTCCTCAGTCGGCCGGGCACAGAAACATCTCCAGGAGCCTTAAAGCAGAGCTGGGGAAAGGGCTCACCCTGAAACCAAGTGGTGCGGGAGTTTCTAAATAAGTATTTATTAATCCAGGTGAGAGCTGCTTTCCTGAGCTCATTGGGCACGGCATGTAGTACATTTGGGAAGAAGGAGTTGTATGTAAGGGTTTGTGTGGTCTTTGCTTCAGAGAAGGAAACAGAAGCGTTCAGAGCATTGCAGAAATGCATGGAAGTATCTACAAAACACCCAGGTGGAGGGAGAACTTTCAGAGGACTATGTTCTTGCGTCCCACACACTTGCACTGAAACGGGGCAGTAAGATAACAAGAGCAGAACCCAGAAAACCACATCTGGTTTATAGGCGCCGAAAGCTTAGCACTGGTGCTGCCCCAGTGCCGGAGGGGACTGAGTCGAGTTGTTTTCAAAGAAGAAAGAGGCCAAATCTGGGGAGAAGTGAGGAGGGTTGATGGCATCCAAGAACCCCTGAGTGGGGTTTTCTGGCTGAGCATCCTGAAAACGGGGGGTGAGAGTGAAGGCTTTCCACCCAGCCTTCCCTTTCATTCATGTGATATCATTGAGTCTCTGGGGGAGCAAGGGGGCAGTTAGGACGGGTTGCCACCCTCAGGGAGGGCACTCTGGGGCAGCAGACGGGCTGTCCTCCAGCACCTCCATGAGATGCTGCGCCTGACACCATGCAAAGGGCTGGGGTGGAGGAGGGTGGTCTCTGAGGACCCCTCCCCATCCCATGGAGCCTCAGGACACAGCAGTGGAAGATGTGACACTGAAGGGGCGTATCCCCAGGTCTGAAGGTGGATGGATGACAACAGGCCCTGAGGCCACCAGGGACCACTGAGCCTCTCTGCCCTGGTGCCCAGCACCCTGGTCCAGTCAGGGCACAAGGATTAGGTGGGCCCATTTCCTGTTTTGGGGCCCAAGTCCCCTCTCTGTCCCCTTTTGGGAGGGGGTGGCCCTTGGGCCATGGAACTCGGCAATCTGGAGTTGGGAAAGCTGAGTCCCACTCGATGGGCCCTCTCCCCAGCCTGCCTGCCTGCCATGGGCATGGTGTTTCAGCCCCTCGGTCAGGACTGGCACAGTGCCCCCATCCTCTCTTGGCTGGCTTTGCCCAGGACTTTTGCCTTCCACCCTGCGGGCCTGGACCCTCCCGGGTCAGCCCTGCTGCGCACCTGTGCCACCTCCACCTGCCAAGCCGCTGCTGGGAGGCTAGGGTCCCTTCCTGTCTCTGCTCCCCTTCATCCTGCTCTTGCATTTGCTGCCCACCCCATGGGCAAGGGGTCAGACCGTCTGGGGAGGTGGCATGGAGGCCTGGGGTGTGCACCCACACAGACCCAGGCCCACAGGGCCCTGCTGGCGAGCTGACCCGGGGGCCCCTGCAGTGCCGTGGCGTTGGGGTAGGAGCTTTGAGGCTGTCCTTCCGGCGCCTGGCCTGAACGCACTAGTTGAGGCGGGTGGGTAGAGATGCCTCTCCCGTGGGGTAGGGGACTCACTGCGGAAGCACCCCAGGTCAAGGTGACGTACGGGTGAACTGCCAATTTTCAGAGAGAAAAGCATACTGAGGAAAAGGAGAAGAAATTTGTATCAAAAAATGTGTGAGTTATGGGGAAAGACAAATGAAAAGAAGTATAAACTCTGGCCATGCTACAGGATGGTCCTTTGAGGAAATGCAGTCTTAACTTGGTCCTGTTTTCTTGTATTATTTCTGTAGTGATTTGGATAAGTGACACTGTATACTCAGTGACAAATTTGAAGTCCCCTCTTAAATTCATATGCAAGTCATGAAGGTGTTCACACTTACACATGTGCTGTAATTAGGATTATATTCACTGTTTTCCTAAAAAAGGTCTCTGTGTTTAGGAAGTGAGCCAGCCAGCTGAGCAGCCACGTCTCTTCCCCTTGGGCTGCAAGGAGAGCATTGTTACCAGTGCCCACGATACAAGAGTCTACGCCCACTTTTCAGTCGTAGTTGATCTTTCCACTTGATTGCTGCATGTTTTCCAGACAATGTGGGGTATCTAGAGAGTTATCTATTGACATATGAATTTGAAATGACTTAGAAAAAAGTTTTTGAGCAGAAAACCTAGATCTTCAGAAAGTAATTAAAATCATTTATAATGTGCTTCTTTTTGTCTTTTTTTTTTTTTCTAGATACCTGCACTTCAATCAGATAGAAACTTTGGACCCAGAGTCATTTCAGCATTTGCCGAAGCTGGAAAGGCTGTGAGTTGCATTTGTTTCTGACCTCCCTCCTTCCCCTGCCAGCCACTAGGAGCCCAGGGGCTGTGCCATTTGCTGTTTGGTTAACAGACCCTGAAATGGTCTTGGTGTAAACAGTATGCTCCACATCTAATAATTCAGAAACAGGACTTACAATTTCAATTTTATTAGGGAATGATGATAAAATAGGGAAAAAATATAGTTCTTTTCTATACTAAATAGCATTGCTCTCAAATTAATTTGCATTAAATAAGTGCAACACTGAGATATTTTTAAAAGCAGATTTATTTGATAGCTTGAACTCTTTTCTACACATCTAGGAAGTATTTTACAAAGTTGGTTTGCTGTGTCACCTCTTTCAACAGATTTCTACATAACAACCGAATTACGCACTTGGTTCCGGGAACATTTAATCACTTGGAATCTATGAAAAGACTGTAAGTATGATGCCTCTTATGTCCTGCTCCTGAACAGCTGGTCCTGTCTGTGGGGTATTGTGAAGCCTTTTATCACAAGCAGAGCATGCACTGGGAAAGGCTACATACATGTGGAGGATGGGTTAGAACCATGGAGTGCAGACCTGAACATCCCAGTGGCTCAGAGTGTGGCAATGGATAGATGCAGTACATGAGGAAGTTACTTTATAGAATCAGGTTTAAATTCTTCAAACTGATTTTTAATCACATGCCGCATATTTTACTCGTGGAAATAGAATCAGTTTCGAAGGAATCCCTATATTGCATTCCATTTCTTTGATCTGAGCATATGTGTAACAAACAAGTAGACGTGGTACCCAGTTCCAGAGCCTGTGCAAACACTCCTTATGAGAATGAACTAGGGCATTTGGGTGCCCCTGAGGGAAGTTATTTGACATCCGTTTGGTGGTCTGAAAGGCCAGGTAGATACCACTGCATGTTTATGGTGAGCTAGGCTGAAGACACATAGAAAACTCAAATTAGCAGCCTAGATCCAGGCTGGATGGGAACAGGTAGGAGGTATGATGTCCCAGGTCTCATCCCTGGGCAAGCTCTGGGCCTGCAGGGTGTGAATGCAATGAGTGGTCGTGGCCCTGGGACCCCAGGGACCTACCTCCTCCTCCACATGGAGACAGAGCAGCTGCCTCATCAGGATTATACTGAGCGAGTTCACACCTGCTTGCCAGCAGGTGTCAGCATCTCCAGCTGCCTCCCTGTTAAAATTACTTCTTACCTTTGGTGTTTGCTGCAGAAACGCCATCTTTCTCGCGGGCAGAGGGAATCCCTGCCTGTGCCGCTCTTGGAGACCACGTGTCAGGGCACTTTCCAGGATGGCCTCAGCCGAGGAGATCTGTACCCTGTGGGCTGGTGTAGATAAACTGTGGCTCTGAGAATCAGCTCCACTGACATAGCCTCCCACAGGGGACATGAAAGATTGAGATGTCACATGACAGTGCAGTGCGTTTGTCGTGATTCAAGTTCATTGACAGTGATGGCTCTGGGATGGTTGTGAATTTTGCAGTACTAATTTTTAGGAAAGGCTCCTGTCCTGTGTCTTCCATGAAACATTCATGACTCATCAGCTGGTTTGAGCCTTTGTATTTATTTATTTATTTTTTTGGTATCATTAATCTACAATTACATGTGCAATATTATGGTTATTAAACTACTCCTTCATCAGGTCCCCCCCACCAACCCCATTACAGTCACTGTCCATCAGCATAGTGAGATGCTATAGAATCACTACTTGTCTTCTCTGAGTTGTACAGCCCTCCCCGTGCCCCCCAACATTACATCTGCTAATCGTAATGCCCCTTTTTCCCCCTTATCCCTCCCTTCCCACCCATCTTCCCCAGTCCCTTTCCCTTTGGTAACTATTAGTCCGTTCTTGGGTTCTGTGAGTTTGCTGCTGTTTTGTTCCTTCAGTTTTTTTCTTTGTTCTTATACTCCACATATGACTGAAATCATTTGATACTTGTCTTTTTCGGCTTCGCTTATTTCACTGAGCATAATACCCTCTAGCTCCATGCATGTTGTTGCAAATGGTAGGATTTGTTTTCTTCTTATGGCTGAATAATATTCCATTGTGTATATGTACCACATCTTCCTTATCCATTCATCTACTGATGAACACTTAGGTTGCTTCCATATCTTGGCTATTGTAAAAAGTGCTGCGGTAAACATAGGGGTGCATATGTCTTTTTCAAACTGTGCTATTGCATTCTTAGGGTAAATTCCTAGGAGGGGGATTCCTGGGTCAAATGGTATTTCTATTTTCAGTTTTTTGAGGAACCTCCATACTGCTATCCACAATGGTTGAACTAGTTTACATTCCTACCAGCAGTGTAGGAGGGTTCCCTTTTCTCCACATCTCCCCAATATTTGTTGTTGTTTGTGTTTTGGATGGTGGCCATCCTCACTGGTGTGAGGCGATATCTCATTGTGGTTTTAATCTGCACTTCTCTGATTATTAGTGATGTGGAGCATCTTTTCATGTGCCTGTTGGCCATCTGAATTTCTTCTTTAGAGAAGTGTCTATTCATGTCCTCTGCCCATTTCTTAATTGGATTATTTGCTTTTTGTTTGTTAAGGTGCATGAGTTCTTTATATATTTTGGATGTCAACCCCTTATCACATATGTCATTTATGAATATATTCTCCCATACTGTAGGATGTCATTTTGTTCTACTGATGGTGTCCTTTGCTGTACAGAAGCTTTTCAGCTTGATGTAGTCGCACTTGTTCATTTTTGCTTTTGTTTTCCTTGCCTGGGGAGATATGTTCATGAAGAAGTCACTCATGTTTATGTCCAAGAGATTTTTGCCTATGCTTTTTTCTAAGAGTTTTATGGTTTCATGACTTACATTCAGGTCTTTGATCTACCTTGAGTTTACCTTTGTGTATGGGGCTAGACAGTAGTCCAGTTTCATTCTCTTACATGTAGCTGTCCAGTTTTTCCAACATCAGCTGCTGAAGAGGCTGTCATTTCCCCATTGTATATCCAAGGCTCCTTTATCAAATATTAATTGACTGTATATGTTTGGGCTAATGTTTGGATTTTCTATCCTGTTCCACTGGTCTGTGGGTCTGTTTTTGTGCCAATACCAAATTGTCTTGATTACTGTGGCTTTGTAGTAGAGCTTGAAGTCAGGGAGCGTAATTCCCCCTGTTTGATTCCTCCTTCTCAGGATTTCTTTGGCTATTTGTGGTCGAAGAAAGCTATTAGTAGTTTCATAGGGATTGTGTTGAATCTGTAGATTGCTTTAGGTAGTATAGCCATTTTGACAATATTTATTCTTCCTAACCAAGAGCATGGGATTCATTTCCATTTGTTAGTGTCTTCTTTAATTTCTCCCAGGAGTGTCTTGTAGTTTTCAGAGTATAGGTCTTTCACTTCCTTAGTTAGGTTTATTCCTAGGTATTTTATTCTTTTTGATGCAATTGTGAATGGAATTGTTTTTCTGATGTCTCTTTCTGTTACTTCATCGTTAATGTATAGGAAAGCAACAGATTTATGTGTGTTAATTTTGTATCCTGCAACTTTGCTGAATTCAGATATTAGTTCTAGTAGTTTTGGAGTGGAATCTTTAGGGTTTTTTATGTACAGTATCATGTCATATGCAAATAGTGACAATTTGACTTCTTCTTTACCAATCTGGATGCCTTGTATATCTTTGTTTTGTCTGATTGCCGTGGCTAGGACCTCCAGTACTATGTTGAATAACAGTGGAGAGAGTGGGCATCCCTGTCTTGTTCCTGATCTTAGATGAAAAGCTTTCAGCTTCTCGCTATTAATATGATGTTAGCTGTGAGTTTGTCATATATAGCCTTTATGATGTTGAGGTACTTGCCATCTATACCCATTTTGTTGAGAGTTTTAATCATGAATGGATGCTGAATTTTGTCAAATGCTTTTTCAGCATCTATGGAGATGATCATGTGGTTTTTGTTCTTCTTTTTGTTGATGTGGTGGATGATGTTGATGGATTTTCGAATGTTGTACCATCCTTACATCCCTGGGATGAATCCCACTTGATCATGGTGTATGATCCTCTTGATTTATTTTTGAATTCGGTTTGCTAATATTTTGTTGAGTATTTTTGCATCTACGTTCATCAGGGATATTGATCTGTAATTTCTTTTTTGGTGAGGTCTTTGCCAGGTTTTGGTATTAGAGTGATGCTGGCTTCATAGAATGAGTTTGGAAGTATTCCCTCCTCTTCTATTTTTTGGAAAACTTTAAGGAGAATGGGTGTTATTTCTTCTCTATATGTCTGGTAGAATTCAGAGGTGTTTTGTTCTTGGGTAGTTTTTTGATTACGGATTCAATTTTGTTGCTGGTGATTGGTCTATTTAGTTTTTCTGTTTCTTGCTTGGTCGGTCTTGGAAGGTTGTATTTTTCTAAGAAGTTGTCCATTTCTTCTAGGTTTTCCAGCTTGTTGGCATATAGATTCTCATAATATTCTCTTATAATTCTTTGTATTTCTTTGGGGTCTGTCGTTATTTTTCCTTTCTCATTTGTGATTCTGTTTATGTGTGTAGATTCTCTTTTTCTCTTAGTGAGTATGGCTAGGCGTTTATCTATTTTGTTTATTTTTTGAAAGCACCAGCTCTTGGTTTTATTGATTTTTTCTGTTGTTTTATTCTTCTCAATTTTATTTATTTCTTCTCTGATCTTTATTATGTCCCTCCTTCTGGTGACTTTGGGCCTCATTTGTTCTTCTTTTTCCATTTTCAGTAATTTTGTCTTTAGACTATTCATTTGGGAATGTTCTTCCTTCTTTAAATAGGCCTGGATTGCAATATACTTTCCTCTTAGAACTGCCTTTGCTGCGTCCCACAGAAGTTGTGGCTTTGTGTTGTTGTTGTCATTAGTCTCCATATATTCTTTGATTTCTGTTTTGATTTGGTTGTTAACCCATTGATTAATTAGGAGAATGTTGTTAAGTCTCCATGTATTCGTGAACCTTTTTGATTTCTTTCGAAAATTTATTTCTAGTTTTATACCTTTGTGATCTGAGAGGTTGGTTGGTAGGATTTCAATCTTTTTGAATTTACTGATGTTCTTTTTGTGGCCTAGTATGTGGTCTATTCTGGAAAATGTTCCATGTGCACTTGAGAAGAATGTGTATCCTGCTGCTTTTGGGTGTGTAGAGTTCTGTAGCTGTCTGTTAGGTCCATCTGTTCTAGTGTGTTGTTCAGTGCCTCTGTGTCTTTACTTATTCTCTGTCTGGTGGATCTGTCCTTTGGAGTCAGTGGTGTGTTGAAGTCTCCTAAAATGAATGCATTGCTGTCTATTTCCTCCTTCAATTCTGTTAGTATTTGTTTCACATATGCTGGTGCTCCTGTGTTGGGTGAATATATATTTATAATGGTTATATCCTCTTGTTGGACTGACCCCTTTATCATTATGTAATGTCCTTCTTTATCTCTTGCTACTTTCTTCATTTTGAAGTCTATTTTGTCTGATACAAGTACTGCAACACCTGCTTTTTTCTCTTTGTTGTTTGCATGAAATATCTTTTTCCATCCCTTCACTTTTAGTGTGTGTATATCTTTGGGTTTGAGGTGAGTCTTGTAAGCAGCATATAGATGGGTCTTGCTTTTTTATCCATTCTGTTACTCTGTGTCTTTTGATTGGTGCATTCAGTCCATTTACATTTAGGGTAATTATTGATAGATATGTACTTATTGCCATTGTTGGCTTTAGATTCGTGGTTACCGAAGGTTCGAGGGTTGCTTCTTTACTATCTAAGAATCTAACTTAACTTTCTTGTTAAGTTATTGTGAACACCATCTGATGTTTCTTTCTCTCTCCCTTCTTATTCTTCCTCCTCCATTCTTTATATATTGGGTGTTTTATTCTTTGCCTTTAGTTAGTATTTGGATGGTCTGCTTTCTTTGCTATGACTTTATTTTCTCTGGTGACATCTTTTTAGCATTAGGGGTGCTTCCCTCTAGAGCAGTCCATTTAAGATATCCTGTGGTGGTGGTTTGTGAGAGGCAAACTCTCTAAACTTTCGTTTGTCTGGAAATTGTTTAATCCCTCCGTCATATTTAAATGATAATCGTGCTGGATACAATATTCTTGGTTCGAGGCCCTTCTGTTTCATTATGTTAAATATATCATGCCATTCTCTTCTGGTCTGTAAGGTTTCTGTTGAGAAGTCTGATGATAGTCTGATGGGTTTTCCTTTTTAGGTGATCTTTTTTCTTTCTCTAGCTGCCTTTAATATTCTGTCTTTATCTTTGATCTTTGCCATTTTAATTATTATGTGTCTTGGTGTTGTCTTCCTTGGGTCCCTTGTGTTGGGAGATCTGTGGGCTTCCGTGGACTGCAAGACTATTTCCTTCCCCAGCATTGGAAAGTTTTCAGCAATTATTTCTTCAAAGACACTTCCTATCCCTTTTTCTCTCTCTTCTTCCTCTGGTACTCCTATAATGCGAATATTGTTCCGTTTGTATTGGTCACACAGTTCTCTTAATATTCTTTCATTCCTAGAGATCCTTTTATCTCTCTCTGCCTCAGCTTCTCTGTATTCCTGTTCTGTGATTTCTATTCCATTAACCGTCTCTTGCACCTCATCCAGTCTGCTGTTAAGCCTGAAGATGGCTTGTCTCATTTCTGCATTGTCTTTCCTCACTTCCCTCACTTCCTCTCTCGGCTCTTGCACATTTCTCTGTAGATCTGTCAGCATGGTTATGACTTTTATTCTGAATTCTTTTTCAGGAAGACTGTGCATTTCCACCCCTTCAGGCTCCTTCTCTGGGGTTGTCTGGTTGATCTTAATCTGGACCATATTCCTCTGTCTTTTCATGGCTATAGAAGTGGTTGCTGGTAGTTGCCACGTATGTCAGCTGGGCTCTTTAAGACCGCCTCGCAGGGTGACGAGTCCTCTCAGCTGTAGCTGCATGCTGTGTGCTTTCCTGTGTATTCTGGTGTCTCTTTTAGGAATAGTTGTATTTGCTGTATTTTCATAGATATATATAGTGTTGGGAGGAGATTTATGCTCCCCTGCTTATGCCACCATCTTCCCGGATGTCGAGCCTTTGTTTTGAACCTGATGTATCCAGCATCAGTCATTCATGCTCCCTACCTTATGTCATCTTTTATTCCTGTTATTGGCTTTTTCCCAATGTTGATACAGGGACCTCTGTGTGATTCCCCAACACCCTGTGCCCCACAGGCCCCGCCTCTTTGTCGGGTGAGGTCTGTCTGGGATGGTAAGTGCCTGCTTGCCCCGGGTCTCATGGGGCTGCTTCCTCCCTAGGCGATTAGACTCCAATGCACTTCACTGCGACTGTGAAATCCTGTGGCTGGCGGATTTGCTGAAAACCTATGCTGAGTCGGGGAATGCGCAGGCCGCAGCCACCTGTGAGCATCCTCGGCGCATCCAGGGGCGCTCCGTGGCGACGATCACCCCAGAAGAGCTGGACTGTGGTGAGTGGCCCTGGGACCCCAGACGGAGAGGAGGGACTACCAGCACCTTCTCCCAGACCCCGTGCTGGCATCCAGAGGCCTGGCACATGCAGAGCCTGTCCATCTAAGGCTGTCACATCCCCCAAATCAAGCCTTGACAGGACCAGCAAGGACCCCCTGTGCAAAGCCCTGTGTGCAGCATCTGGGAGAAACAAGTTGGTCATGAACGTGGTTTTATCTTCAAGTCTCCCCTGAAAAAAACTGTAAAATGAAACACCTGTCCCTCGCACCCGACAGAACCTCTGTGTCGAGAGGTTGCCGTGGGCTGACCAGCAGGACTCCTTGGTGGGGTGACCCCCAGGAATGGAGGGCAGGTGGCCGACCTGGGGCTGGCAGCGCTCTGCATCGGGATGGGCCAGGGGCCACAGGGTGTCTGTCCCTAGGTTCATCTGCTGAGTGTGTGTGTGCACTGCCCTGTACACACAGGCCGAAAGATGGGCAGAGGAGCAAAATCAGGCTGCGGGGCAGAGCTTCCTCTTGGTGCCTAAAGACTAGCTCACTTTTTCCTTTCCTATTGTTTTTAGCACCTTTTGGGGTGCTAAAGTTAGTTTGTCCAAAGCATCGTTACCATTTTTTAAATATTAAAGATAATGAAAATTGAAGATCTGCACATTTCCTAAGTAGCTCCCCTAACAAGTTTTTTGCCATTTGTGTTCCTCTATAAATCCCTTTGTAGATGAGTCCTACTTTTTATGTGTAACGTGCGTGGAGTTTCGTGTGGCAGGTGTCCAGTGTGGGCTGAGTTCCGTGGGGCTGGTGTCCACTGTGGGCTGAGTTCCGTGGGGCTGGTGTCCAGTGTGGGCTGAGTTCC
>JAQQAC010020896.1:485980-622712 GCA_029783875.1 Phataginus tricuspis | reverse complement strand
GGCTGAGTTCCGTGGGGCAGGCGTCCAGTGTGGGCAGTTCTGTGGGGCAGGCGTCCAGTGTGGGCTGAGTTCCGTGGGGCAGGTGTCTAGTGTGGGCTGAGTTCCCTGGGGCAGGTGTCTAATGTGGGCTGAGTTCCCTGGGGCAGGCGTCCAGTGTGGGCTGAGTTCCGTGGGACTGGGGTCCAGGATGGGCTGATCCCCACATGAAACACTGTGGAGACCACCAGATGGCATGCAGGCAGAGGTTCACAAGGGCTGGCCAGGGTGGCCTTGAGGACTGCATGAGTTCTGTGGGGCCAGAGCCTTGGGGAATGGAGAATGGGCAGATTCAGGGTCCAGATGGAGGAGGGAGGAGGACAGGCCCCAATGAGGCTGCAGGGTTCCCAGGGAGGAGATGGCACGGGACCCAGGTCAGTACAAGTTGACCATGGTGCGTGCTGGGTGAGGGGCCATCGTGGGGCCCGGGTGAGGGCGAGTCGACTGTGGCGCGCTCTGTCTGAAGAGTTCCCTGTGGGTGGCTGTGCGGGAGCAGCGTGGAGTGTGCCCTACCCCCTGAAGCACTGGTGCTGGGGCACCTTGCCCGTGCACACTGGGCACATGGGTCTGCCTCTTCTTTGTGCCGTTCTCAGCATATGTGCGTGGTGGATTCCTGAAACCCCTGACCTCGGATGGCCTGGTCACTCCCGAGAGGTTTCCAGTCTGTGAGTGAGGAGGCAGGGAAACGCATAACCGCCTGCCTGGAGTCCAGGCCCCTGAGGAGAGGGCTCTCGGGAGGCCTGCAGCCCCGGGGAGCTGGGAGCCCTGGTGGTCTTTGGTGGCTCCTGGCCACGGGGTGTTGGGTGGGACCTGCAGGCAGCTGGAGAGCAAGGGGCTGCCCGGCTGGTGCTTTAGCTACTAGGTATCCTTTTCTGATCCTTTATTCACCCAAAATCGTTCGTGGAGTGTCAGTCCACAAGGTGTGACACCCTCTTTATGGGCGAGCTGACCTCTGGTGCTTGTCTGGGGCCCCTGCGCCTCAGGTTCTCGGAGGCGAGTCAGTGAGTGTCAGGAATGACCAGAGGACGCGTGCTGGGACGCTGTCTCCTCCAGGGGACAGCCTGTCTCACATTTGGGGCTGTTGGGGCTGAGATCTATGCTTGAATGTTTGTTTTTTTCTCTTGAACATAAGGGATTTGGTTGGGTTCTCGTTTACTTCTTGTTAATGGTTTTAAGACCAACAGGGTCTCCATTTCCTTATCGTCACAGAAAGGCCTCGGATCACATCCGAGCCCCAGGATGCAGACGTCACCTTGGGGAACACTGTGTTCTTCACCTGCAGAGCCGAGGGTAACCCCAAGCCCGAGATCATCTGGCTTCGGAACAAGTAAGTGGGTGTGGGCCGGGCGCCCACTGGGTGCCCTGTGCTCCCGCTGGCACTTCACTCTACCACCCTCTGGTCCCCACCTTGTCTCCTTCCCTCTTATGTGGAGAGAAAAGTATAAAGGAGGGAAAATTTTTTCTGTGAACTTTCTGCTTTGAAATAGCAGCTGGGCCGGGGACACATTCCTGTACCTTGTCCACCACACGCCCACTGCATGGGTTTGCCCTGGGCAGCCACCATCTCCTGGTCTGCATGCAGAATGGTTTGCACTAAAGGGGTGGCGTTTTGCCCCCCCGGCCAGGTTAGGACCGGGAGGGAAACTGGGCTCCTCTCTGCCTGCCCCCTTTCTCCCGCCAGAAGCTGTGGGGTCTGGTCACTGGGGGATCTGCTCTGGAATAGTCTTCACTCAACGGGGTGGTCCTGCATGCTGGGGACAGTGTCTTCAGGGAGACTCTATTATGTGCACACACACGTGTGAGCCCCCGGATGCACCTGATTTGTCTGCTGACACAGCGTCTCCCCTTCTGCCCACCAGCGTTGGAGGCAGGGGACCAGAGACAGTAAGAGCCGGTGGGGTCAGATCCTCCAGGGGCCCCTGGGGTAGCCCACCGCAGGCTGGGGTCACAGTGGGACATTTTCAAGCCTACATTTTGCATCTAATCCTTGGAAGGAAATCCTTGACATGAGACCTTTGTCATACTCACATGTTCATTTGAATGGACGTTGACTGCTCACAGCCTGGACCCCACTTTGGGTCTCGGCTCCCAGCTCTTCCACTTGGAGCTCGCTCGCTGACAGAGCCAGGAGGACACCCTGGAGATGGCAGCCCAGACACTGAGTCATCATCCCTTCCACCACTGCACCACATGCGCTGCAGAAATGTGGCTGAACTCCTGAGTCAGGCAGTGTTTGTAGAAAGGGTGAGCAGGGAGACAGTAGGGTTGGCCTTACATGCTACCCAGGCTTCCTGCTATGGCCCACTTGAGAGCCATCCTTACCTGGGATCCTGCTCCATCTGACAGCCTGCCCCACCTGAGAGCCTGTCTCACCTGAGAACCAGCCCCTGAGAGCCTGCTCCACCTGACAGCCTGCCCCACCTGGGGTCCTGCCCCACCTGAGAGCCATCCATACCCGGGAGCCTGCCTCACTTGCAGGCTCAGTGGTTAAGGGAGGGAAGCTCAGCTGGGCCGCATCATTAAGAGTGTCACTTACGGGGCCTGAGGTGACTGTTGGTTCCATCCAGGAAACCTTGAGCACGAGGACCAACTTCACCTCCTCCTTGCAGCTGGAGAGCGGTGGGGGGAAGGGGTGAGGAACAGGATGGGCTTTGCTCACACATGACAGTCTTTACACTGGGAGCACCCTGCGGTTTTTGAGCACGGGGCACATTCACGACCAGTGAGTTTGTTCAGCTGGCACGTGTCATCTGCTTTTAGCAGTGTAAAATGTTTCTACCCTGTTATCTTGGACGAATTTGCCAGAAACAACAAATGCTTCCTGTGAATTCTTCTCCACTGCATTCATTTTTTCCTGTTGAAACAAGGACCACTTTAAAACTTCCAAATCTTTGCAGATTGAACATGTACATAATAAAAGGAAACATATGAATTAATTAGAGCTGCAAGTACATAGGCATTCTGGAAAGGCAGCATACCATACCCGTGTCCCTCTGAAACCACGTTGCCAGGACTGAAAACCTCTGCTGGGACTCGGCCATCTCCTCACATGTTAGGGATCTGAGTGTCTGGATTTCTGTCTTCACAGTAACGAGCTGAGCATGAAGACAGATTCTCGCTTAAATTTGCTGGACGACGGAACCCTAATGATCCGGAACACACAGGAGGCGGACCAGGGCGTTTACCAGTGCACGGCGAAGAACGCGGCCGGGGAGGCGAAGGCACAGGAGGTGACCCTCAGGTACTTTGGGTCTCCAGGTACGTGGAGGGTGTTTCACCCGAGGGGCTCCTTCCCCGCCCCAGAGGGTGGGTGTGGACTGCCGGGCCTCATAGGTGGTGCCCTGCGGCTGCTCTAGTTTTTAAAATCTCCGACCAATGTTTTCTTAAGTGAGTCCATTTATATATTTGTGATAGTTAACAACATATTTAGATCTGTAAGTTCTATGTCTTATTTTGGACTGTTCACCCAGGCTTTTCTGTGTTCCTTGCCTATTTTGGAGTTGTTACCTCTCATCTTCCATGTCCTGCATCTGGTTTGGGGCTGTGCTCTGTTCCCTTTCTTTCACGGTTACCCCCAGGGTCCCAGGTGCTCAGAAGTTTCCAGAATCTACTGTGTCTTTACTTTCACCTTCAAAGTGCATCGGCTGAGTCCTGTTTTTCTTAATGTGTAAAACATCGTTGTTTTGTACACCTCACCCTCGTCTGGCTGTACCCATTTGCTTGTCCCGTCTGATTCTGTTTATTCCTGCATGTCAGCTTCCCCGTTGGGATTGCTTTCCTTTACCCGATGTCGGGAGCCAGGCAGCAGACCTGTGAGGACCAGCTTCTGGCTCGTAGAGCTTCAGAGGGGTACAGCTCAGATCTGTGTCCTCCTCACCATGGTCCCTGGGTGGCATGGTGGGAGCCGGCTTTATCTCCAGCTCCTTCTACTGATGGGTGGCACTTTGGGGACCCATCCATACACAGAGTTTCTGTCCGTAAGGTGGGCTTTGATTTTTGTATTGTCACCCCACATACAGCTTCACGGTGTCTAGCTTGCCCTTCTCTAGAAATGCTAACATTAAATGTGGTTTCTTCTTGTTCCATAGTTTTGTTGCTTAGATACTTGATTAATGGGGCTTAAACATCAACAAACATGAAAAGATGTAGAAAAGGGTCTCTCCTTTCTTTCATGCACTAAATTCCTGCCTCCATCCCTACTTACAAAATTCTTCTTCATCTTTCTTGAAAAACTGTCGGCACATGGAAAGCCAGTGCTGTTGTTTCTCAGAGGCCTTTCATTTCCATGCACGAGGGGTTTTCTTGCTATTTTCCTTAGAGCTGCACAGAATTCTGTTATCTAGATATAAGATGGGCTAACCAGTTCTCTTTTGAAGAACATTTAGGTTTTTTTCTAAATCTTTTTTGCTATTACAGATCCCTTTATGTAAACCCCTTGGGCTAGATATCATTTCAAATTAAGAAATTGGAATTTTTGAGAAGGGCCACAACGTGCATAATCTGGTTCACTGATTTACACCATCCAGGGGCTTGGATAACACCCTGTAATCAATACATGAACATCCTACAGAAAACTGAATATTTACAGTTACTAAATGAAGACTGTATGTAGCCTTGTGGTAGATCATTTTATAAACAAATAAATTATGAAAAAATGTTTTACTTTTGGAGTTTTTTGGATTCCAGAATTGTGGCTAAGGGTGTTGGCCTGAGAAAACATAGCAATTAAAAAAAAAGGAAACCTTTTCTTTGTACATGCATCATTTTACATGTTTGTAAGGACATCTCTGGGGTAAACTCCCAGCAGAGCCATTTCTGGGTAAAAGGGAGCACCGGCCATGTTTCCCTCAGGAGGGCCATGGCAGTTTCACTCAAGTGCTGGTTCTGTCTCTGCACAAACTCACCCACAGAACACATCAACAGGGGCCTGGGCTTTTTTTCTAGATTCAGATCTGAAAAATACTAAGTGTAGTTTTAATTTGCATGGTTTTTTTTGTGAGGGAAATTGGCTACTTTTATGTGTTGTAAAAACACTTCAAACATGACGTTTTAAGCCAGTAAGAACTACGAACGAGGTTTACGGAGATCGATGTGATGTGACATGATGAGGACAAACAAGTCAGGACTGTGCAGAGGGTCCAGCTGCCCCTGCTCCTCTGACCTAAGGCATGGTGCCTGTGTTGTCTTCACAGCCAACCTCTGCTGGTTCCCTTAGGTTAGAGGTCAGCAGATAGAGTAGCACAGGAAAAAGAAACCCACACAGAGCCTTGCTCCCTCGGAGGAAAGTAACTCAGGACCTGTGCTTCCCTGCGGCAGCCCGGCCCGCTTTTGTGATCCAGCCCCAGAACACGGAGGTGCTGGTTGGGGAGAGTGTCACGCTGGAGTGCAGCGCCACGGGCCACCCCCCACCCCAGATCACCTGGACGAAAGGGGACCGGACGCCCGTGCCTGTGGACCCGCGCGTACGCATCACGGCCTCTGGCGGCCTGTACATCCAGAACGTCGTGCAGGAGGACAGCGGGGAGTACGCATGCTTTGCGTCCAACGGCATCGACAGCATCCACGCCACGGCCTTCATCATCGTCCAAGGTGAGCTCAGCAGGAGACGGGACCCCGCCTGCAGGTGCAGCCCTCCCCGCTGCCTCACCCCGCCCTCCAGGGCCCTCCGAGCCACCATCCACACCTGTCCGTCCCCGAAGCTTTGTTTTTACCAGTTGCAGTTAAACCATCTGACTTCTGTGTAACTTTCTGGTGGAAGCATCAGGAGGATGTGTATTTCAGCTGTACTGTCCACAGCACGCAGAGCACCCGGCGTGTAGGCTGCTGAGTGGTCCCTGAGCGTGTGTGCACGTGTGCGCGCAGGCATGTTTTTGTGCACATGTGCAGGTGTGTGTGTGCGGGCAGGTGTGTGTGCGTGTGCCCCCGGGTGTGTGCGTGTGTGCACACACACCTGCTTGGATGCTTTAGGTAACCAGTAGGTCTTGCGTTCCTATTGGAATTCCTCTAGGACCAGTTCTGGATAGGATCCTGAGAGTGTGCACATTTCAGGGCTTACACAGTGCATTCCCAAATGTGTTGATCGGCTGTGTCGTGAGTTTATTAGCTCACAGATAAAATGCAGAGTCAGATATTTACTGGGAAGCGCTGAGGCAGTGCAGAAATGGAAAATACAGAGGAATTAGATCTTTCCCTGCTTCTCTCTCAACCTTCCTGCCCCCACTTTTGCCAGTATGCCACTCACCGATCCTCTGGCTCCTTTGCACACACGTAGCTATGCAGTTGTGTTGCTATAGTTACTTGCTTTGCTATGCTTCCTACTTTTGTGCCCACGGACGGATGTTGCTTCCACCCGGTGACAGTGCCATCGCCTGTCACCGCAGGGCTGCACCACGTGACTGTTGCTACATATTAATTCAGGGTGAGACGCATCTCCCTAAGTTGGCCCCTCTTCTGCAGGCTGAACTGGGCAGCCGCCTGCGTTCAGGCTGTAGAGACCTGCAGGGGTCCTGGGCTTTCTGTACACTTGCTGGCTGGTGCTGAGAAGCCCCCACGTCAGATGCTCTTTCTGCCTTGTGCACCTCTCACACGTCCTCCTGGCCTGCTCATGGACATGGCCCCACAGCAGGGCTGCCATGTTCTCGTCGCTAATGCAGTGGCCTGCCCGTGGTGAAGGGGTGGTGCCAGTTTGTGGTGTTTTCGCCTGACTGTCTAAATGCCAAGTTTCCCTTGTGGCCCCTTCCGGAAGCTCTTCCTCGGTTCACTGTGACGCCTCAGGACAGAGCTGTGATCGAGGGACAGACAGTGGATTTCCAGTGCGAGGCGGAGGGCTACCCACACCCCGTCATCGCCTGGACAAAAGGAGGTGAGATGGCCCCCGGCCCCAGCCATCACCGTGCTCGCCCTCAGCACAGACTCGGGGGCCAGCCTGTCCGCCCCTGGTCTGGGCAAACCCCTCACCCTTGGATGGGGCTGAGCGGTGTCTGTGTCCTGCCTCTGGCTCAGGCCATGCCATGTGTGCCACGTGGCTACCGTGTCCCCATGCCTTTCAGGGAGTCAGCTCTCCGTGGACAGGAGGCACCTCGTCCTGTCCTCGGGAACGCTCAGGATCTCTGGCGTCGCCCTCCATGACCAGGGCCAGTATGAGTGCCAGGCTGTCAACATCATTGGCTCCCAGAGGGTCGTGGCCCACCTGACGGTACAGCCCAGAGGTACGTGTGCAGGGGGTTCCTCCGGCAGGCCTGTTACCTGGGAGGACAGCTTTCTGCAGCCAGCATCCATACTGCTGTTAATCAGTGTGTCACTGTCCCTCTATTCCCGAGGTGTGTGCTTCTAGTTGCTAAATCAGCAGGAGCACGTGTTATTTTTAATCATGCCCAACTTGTCAGAGTAAAAAATTGATGGGTTTCCTCCTTGGAGGAAGGGTTGTTCCTGACACCTTTTCTGGGACAGTTACGGAAGCAGCTTTGGGTCTAATAGCTGGCCAGACAGATGCATCGATGTCCCACAGCACGGCTGAGTTGTGCCCCGTTCTGTCCTTTCTGGGCATCCCCTCTCTCTGCTCTCTGTACTCAGAAGGACCCAAGGGCAGAGGCCAGCACAGGGCTGAGGCAGATCCCCACCAGCTCTTTCATGAGAGTTTGGGCCCTGGAGGATGCCTCTTCTTGCCTGTTACCCAGATTGGCTCTGGGTCCATGTGTTACCAGGTCCCTCACTTTCTTGGCAAGGAAAGCTTTTGTCCAAAGTCTGAGTTTCTGGCCCCAACCCTCTGGCTGTCTCTGGGGTTCCTGATGTCCCACCTTGTGCCTCCGGGCCCTGAGCACCAAGTGTAGGGAGTGGCTCGCAGTCTGCATCCAGACCCTGCTGCTCAGGGCTGGGGCAGGTGGCCGGCAGACACAGCTGGGCGGCAGAGACAGGGCCGGGCTGCAGCCAGGAGCTCTCAGAGCCCTGGGCCCCCTGGGTTCCCTCCTTTGCCATCCAGGTGTCCCTTGCCTTGCAGTCACCCCGGTGTTTGCCAGCATCCCAAGTGACATGACAGTGGAGGTGGGCACCAACGTGCAGCTGCCATGCAGCTCCCAGGGGGAGCCTGAGCCCATCATCACCTGGAACAAGGTAATGCACCTGCCCTGGGGCAGCTGCCGCCCACCCGTTCTTCCCTGGACTTTTCACAGCAGAAGGAACGTCCAGTTACTGGCTTCGAATTAACGGCCTTCAGGTCTCCTCACTATTGAGAGTAAAGGAGAACTTGTAACATTTCACGTCCTTCTCGATGACCAGCCCCTGTCAGATCCGTGGTTCCCAAATCAGTAGGGAAGGCATTTGGTTCTTCTCTTTTTCTGTGTTGTTTGCATTAAGCCTGATACAAAAACACCTGCTGATGTTTAAACCCTAACAAGTGGTTTATTACAAGCTGTGTCCCTGGGGTCGAGGGATGGCTGTGCCATGGTTCCCCCCAGTGCTGGTGATTCCTCAGCCCTCTCTGCACCCCCATTGCCCGGCGGCCTTCGCCCGCCCTCTGCCAGAACCATGAGGCCACCTTGCACGGCCCACATGCCCATTCTTGCTCCTGCCCATGCCTGGGGCATCGGTCCTTCCTGGACCTGGCTTAGGTGTCCTGTCCCTCTCCTCACACTGGGTGCCCATGCTCCGCCCCTTCCTTACCACAGTGCATGTGCCATGGGGTTGCCTCTTATGGGCCCCCAGCCCTCAATCCTGGAAAATCCCAAGGAGCTTACTCTGCTGTCTTACTCTTCTGTGGATCTTTGTAAACCTGTAAGAAAAGCTTATGCCACTAAATTGGTACTGGAAGGGACAGAATCTCCTCTTTCCAATTTGGGGTGGACGTGCTCATAGCCTGTTGGACGTTTCCATCTGTGAGGTTCTAACAGGTGGTATCCCCTGCCCATGGGGAACAACTTCCTGCTATTACTTCTGTTTTGCTCCAGGATGGGGTTCAGGTGACGGAAAGTGGGAAGTTCCACATTAGCCCTGAGGGATTCTTGACCATCCATGACGTGGGGACTGCGGACGCAGGCCGCTATGAGTGTGTGGCCCGCAACACCATCGGGCAGGCCTCGGTCAGCACGGTGCTTAGCGTGAGCGGTAAGGAGGCAGGTCCACCTCCTCTGCGGCGCCCCCTGCATGGGTTCAAAGGAAGCAGAGGAAGGCACATGGGCACCAAGTGCAATTCTAGGCACATGAGTTTAGGAGTTCCAGAATCTCCATTTGCGGGGCAGGACACCAGGCCCAGAGAGGCGGGGTCAGTGGCAGGGCCAGGCAGGCATGCCCGGCTGCTCCTTTCTGCTGCTGCTCTGAGGCTCTGCCAGCTGTGGTGATGTGCTCTGCAGGGTTTCCCAGATCAGTGGTGGGTGGCTGGGTTAGTGGTCATCCCAAACCATTCAAGTCCAACAGCATATAATTCACAGTCATCTTTTGCCAAGTGTAATGCAGCCACTGCCCTACAGGCCCATGTTGCCGTGCTCTGCTTTCCCTCTGTTCTGGGGGCAGCCATGTATGCTCATGGGACATGTTAAGTCTAGCATCCTAAATAAGCCTCCAGAGATGCACCGACAGTTCCCTTCCCTGGATCCAGCAGCAGCCCCAGCAGCGTGCTGATGGCCGCTTTGCACCTACCCTTTGGTGTACCCGACCCAGGGCGCGGCAGCCCCCCCACCCCTACCTCCATTCTCCAAAACAGACTCATGATGCCGCCAGGGTGAGACCTACACCCTTTGTCTTTGCACACGGTCCTAGGATGTGACTCAAAGGTGCACCTCCTCAGCCGTGAGGCCGACCCCGGCTCTACCTGCACCTCACTGCCGGCCGTGGCTCTGCCTCCACTTCCTTTCCAAGAAGGGAAACCAGCCCTCACACCCACACCCCATCCCTGCACCCGTGGCCCTCCTTCGTATCTGCCTCCTGTGCTCAGAGTGGAACAGGGCCTGATTGATTCCTATACCCTGCTCCCCACAGTGCCTGGCCTGGAGGCACTTAACTAAATGTGAGCCATACAGGCGTACCTGGAAGCTTCTGCTGCTGTTTAAGGAAAAATGTTAAGTGACCCTATTTTCTTGGTACATAGTGAAGTCAACATAAAATTAAATTGGTAAATACTATGATTTACAAACTTTTTCCCAGCTAACATTCATATTTTCCGATTGTAAAGCATGTCCTACTATAACATGAGGTGGTAGTATGTGAGTGTGTGTGGGCGCGTTGCGACGCATGTCGTCACCCACACAGACCCGGCATGAGCTGTGCGGAAAGATGAGGAGAGAAGGGTGGTGAGAGTGAGGCTCTACTCAGCAAACCTTAAGTGCTGGGCAAATACTGACGTGGAGTGAAAGGCAACGAGCAGGAGGCGTAAAGGGAGGAGGACTCGGGACACCGTGTGCGCACTTGTGGGTGGTGACGTGCCGTGGCACCGACAGGGCCGTCCGTGAGGGGCCGGGGCGTGGAGGGGCGCACGAGACCCAGGCAGCCCCGGCGGCGAAGGCCCTCGGGCTGCCCATGGGCTCAGCGCCTCTCTGGACCTGTCACACTTTGTAGAACCTCAGTGTTTACATCGTGACTGCTTTTCCCCTGTCCTTACATGGCTGTCAGATGATTCAGAAATTAAAAGTCTGCCATTTCCATATTTTTTGAAACAGCTTCTTCTAGTAGATTTCATGATAAAGTAATTTAAGCTCTGGTGTGAAAAGTAGAAATAACATTTGGGGAAAAGCAGGCGGTCGTCTGAATGATGTCATGTCTAGACGTTTCATGAGTAACCCGTGCAGTATCTTTTCTGGTGACATGCGGCTGTGTTTTCCCAGTGCCTGATGTCAGCCGAAATGGGGATCCGTTCGTGGCCACATCCATCGTTGAGGCCATCGCGACTGTGGACAGGGCCATAAACTCCACCCGCACACACTTGTTCGACAGGTATGTGGGGAAGGCAACAGAATTCTGACGCTCGTCTCGTGGATCTCCCAGGGTGGGAGGTTGCAGGTCTGGGACACAGTTCTGACCTGTTTCAACTGATGCAAAAAAGGTTCTAATTGAAAAGTCATAAACAACATTGGCGTCAACTTTTTGGGAGTTAAGATAACAGAGAGGCATGTCCTTTCCGAGTAGGAGCTGAGCTATGATTCACAAATAAACCATTTTTAAAACTTTTGACTCATTCTTTTGGCTTTTTACTAAATGATTGGGCAAAAACAAAATATGTCATAAGCCATGAGTGTGTGTTTGTGTTGGCAGTTCTAAAGTGTTTTTTCTGCATCTTAATGAAACAGAATATGTTTTCTCTGTTGACCTAATTAATTATTTGTTTTTAGTGTCTTTGGCTTTTTTTGTTTTGTTGCCTTCCACTTGGGATAAATAAGGTATCGTACCTCATGTCTCTGGAAGAGTGGCTATTAAACATTAAATGGCAGCAATCATGTTTTTGTATGTGAGTGATTTTTGTCCTCAGAATGTGTTGTTTCTCCCTCTCTGCCTCTGAACTCCGGCTAGCCGCCCTCGTTCTCCAAATGACCTGCTGGCCTTATTCCGGTACCCGCGGGACCCCTACACCGTGGAGCAGGCACGCGCCGGAGAGATCTTCGAGCGGACGCTGCAGCTGATCCAGGAGCACGTGCAGCACGGCCTGCTGGTCGACCTGAACGGAACGAGTCAGTACCAAGCCCCCCGTGCCCGGTCTGCTGTGTCTGAATGATAAAATAGTTGTTAAAGTGTGTGTTGGGTCCAGGGAAGCCTGTCAGCGATACGAGGGGCACTCATTGGAAAACCGTGCAGTGGGTGTGTGCTGTCCCCACCTGCAGATTGTGCCAGGCTGGTCCCCTGGCAAGGGAGATGTGAGGGGATCGGGCAGGATGGCAGCTAAAGACGGGACGCAGAATGTCTGGGATGCAGCACATGTAGCTGTTAGGATGCTCGTGGGGCTCCGGCACCTTAAAGCGGCTGGTGAGACGGACAGTCCCCCGTGGCATGTGGGGCAGGGGGCGGCCGACACCCTGTCACCGCCCAGCACGTGGCACTGTCTGAGAGCACGGGGCTCCCGGCCGGGGATGGTGGTGCTGTCAGAGGAAGCAGATCAGGTGAGTTTTATGGTGCAGAAGGTCCACACGGACTGGGAGCCAGGCTTTGTGATCTGTCAGTGTTTCCTGCTTATCTCCATGAGTGTAGGAAATGTGTTATCACTAAATATGAATGTGAGTTGGAGATGTGACAGTGAGGACCGTGGGGTCTTTTCTCCCACCTGGGAGTGGTCACTGCTCTGAGCCAGTATGCCATCCTGTTACCGTTTGGGCCAGTGTGAGGCAAAGCTTCCTGAGCCCACAGTGGCGTAAACACAGCTCCCACCTCTGCATGCTGGAGGACATGGGCCTTGGGGGGGCGTCGGCCCTCAGGACCTTTGCTCTCCCCTTAATAGATGACCCCCAGCCTCTCCTCACAGGCACCTGGGGAGAAAGTCAGAACATGTTGCTCTGTCCACAAGTGTTTGCTGACAGTATCTGCCATCGGTATGGGGCTGGTGGTGGAATAGGGACACCATGGGCTTGAAGTCTTGTCCCTGTGGTGCCCAAAACTGCTCCCCAGGGCTTTTTCTTTTGTCTACCACAGGGGTCCTTGCAGAGAAGCAACAGGATCTCACAGGGTTCGGGTTGTGGGGTGAAGGTGCCAAAAAGGGGTGAGGGCAGATTTGGGAAATGGGCAGGTATCTGTGGATCCAGGAGGTGCCAGCTGGGGCATCAGGTGGAGGGGTCTACGGAGGTCAGGGGGTGCCAGCTGGGTGCGTCTGCAAGGTCAGGAGGTGCCAGCTGGGAGTGTCAGGTGGAGGGGTCTGCGGAGGTCAGGAGGTGCCAGCTGGGGCATCAGGTGGAGGGGTCTGCGGAGGTCAGGAGGTGCCAGCTGGGGGCGTCAGGTGGAGGGGTCTGCGGAGGTCCAGAGGTGCCAGCTGGGGGCGTCAGGTGGAGGGGTCTGCGGAGGTCAGGAGGTGCCAGCTGGGGGTGTCAGGTGGAGGGGTCTGCGAAGGGCAGGAGGTGCCAGGTGGGGGCGTCTGCAAAGTCAGGAGGTGCCAGCTGGGGGCGTCTGCAGGGGTTAGAAGGCACCAGGTAGAGGGGTCTGTGGAGGTCAGGAGGCTCCGGGTGGAGGGTTAGCAAACCCCATGTCTCCTGCATCACCGGCCCTCATTGTGCCTGGTCTCTGCGGGCTGTCCGGGCGGGGCTGCAGTGGGGGTCAGCTCGTGTCCCTCTCTGGTGCCAGGTTACCACTACAACGACCTGGTGTCCCCGCAGTACCTGGGCCTGATCGCCAACCTGTCAGGCTGCACGGCGCACCGGCGCAGGAACAACTGCTCGGACATGTGCTTCCACCGGAAGTACCGGACCCCTGATGGCACCTGCAACAACCTGCAGCACCCCATGTGGGGCGCCTCGATGACTGCCTTCGAGCGCCTGCTGACGGCCGTGTATGAGAACGGGCTCAATACGCCCCGTGGCATTGTGCCCGGTCGGCTGTACCATGGGCATCCCCTGCCCATGCCGCGCCTGGTGTCCACCGCCCTGATTGGCACTGAGACTGTGACGCCTGATGCACAGTTCACCCACATGCTGATGCAGTGGGGCCAGTTCCTGGACCACGACCTGGACTCCACCGTGGTGGCCCTGAGCCAGGCCCGCTTCTCCGACGGGCAGCCTTGCAGCGCCGTGTGCAGCAATGACCCCCCGTGCTTCTCGGTGGCCATCCCCGCCCATGATCCCCGCGCCAGGAATGGGGCGCGCTGCATGTTCTTCGTACGCTCCAGCCCCGTGTGCGGCAGTGGCATGACATCCCTCCTCATGAACTCCGTGTACCCCCGGGAGCAGATCAATCAGCTCACCTCCTACATCGACGCATCTAATGTGTATGGCAGCACGGACCACGAGGCCCGCGCCATCCGGGACCTGGCCAGCCACCGGGGGCTCCTGAGGCAGGGCATTGTGCAGCGGTCGGGGAAGCCCCTGCTGCCCTTTGCCACCGGGCCGCCCACGGAGTGCATGCGTGATGAGAGCGAGAGCCCCATCCCCTGCTTCCTGGCTGGCGACCACCGCGCCAACGAGCAGCTGGGCCTGACCAGCATGCACACGCTCTGGTTCCGCGAGCACAACCGCGTGGCCGCTGAGCTGCTGTCCCTCAACCCACACTGGGACGGCGACACCATTTACCACGAGGCGCGGAAGATCGTGGGCGCACAAATGCAGCATGTCACTTACCAGCACTGGCTGCCCAAGGTGCTGGGCGAGGCGGGCATGAGGATGCTGGGTGAGTACCGGGGCTACGAGCCGGGCGTCAACGCCGGCATCTTCAACGCCTTCGCCACGGCTGCCTTCCGGTTTGGCCACACGCTGATCAACCCCGTGCTACACCGGCTGAATGAGGATTTCGAGCCCATCGCCCAGGGCCACATCCCGCTGCACAAAGCCTTCTTCTCGCCCTTCCGGATTGTGAACGAGGGTGGCATCGACCCAATCCTCAGGGGCCTGTTTGGCGTGGCCGGGAAAATGCGTGTGCCCTCCCAGCTGCTGAACACGGAGCTCACGGAGCGGCTCTTCTCAATGGCACACACGGTGGCTCTGGACCTGGCCGCCATCAACATCCAGCGGGGCCGGGACCACGGTATCCCACCCTACCATGACTACCGGGTCTACTGCAACCTGTCATCTGCCCACACCTTTGACGACCTGAAAAATGAAATCAAGAGCCCCGAGATCCGGGAGAAGCTGAGAGAGTGAGTTGCAAGACCATGCTTTGTGCCTTGTGTTTGTAAGCATCATGGGGACCAGAGGCGTGGGTATTGAGATATGTGTCTGTTCTTGAGTTTGTGTTTCTGCAGCCAAGAGGCCAGATAGAGGAGCCAGTGAGGGTGGTGGAGAAGTGCCACCACGCACCCTGGAGATGCCTGGGGGGCTGTGCCAGTGCAGGGAGGGCCACAGAGCCAGGAGCGCAGGTGCCTGCAGCCATGTGTGCCATGAGCTTTCAGTTAAGAGATGAGCGTGCTTGTCTGGCAGGGTGGCAGGAGGGTGAGGTAGGGGGTTTGCAGGGGGTCCCTCCAGCATGAGGATTGTGGGGCTTCAGGGATGGGTCCCACTCTGCTTTGGGAGCAGGGCCCGGCACTGGCAGAGCCTGCAGAGGGGGGCTTTGGTCTCTAGCTCCTGAGGTGTGGCTGGCAGCTTCCCCCTACCTCACCTGTGCCCAGACCCAGGGGGCTCTCCAGGCCCCAGAACCGCTCACAGTACAGGTGTCTGAGCAGCACCCTCCATCCCTCCTGGGAGCAGGGCTCAGTGGCCTGTGTCTGGGGACCATGGGGCGTTGTTGGAGAGAGACACAGATGGGGGCCTTGAGGATGCGGATTGGGGCTTCCCTGCAGGCACCAGCCTCCTTCCCAGACACTCTGCCTTTGGATGCCTAATTAGGCGTAAAATCTCCAGAGTCAGTCTCCTTCCCTCCAGCTGTTCATCTTTCAAGTTACTCATTCCAGTTTCTTTGATGCAGTCTGACCTCTTGTTAGTTCCCCATAATGACCCGGCAGAGATCTTGGACTTATGAATTAGTTGTTTTCAAGATACTTTCTTTCCATTTGGAAGAATTGTTCTAAAAGAACAAAAACCCTTTCTTCTAAAGACTCACTTTGAATATTTTCTGGTGCTCCAATTTACTGAAGAATAAATTACTTACTGACCTAGTTAACCCTGAAGTTAAGACATCCTCTAATTAGGTCTGATCTGTGCCTCCTCAAGGAAAATGATTTTCCTCATAATTTATTGCAAGTCATGAATAAGTGAACATTATGTTCTGCTAAGTTTAATGTGTTCCAATGTCCGTTTCAATGGCTGTATTAGGTTGGCACAGTCCGCAAATGTGCGCTCCACCAGGACGAGACTTGTTTGTCACTGTTGCTTAATCAGGATTCATGTGAATGGTCCGTATTTTTTATGTGCTTAAATATCCCCTTGGCCCGTGTCTGGACAGACACTGTCATGTTCCCAGTGTTCCTCTGCTTTGCCAGACTTATTTCAAACGTTCAGACGGCCTAGCAGGTGGGGCCCAGAAGTCAGCCGCGTCACCCCCTGACTGCAGATCAGCCACATTGGCCAGGTGGAGACACGGGTCCAGGGGCAGAAAGAGTGGGTCGGTGGCGTCCGTCCAGGTCATGAGCACCCATACGCTGCCTTTTGGGCTGGTGCCCCCGTGGGCTGCACTCCCTGAGCAGGAGGTATGGGGCCCCGTTCCCCAGTGGGAGGAAGCTCCTTGAAATGGAGTCAGTCTGGGGTCTCCATCGGGGTGGCAAGGTGGTGAGGAGCCCGAGCTGGAGCACAGAAAGAGCAGAGACCCCATCCCTGGAAAGGCCCCCTTGGGGCCCTGCTCAGCCCAGGAAGCGTGCTTGCTGGGCTCTGTCCCATTCGCATGTGCCCTGGGAGCTCACTGATGTCCTTGACCTTGGGGAAAGGAGTGCAGCTGCCCTGCTTTGGACGGCTGAGTGCCCTCTTCAAGGACATCGCTCTCATCCAGCCTGTGAGATGCTTGGCCACTGGGGAGAGCCCTGCGCGGCCTTGAGCGGCTCTCATCCGAGCCGTGCAGAAAATGTGGCCAGTCTAGCTGATCTTTGAGCGGCAATTGGACCAGTTGTCCAGCGGAGTTCCTTAGATTTCCAGAGGATACGATCAGAATGATCTGTGATGAAAGTTGTCAGTTCTTAGCTTGCCCCCATATACTTCCGATGAAAATGTTTTCCCTCAAACATTTAAACTGTGCTTAGTCTTTTGTACTATTTCTGCATATTAAACAGTTTTTTTACACAAACATGTTCTCAATATATGGTAGAATCCCAGGACTGTTCTTTTAAAAATGTCTTTATATATGCTTAATTGTTCATATATATTGATGAGAAAGGATGGAAGGGCATATATTTTACTGTCAACTGCAGTTTTCTGTAAATCATAAGGAAAGGTGTGGCTCATTTTCTTCCTTATGTTCCCTTGGCTTTTTAAACTTAGAACAAGTGTGTGTGTGTGTTTCATACACATATATATGACCAGAAAGTAGGGAAGAGTCTTTAAAATATAACAGATAAGTTCTGTAAAGAAATAGAAATGAATTTTCCTTGTGGACTGAAGGTCTGAATGATGTAAAATGATGACAGAAAAAGATGAGGGCTTTCCCCCTAATTTGCTGTGTCTTTACCCAATGTGGCTTTGTGACACCATGTCCTACTCTACACGGCTTTGTGGTGACAGGGTCTCCCTCGGCTTTTGCAGGCTCTATGGGTCACCACTCAACATCGACCTGTTCCCTGCCCTGGTGGCGGAAGACCTGGTGCCCGGTAGCCGGCTGGGGCCCACCTTGATGTGCCTGCTGAGCACACAGTTCAAGCGCTCACGCGACGGGGACAGGTGAGCAGGACGCCAGAGGAGAGCCAACTCCTAAACATGCCTTTCGGGGACTTGGACAAGAGTGGGCCCTCGGCACTTCTGTCTGGGCTAAGGATGCAGAAGCGTGTCCGCCCCTCACGGTGTTGTGAGCAAATCCCCAGCTGGTGGGGCTGGCGTCACCGCAGCCCAAGAACCGACTTAACCTATGTGTTTCCTCAGTGAGAACATTTCTGTTCCTGCAAATGGACACTGTGCACAGGGAAACCCCAGTTGGATTCAGAGGGGTCTGAGCTCTGGTAGGACTTAGCATTTCAGGCGTAGAGTTAGTTTGCCTGGATGTATGGAAAGGGGTCCTGAGCAGGTCAGCAGGAGTGGTGTGCCGTGCAGGCCTGCCCATACAGGCCATGCACGCCTTGGGAGAGCCAGCCGCTGCCGTCTGCATATGCATGTCTGGGCTGCTGTTTGAGTAGGAAGTCCGAGTGACATTCAGGTCCACCAGGTGACCCTCCTGGAAGCCAGCGGCATCTCTGCTGGTGGCGACACACTGTACAGGACTGGGTCCCTCTCCTCAGGGCCTCAGAGTCCCCGGTCTGTCTGACCTTGTTCTCTTTCGGGGGGTCGCAGGTTGTGGTATGAGAATCCGGGGGTGTTTTCCCCCGCGCAGCTGACGCAGATCAAGCAGACGTCCCTGGCCAGAATACTGTGCGACAACGCCGACAACATCACACGCGTGCAGAGGGACGTGTTCAGGGTGGCAGAGTTCCCCCACGGATATGGCAGCTGTGATGACGTGCCCAGGGTGGACCTCCGGGTGTGGCAGGACTGCTGTGAAGGTGCGCCTTTCAGCCCCCTACCCGCAGTGTGCAGCTCCACGCCCCCCGACACGGTGTGCGGCCCCTCCCCTCTGTGTGCAGCCCCTCCCCTCTGTGTGCGGCCCCCTCCCCTCTGTGTGTGGCCCCTCCCCCTGTGTGCGGCCCATCCCCTCTGTGTGCGGCCCCTCCCCCCTGTGTGCGGCCCCTCCCCCCTGTGTGCGGCCCCTCCCCCCTGTGTGCGGCCCCTCCCCCCTGTGTGCGGCCCCTCCCCCCTGTGTGCGGCCCCTCCCCCTTGTGTACGGCCCCTCCCCCTGTGTGCGGCCCCTCCCCTCTGTGTGCGGCCCCTCCCCCTGTGTGCGGCCCCTCCCCCTTGTGTGCGGCCCCTCCCCTCTGTGTGCGGCCCCTCCCCCTTGTGTGCGGCCCCTCCCCTCTGTGTGCGGCCCCTCCCCTCTGTGTGGCCCCTCCCCTCTGTGCGCAGCGCCCCCATGGTGTGCCTTCCTGCTCCGCCGCGGGTGAGGGGGGGGTAGTGAACACCTGATGCGTCAGTACTCGCAGGGATGTCACAGGCACAAATGGAAACCACACAGGCATTGTGGGGCTTGTAAAGTCCCGGTGCGTCTGTGCTGAGGAATCCAATGGACCCTAGGGAAAGCCGTGGTTTTGAAGGCGTTGTGGGGACCGGGTGGGACTCTGGGATCGCTGAGCGCCCAGTGAAGCAGCTCTGCTCCCCTAGCCTGCATGTCTGGCTATGCTGAGAACGAGCATGTTCACCTCGGTGTCCGTCGCCACAGACCAAAAATGAAAGACATCACAGAAGTGCTTCCAACCTCAAGTTTGGTCTTTAAAAGTGTATGCTGTGTGTTCTAAGTGTCTGTAACTTGCATAGAAGGAAAGAAGCGGGTTATAAGATACCTTCTGACCAGTAAGGAGGCCCCGCCGATGTGAGATGGCCCGGCGCCGGGGTCTGGGAGCCCTGTGGCTGGTGGCAATCCTGCGGCCACGCAGTTCTGGACGTGCCCCACCCACGCCATCCTCACCCCAAAAACCCCTGCTTTGCTTCTGCAATCCCGCCGTGGTTAACCACGGTTTCCGCTTCTAATTTACATGCAATTTTGGCTTTATTCAAACTATGATCGCAGACCCACGGCGTGTTTTAAAGCTGAGTGAGCATTGAGGAGCCGTCCTGTGTACCCCTGTTCCTTTGTGCTGAGGAAAAGGGTGACCTGCACGGGCCACACAGCCCAGGGGCAGAATGGAGCCCGTGTGCTGCCAGAGCCTCGTGCAGGTGGACGTAGCGTGCACCCCAGACCCTTTCTTCCTCCTCTTTCCTGCAGTCGTTCTGGTCTGGAAGCTGTTTGGTTAGTGATTCATTTTGACTGGCTGTTAGTTTCATCAGTACGTGTTAGAGTCTGGGTTGACACGCTAGTCCTGTTACTACCATCTTTGCATGCGTGTGCATGTGAGTGAGTGAGTACCCGAGCTGACCCAGGAAATGATTTTTTTGCCAACATAAAGATGTTGAAAATCGGGAAAACCAGTTCTTCTCAGATACAGAAACTGCATTTTCTGATAATTTCAGCAGGTTCCCGTCAGCTGCCTCAGAAGGAGCAGGACCAAGTTTTCTGTTCTTTTACTCTAAAAATCCAAAGTCCTGTGCAGGACTGACTCTTGAGCCAGGCTTTGTGCTCCGTGTGGTATCAGGAGCCTGTTCTGATGTCCGTTGGCCTGTTGGAAATTCAGCTCCTTGAAGGAGCTGGACATCTTCCCGGCACGGTTCCTTCAAGGGAACAGGCAGAGCCCCACCCCGAGACAATGTGAATAGGCTCACGAGCTTTATCTGCTTCCGGTGTAGTCCAAAGGCCATAGCCAACACGGCAAAACAGAACGGGTGGCGGGCTGACGGTCGCTGTTCACTTTCAGTCCCGCCTGAGAGACTCATTTCAGCGGCTTTGAGGCAACTCCCGGGTGCACAGTTTCCTTTTCCTTGACCAGAGTTAGAAACTGGAGCTTCTTTGTGGGAACTGATGAGTCATGGGGAAGAACGCGCACACACATGCACCCCAACATGGACACGCAACGTTGAAGTAATTGCAGCCGTGCTTGAAATATTACAAAGAATTCCTGTACTTCACTCACATGCATCAATTCTTAAAGTTTTGCCTTTATTACTCACTATTTTACCGTGTGTGTGTATATATATGTATGTATATGTGGGTACATGTAATGTGTTTATATGTGCATATATGTTTATATGTGTATGTGTGATGTGTGTATATGGCGCATGTGTTATGTGTGTCTGTATGTTTGTGTGCTTGTGTTTATGTGTACATGTGCGCATGTGCATGTATATATGCGTGTGTATATGTCTATGTAAGGCATATCACATAAGCAGATACGTCACACTGTCTGAACCAGCTGCGGTTGCAGACGTGGCCGCCCTGGCCCAGGACCCTCAGTGTGCGTGCACCTGCCCTGGGGGCTGGTGTGGGTGAGGTGCTGTGCCTGGAGCCCAGGGCCGTGGGTTTGGCCCGCCCTTCCCTGTCTGCAGCACCATCTAGATCTGTTTCGGCGCCGTCTAGAATGTCCCTCACTTGGGCTGACCTATTGCTCCCGTGCGAGTCCTGTGTCTGGGCACTGGTGCCCGATGAGCAGGGCTGGTCTTCTCAAGCGTCTTCAGGAGGCACATGTTGAGGCCAGCTTGTCCCCTTATCGGTGATATTGGCTGGGATGACGGGGCTCTGAAGCGACATCCGTGTTTGCCCCCAAAGGGAGGTCCTCTAATGAAAATGTCCCTGAGTGGGGAGGTGAACCTTTCCTCCTTCTGAGCCAGCTTTCGCAGGGACCCTGAAAGGCTCCTGCCTGCATGGCTCTTGCGCCTGTTGGGACAGGTGATGGGATTTTAGCTTCAGAAAACCTCTCAGTGGCCCAGGTCTCCTGGCTGTGCATTTACACAGTGAACCTGGAGCATCGTGAGATGGCCCCAGGTTTGCCTTGGAAGCCGAGGAGCTGCCTGTTGGAGTGTCACAGGGCATGCAGCGAGCCTGTCCTGGTACCTCGTCACCTGCAGACGAGCTCTGTTCCCTTCATGCTCCAGCCCCAGCCACAAAAGAGACCAGAAAGCGGCCACAGCCCTTTGGGTGCTGAGCACAGCTGTCGGTCTCAGGTTACCCGTGTGTGTTTTTCTCTTGTGTGACCTCTACCCCCGGCTCAGTGAGACTGGGAACTCGACCAGGGCCTGACTGGCTCTCTTTGCAGAGGAGGTGGGGTGTGGTGAACCCCGATTGCCTTGTGTGGCCAAGTGCCAAGTGAGGGCTGGTGTGACCTGCAGAAGTGGGGGTGGGAGGGAAAGGTGTGCGGGCAGGTGCTTCCAAGCACAGCACCCCCACCACCCTGAGGAGGTGGTGCTCTGGTGGGAACAGACGCGGCCGGGGCAAGTGCTGGCTCCCTATGACAGCCCAAAGCCAGCATGGGGTTGGGGGATGGTGGAGGGTGTCACAAAGGCCCAGCTGTGGTCAGGGAGGCGACACAGCTGGGAGGGCTCCATCCAGAGGTCAGGCCCAGCTGTGGGCATGGGAAGCGCCGTCCAGGGCTGGCGTCTTGCGGAGAGTCCTGCAGGAAGGGCTGTGTCTCTCCTGGGTAGGGAAGGGAGCCCGCTGCTGACAGGCTGCTCTGTGCTTCCGCTTCAGACTGCAGGGCCAGGGCGCAGTTCAGTGCATTTTCAGATCATTTCCGAAGCAAGCGGTCCTTTGAGTTCAGCTACCAGGAAGACGTGCCTGCTGAGAAGACCGGACCTGGGGAGACGCTGAGGTATGGCTATGTCCGCAGGTAAAGCTGTGGGCACTGCGGGCTGGCCCGGGGTGCCAGGAGGGGTGTCCATGGCAGGTGTTCTGGCCTTCAGTCCCTGACGGGTGCGGACACCCCCAGACCATGCTTCCAGCTTGGCTAAATGGTGCCGGTTGTGACGCGCTGAGGTCATTCCTGCCCTGTCCCTGCCTCCCCCTGTGCAGAGCTGGGAAACTGAGTGAGCATCTGCACAACACGACAGCTGCTGCCCACAAGCACCCACTGCCACCAGGGACAAATGACTTCAAGGACTTTGTTCTGGAAATGCAGAGGACCATCACAGACCTCAGAAAACAGGTAGTGGGCTCTGTGCCCCGGCGTCCTGTGCATAGCCCAGCCGTGCAGGCGCCACTGATGGTATTCTCGCTCCTGGGACCCACCAGCAGGTTCTGCCTGCCGCCCCCCAGGAACCTGCAGAGGTGGCCACCTGGTCAGCTCGGTGGCATCTCCAGCTGGGCCACGTGGTTCTTCTCTCAGGTTTCCAGTGCCTGGGACCTGTATTAGGGGCTTCCAGCTGGCTGGAGTGGGGAGGGGTCCTGGGTGCTCCCAGGGGACGCTTGCCAGGGCAGCAGCCACATTGATCGTAGCTGTGATGCGCTGAGAATCAAGGGATGATGGAGAATTCAGACCTTGGGCCGTGCTCAGAGCTACTTCTTAAGGAACTTTGTCCTTTGCTCAAGAGTGTCCGGGGGTGGTTGGAGGTCAGGTCCCTCTGGATATGGGGATGGGTATCAGCTCCGTGGAGTCTCCGTCTGACCTGGAGGGCAATAGGGTGCCCACAACTGGTCCCTTCCCTGAGGACGTGCAGGTTTCAGAAAATGAAGGTGCTCTCTGCCTCCTCCCGGGAGCTGTGTGCACCTTCCCTGCTTTGTGTCAGGAATTTCGTGAGCAAGTGGACATTGGGATCGCAGGCTAAGGGCGTGCAGTCTGTGGCCCACACTCATAGGGTTCCTGGTGCGGAAGATTTGTGGAGGCCTGTGAGCAGTAGTCCCGTGTGCAGCTCCATCCTGCATCTGGGGGCCTCAGTCCGTAGGCTTGGGAGATTGTGGGCTTCCCTCCCAGCCTGTGCAGAAGCACACTGGCTCCTCTGTGCCGGCCTCATGGCTTGACCTGCAGGGCTTCCTCCTGCCTCTGGGGTGGAGGGACAGCAGTGATGAAGGGTGACAGCCTTAAGGTGTGTGACAGCAGAGTGGGCTCAGCCCTCAGCGGACGGGAGCGGCAGGGCAGAGGGCCTGGTGCCGGGCAGAGAGCAGGGTCAGGGCACCAGGAAAGAAGCCCCCATTGCCTGGAGCCTGTGAAACAAATGCAGGCGCTGATGGGCTTAGGGTGTCCTGGGGGCCTCCGTAGAATGAGTGGGTGCTGAGAGCCCCCGGAATTGTCTGCCAGGGTCAGCTAGCTGAACAATGCCCTCTGAATGCCCAGGGGTGAGGGTAAATCAGGGAGACATTCCACAGCTAGGGTGCTGCCTGCAAAAACGGGGGGCTGGGCAGGGTGGGAGGCCAGGCGACCCCGCCCACTGGTGTGTGTCACCCCCACACCCCATGGTGTGACCCCAAGCCCACCCGGTGTGACCCCCCATGTGACCCCCACACCCTCCAGTGTGATCCCTATGCAGCCAGGCAGTGAATTGCCTGTGGCGGTGTGACTCCCACCTGCAGGATGAAGGGTGTGCGGTGCTCTGTGCCCGTCACCCGGGTGCCCCGGATCTCGGGAAGTGGCCCCCAACAGCTCAGGATGCACGTGTGGGAGGCGGCGTGACTCTCGCCTGCGTGTCGCCTGGTTCACGCCAACGCGCTTTGCTGTTTGGTTGCGTCTGAGTTACAAGCCCGAGTCCCGTTGCTGCTCTGACGTTACCCAGAAGGGTCAGCAGGCGCTGGGGGAACCTCCCATCCCTGGGGGCCCCACAGGTGCTGCCCACCCGCCTGTGGCCCCTGTGTCCACTCCCGGGGCCTCGGGCCCTCCTTTCCCTCGAGTTTGAAAGCAGAGGGTCTGAGGCCCAGTAGCCTCAGGGGGGCCATGCGAACACAGGGTCATGGGGGAGCCGCTCTCGGCCTCTCCCCGGGGGCACCCAGAGTGCCCGAGGGCCGGTGCTTCATAGCAACGCTGTGGGTGGGGCCCCTCACGGGAGGTGACCTTGACCCGTGTGTGTGCTGTGACTTCACACCAGGCAGGTGAGGGGTCTCATCCAGGTTTGGCCATACGGTCTTGGCAGGTGTGGTAGGGGAAGTCCATGGAAGGGGCAGGTAGGGAGTCTGGGTGAATGTTCAGGCCACCGTCACCCTTCCCTGAGCAGAGCAGGCCCCACCACAGCTGGAAGTGCTTCCCCGGTGCGCTTCCCGGCAGCCCTGGGCCACGCAGGCTGAGTGTCACCCATCCCGGACGTGTGGTCTGCCGAGGCTCCGTTTCCCGTGCCGGAAGCCAGCCAGGGGATGCAAGGCTTCAAGGAGCTGGGGGCTTACCTGTCCCTCATGCAGCCTGGAGGGAAAGGGGGTGCTGGTCTCCCGCAGTACAGAGATAAGATTTGTGCCATTGTCCTGTCGGCACCTGTGGGAGAGGGGTGCAGGGCAGGCCCCCTGTAGGGGGCTCTCCCAGGGGACCTGCTGATGGGACCAGGTGGCGCAGCCTGTCGCCCCTGTGGGTCCTCGGTGCAGGGTGCTCTTGCCACTGGGCACTCCTGCTCTCGGGGCCCGGTGGCAGTGCCTTGTGCCCCTCTGCATGGCCCCACCCCTGCCCCGGTGACTGCCCACTGCGGCTTCACTGGGCACTCAGGGCACCAGCTAAGGTGGCGCCCTACACAGGGTTGTGGTCTTTGCCCAACCCGCCTCCGCGTCCCACCCGGAAGCTGAGGTGTGAGTCCCTCTTCATCGTGAGGCCTTGTTTCAAGCCCAGAAGCAGACATGTCATCCCAGGTGACCCACATGTTTGCTTTGCTGCAGATAAAGAAACTCGAGTCACGTCTCAGTACCACAGAGTGCATGGACACGGACCATGAGCCCCACGCCGACGGCACCACGTGGAAACAAGATGCGTGCACCACCTGTGAATGCCAGGTGAGTGGTGCTGGTTCGGCACCCGGGGCACACAGCTCAGCTGCAGGCCGAGACCCAGGCTGCCACGTGAGAGGGTGGTCCTGCCACGGGCTCTCCGTCTCCAGAGAAGGTGGCCATGGTGACCTTGGTGGCCAAGGGTCTGGCTATAGCCCGACTGGGTATGCAAGGCAGAGCAGAGAGCCAGGGAGACAGCACAGGGGACTATGAGCCTGTTTGGGGTGCCTGAGGTGCAGGCAGGCAAGGGGGCTTTGTCCACAGGCTCAGGACAGGGAGGGGACCCACTGTCAGTATCGTCTGGCCTGGGAACGGCGGGCAGAGCGGGGACAGTGTACGCCCTCTAGCTTTGCTAGACTGTCTTCTCTGTGGTTGATGTCCTGGAGCTGAGCCTGTGGCCCTGAGGTCTCCCGGGATGGGAGGCGAGGCAGAGCTTTCTGTGAGGAGGGCAGGGGTCTGGCTGTGAACCTGCCAAGAGAGGCCCTCCCCCACTGGGAAGCCCACCCCGTGGCCCCGGGAACTCACGGTCCGGGCACTGTCCCCACTCCAGGGTGGGCAGATCACCTGCCTCGTGGAAGCGTGCCCGCCTGCTGCTTGCCCAGTGCCCGTGAGGGTCAGCGGAGTCTGTTGTCCAGTCTGCCAAAGGGACGCCCCAGGAAGCCAGCCTTAAGCTCTCTGACGCCGCCCGGAGGCCTGTGCTGGTCCTCACATCCTTGGCCGGTGCAGGAGTGCGGGCCTGACGCCGCAGACTCGGGATGTCACGACCAGGGCCGCGGAGCTGATTCAGAAGTGGTGCAGGGCTCCACCCACAGCGTTTTCAGAGCAGAGACCACGGAGCAGATTCGTGTCCTAACTTCATGTTACATTCTCAGGTTCTTATTTAATTTTTTTTAAATGAGAAATTGGTGCTACTATTAAATTGCACAGTTAAATCATTTAGGCTTCTAAGTAGATTTCCCCAATATCACCATTTCTTCTCAACTAAAAGGTGATCCCACTGGTTCTGATACCTGGAGCTTGCAGACACCTCGCCTGCAGGTGGGGTGTGTAACGGGGCTGCGGGGTGGAGGCACGCACGTTTAAAAAGAGAATCAGTGTTTGCTAACGGATGGTCTCCTCTTAAGAATGTGCGGGTGACACATCTCAGTGTGATCACGGGCTCGTGTCCCCCTGTGTGACACGTGGCACCTTCCCCTCCTCTGGCTCCTCTGCGATGTCACTGCACCAGCGTTTAGTGGCAGCACTCACCACGTGTGCCTGCGACCCTCAGCGCCTCCACGCATGGCCGTAAGGGGGCGCACCACAGAGGGCGCGGGTCTGTTCTCGTTTGTGGAGTTACTGCGCACGTAGTGCCTGCCTGTGACCAATTGCGAACTCCTTGCTCTGGGTTGGACGACACCTGTTGAACGCCGTGTACCTCGCGGGCTCTGCTCGGCCCCTGCTGGTGGCCCTGCCCCTGGCGCGCGGGCACGTCACAACCCTGCAGATCCTTGGGGGGAAGGAGTTCAGTGTTGGGGACTTGCTAGCTTCAGATCGTGTGGGTATGTTAAAGAAAAAGCCGTCAATCCCTGTACCTCCTTTGTATTTTCAGAAGGTGTGATGTCTTAGAAAAGTTTGCCCACATTTTAGGTGTTTATTAGGTCCGACAGAAAAATCATTTCCACTGTGTTAAAGTTCTCCTGGAGCTCAGTGAAAAGCCGCTGTAATACCTCGTGGTCTCTTTCTTTTTAATTGACCCAAAACCTGAAAAATGTGGCCATAAGACATAGGAGTTCGGTTGGGCAGATGTTTCCAGGGTTCCTGCTGTGTGCCGGGCCCACCCTGCCCTTCCTTGGGAAGGCCCGTGAGGTCACAGGCCGTCTGAGCGCATGCTAAGGCGAGTCCCAAATTGGTGGCTGTGTTGCAACCATTACCCAGGGTGAGCAGAAGGCGCGTCCCCTGGCACCCTCTAGCGCGTAACGGGCAGTTTTCAAAGCCTGGCTTTAGTCCAACCTGAGCATCCTTCCTGAGGCAGGAGGCCCCAGTGCTCTGTGCTCCGAGCTGCCTCATCTGTGGGGATGTGGTTGACATTCCAGCCACGGGGATCCTTACAGCTGCACCAGACATGGTCAGTGCAGCTCATCTCAGGTCACTAAGAGAGAGAAAAGCTGGCGGTGTTTCACGGGGCATGGAGCTTCTTTTGAAATATCAAATGTAATAACCAAACCTTGGAGCTGGTTTCTGTAAACTATAAGATGGGTAACTATCTGCAGGTTGAATGGTTGATGTTCTGTGGTGTGGACATCGGCGTGATGGCCTGGGTCATGGACGGCCCAGGTGTGAAGTGACAGCAGACCCCACGTCCTGTGTTTGAGGTCTATAGGTGCCTCGCAGTTTGTTTGTGGTGTCATTGCGGAAGCCAGACAAGGCTGACATGTGCGGAGTGGGCAGCTGTCTGATTCACAGTGAAAGCCTGTGACTGCAGGGGAGGTGTCTGGCCAGCCGGCCGTGCAGCTCACACGGAACCGGAACAGCGGGCAGGCCTGATGTGACGGGAAGCCGAGTGTACATGTTTATTTACTTTCCTAACTGTTGCCAGCACCCAGGTGCCTTCTTTACATTCACTGTAATCAGCACATTACCAAAGACAAGTTTGCACTATGTAATGACACCTCCAGTCCAAATAAACGGCCATTCCAGCGGAGAGTGGTGCCCCTCTTTCCCGAACGGACCGCCAGGGCCGCACTGTGTTTGCCCGGGAGGCCAAGGGCCACACTGTACCCCGCTTGCTCATCTGAAAACAGAAAAAAGCTAACACCAGAGGGAGATGAAATAGAATGGACTCTGTTCTCCGAAGTAGCTGGCATGCGGCACTGGGCTGGCTTTGCTCCCTTACATCTTGGCGGCTGAGAGTCAGGCCCTTAGAGCATCCAGCCACTGCCCACCTCCTGATGTTCTGTGGTGTGGACATCGGCGTGACGGTGTGTGGACAAGAATTTATCTGTCAGGGAGGGTGTGTCAGCCGGTTGACCACGTAGGGTGGGGGTGGGTTGGTGGACGGCTGTCCCCAGAGCTGAGAGGGCAGGGAAGACACACTCTTCCCTGCAGAACCAAGCTCCCGAGGGTACCTGCCTGTCCCCTGGTGCTCTGGGTCCCGGAGGGAGGCAGGATGCTGTTCTAAAGGAAGCGAGCTGGTGTGGTACCCTCACAGGGCCTGGGGAAAATCGCCAGTTATCTAATTCTGTGAAGCCCATTGAAGCCCTAGGGGAGACTGAGTGTTGAGCTTTTACATTGCCAGTCATTCCAAAGTTTGTAATGAGACATAGAGCTGCCCCCTCGTGCACTCCTGGTTGTGGAAAAAAGGCCTGAATTTGACACCTTAAAGAATTCCTCCAGGCCTTGGCGAACTTCAGTGATGAACTTCATGCACCAGGTGAGACACTTAAAGCCATCTTTCCAGCCATCAGGAATTGTGTTTCAAGACTCCAGCAGCTGTCTTCCCTTAGAGCAACACATGTCATGTTACATTTTCTGCGTAAGGTGAACAGATTTCCATCCCATTTCACCTTGAGCATTTCAGGATTGCCATGCTGTACCTTGGCAGAGCAGGTGCCAGCTGGAGCTACAGCAGGATGGGTGGCCAAAGGCTGACAGGAACACGGGCTGGGGTGGAGGTGGGGCCTGGGCTCTCGAACCCCAAGGCCAAACCTGTGCCGTGTGCAGGCCACACCTGGGAGGGCAGCTGCCGGCCTGCGGGAGGTTCAGAGGTGCATCTGAGCTGGACGGGGGCTTTTCACCAGGCTGCGGTGTGCACAGCCATGGGGTGCTGCCTGGCCCCTCCCCGAGGACCTGGTGCACCGCGCTGCACCTGGCTGGAGGCACCTGGGCTGGCTGTGGGGCTCATGTGCAGGGGTTCAGTGTCCCCGACAGCTGCAGTGTATTCACTTTGCGCCCGTCCGCCCTCCTCAGGCGAACCAGCTGCCTTCCACGTCCACACTGCACGCAGCCCAGGAAACAAGCGCCATGTGCCAGTTTTCATTGAAGTGGATAATGTCCACCTGGCAAAAACTAATTGTGTACTTGATTTAAAATGGAGAGTGTTTAGAAATATTCCTACTACCTTTTAAAAAGTACTTCACGCCCATTTCTCGTGTGCAAAATTATGTGCCAAATGACATTAAGTAGCTGTGTTTTGTTTGTGAAATGATTCACTGATTCTTCCATGCGTTCAGTGAACTCTCTTTTTTAAATGTATTTGATATTTAGGGGGAAAATGTGTTTTCTGCCAGTTTCAGGAAGTTACCTGATTTGCACAAGCAGGATTTTATGTAATTTTTCTGGTTTTGCCCCTTCCTTGCTCCCTGCTGAACCATGAGACCCTAGAACCCGTATGTCAAGAACAGGGTTGTCTGACCCCAAAGCCACCAGAGGCCTGACGAGGCTGAAGGTCACCCTGTCACCACAGATGAGCCCCAGAGGCCAGGTGGCATTGCACCAGGCCACCTGCAGTGAGGAGCAGGCCTGTGGGCGCCCTTGGGATCTGGCAGCAGCCCGGCCCAGGGTGCGTAGGCAGCGAGCTGTCCCCTGGCCCCGTCACATTCACATTCCTTCTTGAAGAGGCACATCAGCTGAAGTTTCTTTGATGTCATGGTGATGGTGGCTGAGGCTCAGGACACACTGCATTCCTGCCTCCCAGGGACCGAGGGTTAAGCCTTCATGTTTGATATCTTCCAATTACGGATTTACTTCCATTTGTGTTTATGATCACAGATACCCCCAAACCCCAAACCCTGAGGTGTTGACAGTGGATAGCATTCTTGAATTTGGAGGGTTCCAGGAACTCCCATGGTGTCTGTTTTCATGTTGGTGGGATTGTTAAAAATAACTCAGTCTCTATATGATATTTCAGGGTCTGGACTGCTTTGTCCACAGACCAGGTGTGTGGGGAAGGAAGCCCAGGCCCAAGGTCTGCACGCTGGCCTGACTTCCCTGTGTGGCCCACCACAGGGCACAAAGCTTTCCCTAGCCTCACAAACGTGGCATTTTCCCCCTATGGTCCTGAAGGACAGCTGAGAAGCCGGGCCGGGGCTGCTCTGCCCGGAAGCCCATTCTCAGGAACAGCCTCATTGTTTCCGGCTGGCTGCTCCTGCGGAAGGAGGATAGATGTCCTTTGTCGTTTGCAATGACTCGACTGTGTAACAGAAAACCGGCGTGTCTCCCTGTGCAGGGGTCTAGGGAGGGGAAGGAGCCGGAATATTCTGATTTTCACTGTTTTCTTTCCTTTTTCCCACATTGAACTAATCTTAAATAATACAGAAGATACAATTTTCAGTGTTCACCAAATTCAAATCTCTCTTCAGTGGTTATTTAGCCTTGATTAAAAGCCCTCAGTACTCAGCTGCATGACACCATTGCTACAAGCTTTTTCAATTCCCTATGTCCTTCCTGGCACACACACTGATTTTCTCACTGTTCTGGGCACACCAAGCAACAGAAATCACGATACAGAGACGGAGCCTTTACTGAATGACTTAGTGTGCAGGGTGCTCTGAAAAGAAGTTCCTGGAAAACATTCATGTTTATGTTCTTTAAAAACTGTTGCACAAGAAACTAACTTGGAGAATGACCACTGCCGTCACTTCTCATAATCATGATGCAGCATGAGGAGGGAACAGTGAGAGGGAAACCGGGGCTGTGCATTTGCCACGCGGAGCCTGTGCTCCGGGCCTCCTCATGGCCCCCCGGATTCTGGGGTGCCTGGACCCAAGACGCAAACCCACTTCCGACCCTGAGGCCAGTCCTCGTCTTAGTTCACTGGACTTGGAGAAACGGAACGCCTGAGTCTGACCAGATCTTTGACTCATCCCAAGCCTTGCCCACGACAGACAGAAGGCCTGATTCGTGGGAAGGACGAAATCCTGGCTGACTGGTTGAAATGCATTTTCCTGTTTGTGCTGAACTGCAGTTTCCTAGCCGTGTGACCTTTGCCGGGTTGCTTAACCTTCTGTCTTAACCAGGCTGGGTTTTTTTTTCCATTTGTAAAACAATTACACCAGCCGCCCAGCGCATTGACTGCACAATTAAAAATCCTGCTCAAGTGAGCTTGACACGAGTTTGTCTCTTTCTGGCCCCCTGAGCACCGCCTTCTCCTGGAGGGCTCCCCACGTTCCAGGCTCTGGGAGCAGTCTGGTGACGGACGCCTCCGTACGGGCCCGAGAGGGAGAGGGTGCTGGACTCTCACTTCATCTGCCTCCTACATTTAAAGGCAACGCAGTGTTGGTGAGGAAACCCCCCATTTGACCTAGAACACCTTGAGGTCAGAGGCCAGGAATGGAAGCGCAGGTGTGGCAGAGGCCAGGACTGAGCACTGGGCCCGGAATGAGCCTCTGGGCCGGCTGGCCCGGCTGGCCCGGCCCCGCCTCCTTCAGGCGCCTGGGTTCTGGGTGAGCTCCGTGCCTGCTTCTGCGTCGCTCCCTCGTCCTTGTCACTGGAAACATTCTGTGTCCTACACGGCTCAGCCGCGCATGGGCATCGTGTCCAGAGGGCGGAGCCTGCTCTGTGTGTCCCTGTTGCCCTGGCCTACATCCCCAGAGGCCACGCCCCTCGGAGTTCCGCTCTTACTCGCGTGCAGTGAGTTCTTACGTGTCAGACGTCATTGCAGACTCTGCCCCTTGTCACTGGTCACACCTCTTTCAAGGTGAAGACTTGTAGGCTGATTTTTATTTCTGCAAATAACATATCCGAGGATGTGAGATTCAGGTGGGCTCTTACCCCTCCTAGATACTCACTGCTTGCTCTCAGCACATGAGGCGACCCCTCTGTGCCTGTGAAATGATGTCCCTGGCAAGAACTTTTTTACGTGGACAAGGTCGTATCAGTGGGGTGAGACAAGTGTGAGTTGCCAGGAGCTGTCCGGCAGGCCTGCAGCGTGTGTGCCCGACCCAGCCCCCCACGCCTGCGCTGCCCCCCACAGAGGACGTGCCCCTATGGCGCCTTCGTCCAGGAGGCTAATGGGACAGCCTCTTAGAGCCCTGCTGTGCCCGAGGTAAACGCTCCTTGTCCCCAAGCAGCTGCAGACGGGGCTTAGAGCACCTGCTCGCTGTTACATGGGGAGCACAGCCGGACCTGTTTGGTGACTGCCCTAAACACGCCAGTCGAAAATCGTCATGCTGTCTCATCTCTGCCTCCGTGTGTGTATTTGATGATGTTTACCGAGCACCTGCGGGGGGCCAGGAGAAGTGACACCAGCACGTGGACCAGACACAGAGCAGGGGCTGAGCACCAGTCATGACAACCGAGTACCCTGAGCGTGAGGTGCCCCCTCTACCTGGCCCAGCGTCAACCTCACGGGGTCTCACAGGAGCCCTCGGAGGACCGTCCCACTGTCCCCGCTGCCTCACACATACCATGTCCACTGTGAGCAGGGCCAACTCGGGACTTTACGATGGCCTGCACGAGTGCCCGCCTCCCATGCGGGCCTCCCCCTTCCTCCCTAAGGATGGAAGGCCGACTTATGTCCCCACTGCAGGTGGGACGCTTAGCCCCAGGGCAAGCGTCTGTCTGGTGAGTTGGAAGCCACGCCAGGTCCAGAACCATTTCCGTCCCTCATGGGGCTGCTGGAGGGAGTGTGCACATCGGCTGTGTGCTGGACAAGCCTCCTACACATCTGCTGTGGCCCCGGGGACCCCAGGCCGAGCCCCTGTGCACACGTGTGTAGGTGAGGGGCCCTGGCGGTGCCTGCCGGTCACCTGTGCCCCTTGAATGAATGCAGAACCGCGTGTGTGTTCAGCATCTCTAAAAGCACCTGCTGTTGAGCATCTTTTCCACATAATCTAGGTTTTTGCCTTGAAGTTTTCTTAAAGAATTGTGTTGCTCCTTCCCTTGTGTAAAGGGAGTCTGAGCCGCTGCAGCTCCGCCCCAAGGAGCCCTGAGGTTTGCGCGGCTCAGCCGTGGAGCCCGAGACCCAAGCTGGCAGGACGGCATCCAGATTGCGAGCAGGCGGCTCCAGCCCAGCGTGGCGCCCCCTGCTGCAGGCCTGCATCCTCCACTCACCAGGCGGAGGAGCCTCTCCTTGCCCGGCCCTCTGTGTGCCTGCAGCACCGCCTGGTAGCTGGCACCATCTGAGCAGGTGGTGTCACCCCCCCACCACAGTGTCATGTCCCCCCCACAGTGTCACGTCTCCCATGATGTCGCCTCCCCTGCGGGGTCCTGGGAGCCACACTGTCTGCTCGTGCCCATAATGGGCAGCGCCCCTCACTGGGCAGGGCCGCCTGCCCCCATCCTTCACCAGGTCTCAGACACGCATACTGGCTGGTCTGTTTCGATTTGCTGCTTCTAAGCTAAGTTGTGTTAAAATTCGAGAGACTCCATCACATTCTTTGGAGAAAAGTTTCCAAATGAAGCTTGAGGGAGCTAGACACAGGATAAAAGAGGTGTGTGTGTGTGTGTCTGTTTCTGCGTGGGTATGTGACTGTGTGTGTGTGCAGGCTCCTGACTGGGGTCTGACGTGAGGGTGCTGCAAGGTGGTGTGTCACTCTGACCTCCCTGGGACACAGCAGCGCCTGTGTTTTCTCGCATCACCTGCAGCCCCCACGCCCTTGCAGGCCTGGCCAGCATTCCTGGTCACAGCTCGTGGTCAGCGGAGGACCATCGGGCAGGGCCAGACTCCGGCCCTTTGCTCATTCGGGACATTGACGCCTTCATCACATAGCCCTTCCTTGGCCTGGACTGTGTGTCCCTGAGATCTTGAGCAAATGAGGGCCGCTGGGCGCACCACCTGGAGACAATTCAAACGTATAACAACCCTGCTGTCCAATCTGGCTGTGATTTGTTTTCCTCACAGTGAAAATACAGAGAGCACGCACACGTCCGTGCAGCTCATGGACACGGCGGCTCCCTTAGACCAGGGGCTGTATGCTCCCATTGACAAATGCGGCCCGTCGGGGGCCTGTGAGGGGGCACTGAGGCCTGCAGCCCGGGGCTCAGGTCAGCAGCCATCCGGGGAGCCCACACCAGCCGCTGCCCCGAGTCCTACCCCATGGGCTTGGCTGAGCACCCAGCAACCCCCAGGTGTGTATAACCGAGGCCGTGGTACTTTTCCAGGTGGGTGATGAGTCACACCGCACACTCATGAGACACAGTGAAGGGAAATCTCGGGAGCTCCAGCTGGTCTGCTTTGGGAGGCACCAGAGGTCGGCATGTGTCAGGTGCCGGGAGGGAGGGTGCTGTACCTGAGGCTCCTAGTGGCCACATTCCTGGAGCCATCTGGGCACATAAGCATGGCCGTGGAGAGCCCCTCTCTCCCCGGGATGCACAGGCCTGGGGGGCGCAGGCCAACCTCTCTGCTGTGCAGCCCTGGTACATTGTCTAACCTTTCTAAATTTTGCTTACATCTTCATAAGCAAAGGGAGATGATAATTTATAGGCCGAGGGCTGTTTCCAGGGTTGAAGGAAAGGGTTGTAGGATGCACAGCCCAGACACTAGTAAATGAAATGGTGGCTCTGACCATTGTCCTCGCTGGAATCGAGGCTGCACCCTATTGTGTGTTGTCTGCGTGTGTTTCTGCCTCCCCAGAGCCTTGTTACTGCCAGCCTCAAAGCAGAAGAATTCTGCTATTTTCCCCTTGATTTTCCAAAAGCCTGGATCCTTAGGAAGACTTAGAGAAGAGTAAGTGGTGGAGCAAAGCCACAGTGACCTGGAGGGAACGTAGGACCTGTGTGTGGAGGATGGCAGGTGCCATGGCTGATGTCACGAAGCAGCCTGGCTGTGCTCCCTGGGCTGGGCCCTGCAGCTGGGGGGTTTCTGGGGGCCCATCTGTGCGCATAGGGCCACCCCTCTCTGTCCCAAACACCGGCTGAGCCCCTGGGGACTGTGCAAGTGCCCTCCGCCCCACCATGGCCGAGTCCACAGCTGTGCGCCGACATCACACCCCATCCAGGACAGGCCTCAGGTCCCATGCTGGTGTCAGGAGCCCACCCTGCAGTGGCCTGTGGAATGTGGCTGCTGGCCCATCTCCTTATCCCATCACCTCTGCACCAGGACGCTCTGCTCTCTCCTGCCCAAGTCACCACTTGAAGAAACAAAACTAGCCACTTTACAGTTTACTGTTTCTACATAAAATGGTGAAAGCTCAGAGCTCATCATTTGGGGCAAAGCAGTGCACATGGATGAGCCCTGGGCAGGGCTCTGGTCCAGCCCAAGCCTCCCTCGTTCCCGTGGCAGCTGGGCTGTGGTGCAGCTTCCCGCTTGGCTGTGCAGGTTGCGCCCTGTCCAGAGCCTGTCTTTCATGTCTGCGCCTCTGAGGCATTACTGCCTATCTCCCTCTTGGTCACTGCGAGTCCATGTGCTCTAGCGGAAACCTAATCGACGCCTAGGAGACTTTTCCAGATGCAGGGCTGACGTGGCCTGGCTGAAGTTGGAAGGATGAAACACCAGGTTCTAGAACCACCACTCAGACTATTGGTCAGAACAAGTGACTGATGACAGTGTGGCTGGAGGTGGACACAAAGCGGGTTCAGCTCAGCAGTGGAGTGCACGGCGTCCAGGTCTCCAGGACGGCTGCAGGCCACTGGCAGTGCGTCGGGCCGTGACCTCTGCCCAGCCCGGTGGAACCCTGGCTGTGTATGGTGCTGGCCGGAACCGCCCTCCCTGATTTGAAGGTGGAGAAGCGAGATGGGACGCAGCAGCCACGCACCGCAGGTGGTTCCCAGCTGTGTCTCCCTCAGACCCACGCCCTGAGCCGCAGGCCAGGCCCTGCCTAAGGTCTCCTTGGGGACACCAACATGTGTGCCCTGGTGTGCCCGGTTCGCCCACGTCCCCCACTGCCCCTTCTCAGCCCTCAGTGCCCCACTCTGTGACCGCTGCCCACACGTGACCTCAGCAGGTCGGCTTCCATGTCCACAGGGGGTGACGATTGGCCCCTAACAGCAAACGCTCTCCAGCATCAGAGGGAGGCTCTTTACTCTGGGGCCAGCTTCAAGTACTCATAAATTCTTTTATTTTGACCCAAAATACGTTTCTGTGTAACTTCCCTGGGGTTATCTAATCTTTCATCCATGGGAGGCGTATGCACGCTTTAGAACCTGAAATGCAGCCCCAGGTGAATGGCCATCAGCGAACACATAAATTTTTCTGAAAAGAGGCCCCGTGGCCATAATTGGATCCCACGTGACTGGCTCACACAGACCCAGGCCTGGGAAGAGGGCCAGCTCAGAGGACCTGGGCTGTGTGCCCTCCACGAGGCTCGGCATCCTCAGAGCCGCCAGCTCCACTGGGCAGGAAACTGCAGGCCGAGCGGCCTTTCATAAAATGTTCCCATTTCTTACAAAATGTGGGGTCAGGAGCCCACCCGTGGGCTTCAAATCAAGAATCATTGTTGGCCTGGAAAAGGCATATGCTTTTTAAAGGCTGATGCAGCCAGCAGACTGGTGCAGCAGAGACGGGGACGGGCAGGGGGTGAGGGGAGACATGGGGCTGCCAGCCGAACGGGCCGTTCTGCCGGCCCCCATCCTGTGTCGCTCTGGCCTGCAGGCCAGTGTTTGGGTGGTTAATCCTTGCCATTGGGCGGCTTCTAGAGCGAGACCAGCCCTTGTGCCGAGGGGCCTTGGAAGGGCGGCCGTGTGGGAGGGGAGGGTGGTGTGGGGACACGAGCTGTCTTTCCCCTGGGCCGGGAGATCCCTCTGGGCTCTTGGCTCCGGCAGCTGTGCCTGGGCCTTCCGGAGGTCAGGTCCTCACCGCCAGCCTTCCGTGGCGTCCTAGAGGAGCAGGGGTGCAGGCAGTGAGGGGCCTGGCCCGCGCGAGTCACTGCTGGGAGCAGCAGGGATGCCGGCCAGTGCAGCTGCAGGGTCAGCTGGGGCGAGGCCAGATCAGAACAGGAGGGGAAGCTCAAGTCTAGAAAGCCCAGCTCCCTGCCGCTGGCACACACCCCAGCTCAAGGGCCTCTGGGGCCCTGGGAGGCAGTAGCTCTCAGGCCTTGGCAGGAATGCAGCGAGGGGCAGCATGTGGGCCACAAGGGCAGGAGGTGGGCGCCGGGAGGAAGGGGTGTCAGGCCCGGCCGAGCATGGGCTCGGAGTGGTGCTGTCCGTGTCTTCACTACTGGGACCCTGCTGACTGTCCCCGAGATGTAGCAGGTCCCTCTCCACGTGTGACCCACACGGCGGGGAGGGCAGCACTCTCCGTGGGCTGGAACCACGGTGTGTCACCTGGGATTCTCCTGGTTCCCTGAGTGGTGCATGGCCTTCCACTCGCTTGGGCCCCGTTTGCCCTTGGGTGAGTGTGGCCAAGGCTGGGTGAGGACAGCTGTGCCCACAGGATGCAGACCGCACCCCACAGAGCAGAGGGTCACAGCTGGGGTGTACCCTAGCCCGGCGCACAGAGAGGGCTCATTGCGCTGCTCCTGAGCCCCGAGGCCAGGTGAGGGCGCGAGTCTGGTCCCTCTCATGGATGAGAGGTCCTCCGCAGCCTCTCCTGCCCCCCTTTCTGCCATCTCTGCATTTCTGGAGAACGTCTCTCTGGACTCCGTCCTCTTCCCTCCAGCCCACCATGCTTGCGCAGGTCAGGCTGTGGGGTGGCCTCGGGGCCCGGGGAAGAGCCGGCTCGGCTCAGCTGCCTCCCCACTGCTCCCGCCCCACGGGAAGGACGTGCGCTCTGGCTTCCGAGAAGCAGCAGCTGAGCCCCCACTTACCGACGTCACTGGGGGTGGCCCCATATTCTGTAGCTGAGTTCTACCTGCCAGGCCTGGGGGGGACAATTTTATAGTAAAATACATAGTAAAGTGGTGTTTTGTAGGCTTTGGGGGTTAACACATCAGGAGAGTCCTCGCAAGTATGAAATGTGTCACCTCCAGGTCAGTGTTCTCCCAGGGGTGAGGGGCAGGTGGTAAGACATCACTGTCCACATTTCTTAGGAAGGTGTTAGTGACCTGTAGCATTTTGCAAACAGGATGAGGAAACATCAACACCAAACCACCCCAGCAAGCTCACCCCAGAGGGCGGAGTCGGCCAGCGGCGCACACTGCAGCTCCCTCAGGTGTCAGGACCAGTAATGGGGTCTCCCGCTGTAATGAAAAGGGTTTGTGCTGGGGGTTCCCACCTGCTTAGAGAGTTTGCAGCAGGAGGTAGCTGAGGGCTACTTACTTGGAAATCTGAGGTGCTGTCATGACCCCTGCTGGGAGTTCAGCCCTAGGGACACTGATGGGAAGTGAAGGGGGTATGTGAAGTTTGATTTTACAGTTGTCTGAGGTCATGGAGAAGTGGCTATGCATAAAATTCGGGGACATGGAACGCTTAGGCTAACCATGTGGGTGCCACCTCCATCAGCATTCACTCAGGACAGGACGCTCAGTACCACGTGGGCCTGAGGAGATGGCCAAAGGCCCCTGAGGTCAGCACGCATAGGTGTCTTCCAGAAACCTTGCCTTCCCTCGTTGTTCTGTGTGAGTGGAAGACATTACAGGAATCCAGGCTCACACTTTCTCACACATGCGCTCAGCTGGCCCAGGAGCAGGTACTGCAGGCCATCCTGTCCACACCCTGCGGGTCACCCTGGTCAGGCAGGCGATGTCCATGAGCCGCCTGATACTGGATTTGCACTGCGACTCCATGGTTTGTCCTGCACCAGCCTCCCTGCCTAGGTGCTCAGGTGCCTGAGGAGCGGGGCTGCGGAGAGCAATCAGAGCCACATCCCGCCCCCTCGGGCGCGGCCCTGCCTCCCCAGTGACGTCGGCAGCCACCTCTGAGTCCCCTCCAACGGACAGGAAGCTTGGCCTTGCACCGAATCTGTCCAGCCAGGGTTCAGTGGCCACTTGAGCAGCATTTAATCCCCCATTCATAGTCAGGAAACACCCGCGTTTATTCTGGGCGTCCCCACCGGGCTTGGGTCCACAGTCTTCTAAAGGTTTTGCACATCTTTGTTAGATGCGTGGCTTGTTATTTTATGCTAAAAGCTGTTTTTAAAAACTTCACTTCTCAGCTGCATGTTTCGTATATGGAAATGCAGCTGGATTTGGGATGTTGGCCTTGCATCCAGTAGTCTTGATAAATTCAGTTATTAATCCTAACAGCTTTTTAAAATGTTCTTTTAGACCTTCAACCCAGACAGTCTTTCTTCCCCAAGACAGTGACGGTTTTACTTCTTTGCAAACCTGCATGAGGCCGGGCGCCCTGCTTGGCGGTGGCCTGGAAGGTCTCACCCGGGTGCTGACGTGCGGGAGGTGAGGCTCTGCCCTCGCATGCATGCAGTTAGTGATGAATAATAGTTGTTTATTTTTTAATCCAAATATTAAAGGAAACGGATTATTTTTCTGCCTTTTGCAGTGCGGCATTACTGCCTGACCCACTCCAGCAGCCGCGTAGTTCTGTTGAAAGTTAACGGACCACAGTTCGTCATTTCCAGCACTGAGTGTAAGGTCTGGACCACTTGCCTGCTCTCCTTTGTGTCAGCAATCCCTGCCTCTGTGATTCTCGTGTGTAGCTGGAGGGGCCTGGTCATGTCACTGCATGGCTGTGTTCATACATGGTGAGGTGTCCTTCACGGATCAACCACGCTTCTGTACGAAGCGCCCTAACAAGATACATGTGATTCCTTCCAGAGTACGTGGGGCTCGGGGAAGGGGGTGAAGTTTGACAGAGTGAAGTGGGGACACTTGGTGAGCATGTGCTCTGTCCCCAAAGACGTGGCTGTTCCTCTGAACCCTGTTCACACCACTTGATGGCCAGCAGGCTTGTCTTGAAACACTCATTATGTCGCCGCTCTGATCTGGGAGGTCACGCTGTGATGTACAGGGCAGTTCAGGCACCACCTGGGGCAGAGGGGAAATTGCTGGTGTTGACACTGGCCTGGGCTTGGTGGGCCTAAGATGTTTTGTTTTGTTTTACCCCCAGCCTGGCTAAGGCGCACTCACTGAGGGAGCCATAGGTGTTTGCTGTCCCTGGTGGGTGTTAACATTCCAGGAGTGACTTGCAAAGTGGCCTGTTTTCCCAGCAAAGATGTGAGCTGGGCTGGGTGGGGGCCAGTGGGTGGGGGAGCAGCCCCTCCAGGGGGCGATGCTTTGAACCTGAGGGGCCTGAGTCGCTTCCTCCTTGGAGTCCCGCAGCCGCAATCATGAAACAGCCGTCAGGAAGTGGGAGCACATGCTGTGTGGCAACTGCAGTCGGGGCCACGTGTGCGGCAGGGCCCCTCTGTGCTGCGAGCTGCTAACACTCACGTGCCAGCCAGAACCCGCCAGCCGCATCCCAGCAGGAGCTGAGCTGCATATAAGGCACATGTTAGGGCAACATGGATACACCAACCCACAGCCTAATCCCTTTGGTGGGGCCCTGGCCCTACTGCAGTCCCCCTCTGCAGCCTCTGCCATCAGGCCGCCACCAGGTGACAGGCCGCTGTTGTGAGAGGCCCACCCTAGGGGCACCTAGCCTGATGGATGCTCAGCCTTGTGGCTGCTCCCACACCATGTGGGCTGGAGACAGAGCCCCGGAACAGGGCTGGGAAGGGGCGGCAGGTCCCCCGGCGGACAGTGTGGCTTGCTGTGCAGTGTCTTGGGAGTTGATGAGGGGCTGGCACGCGTGGCAGAGGCCTGTGTCCAGCGAGAGTCCACAGGATGCTGGCCCCCTGGACGTGGGAAGTCAGGGGAGCTTCCCTTAGCCGTGCTGAGCACTGCGTGTCCACAGGAGGCCCTGATGCTGTTGGGGACAAGGTTCTTAGGGCTGTAAGGATGGTCCCAACCTGAGAGGATGGGTGGCCTTGTACGAGTAAGATGAGAGGGCCACCTGTAGATACCAGGAGGCGGCTGCCCAGAGGTAGGAGAGCCTCTCACGGCACCAGTGGGGGCCACCCCACCCCGGACTTCGCCCCAGAACCGGGAGCAGCTGCTCTGCTATGACAGAGGCAGGCAACGCTCAGGGCAACTAGGAGGCCATTCATATAAATCGGTTTCTCTTACTTCTGGACGTCACAGCCCTGTGGTCCCGCACAGGATTCACATGTACTGCCAGGGCTGGGCCCCCTGCAGCCCCATGCAGCAGAGCGAGGGTGGTGACAGCTCCCCCGGCTGACACGGGGGCCCCCCCATTCCAGGACCCGGGCAGCCGGCAGGCACTGTAGGGGCAGGAAGAGGTCCCTGGCAGAGCCGCCTCACCGGGCCCCAGCCCGTGGGACGCCAGGTGGGGCTCTGCCTCCCCCTCCATCCTCTGGCCCATTTGATGCCCAAGCCTCACCAATCCACGCAACCCGGGTGGGGAGAGCTTCTCTAAAACTGGCATAAAGGCCCGTTTCCTGAGACATTCAAGCTCTTCCAGCCTTTCCCAATTTGCCCCCAGCCCCTTTTCCACTTGATCTCCCCCGCTCCTTCCTGGGCACCAGCCAGTCGTGTGAGGTCAGTTTTTCCTTTGCAGATTCACAAATATGGCGTCTGTGAATGACAAGCAAGAGGGTGGTGTGGGGACCGTGTGGGTCGGAAGCTGCTTCGAGGGCAGAGGGTTTCTCGCCGTGGGTGGGCCCGTCTCCCCGGCAGCCTATGGGCTTCGTTTCAGCTGGAGCCGCCGGAGGCCCCGACCCCCGCTGGTCACGGCCTGGTGTGGGCCGTGGGGTTCCCCAGCAGACAGGGCATCTCACAGCATGGAACAGCCCTTGCTCCCCGCTGTTGGGGAGCAGGTGGATTGGACAACCCCAGGGTCTCCGGTCCAGAGACATTCCCTACAGCCCAAGGGCCAGTGTCAGTGGGAACGCCCGCCCACTCATTCCTGCCGAGGAGCCGGCCACCTCAGCTGGCACCTTCCTGACCGGTGGATGGATGTGGTCCACACTGGTGGGTGTGGAGCACACTGCACACACTCTGGCTGGAAAAGATGAAAGAGTCAAAGCTCCCACAACATGCGGGCGTCGCCTACCGGGGACCACAGACTCAGGCGACTGGTCACCCCTGCCACCAGATGAAAACGGCTTCTTCAGTGTGGGGCCCAGAGGGAAGCAGATTCAGGCGCTGCCGGCCAGAAATACCCCATGGCAGTTTGGACAACTCAGTCTCTTCCCAGACATCTACGGCCCAGGTCCTGTTTTTACAGAGCCTGGATGAGTTTTTATTAAATTCCAAGATCTTGTAATGTTAAGAGATCGCCAAGCCTGGCATATGGATACCGTTAGCAAAGTCACGTTGCCACATTATTGTTACAATAATACTGCTGCAGCCCCATACGGAACTCAGGAGCAGTGCAGGCCGTTGTGGGGAGTGGCTGCAGCCCCACAGGACGTCCAGCTCAGCTAGAAATGGCCAGGGACGAGGTGGGTGCTGCAGGCATGCCTGCTCTGGTTGCCTTCCCACGGGCAAAGGTGTGATGGCTCGTGGGCACCTTCACACCCAACACCCTGGACAGCTACTGCCCTGGCCACAGACCCCTGCACCGCCCACAGCCCCTCCCACATAGCAGCCAGAAGCTCCTGACGATGTCAGACTCCAAGCCAGTCCTTTTCAGGCATTCCAAAGGTTTCTGAAGGTTTGGGGTGAAGGGCCACACTCCCCCTGTGGGCACCTGGCCAGCTCCCACTCAGGCCACTCCCCTGTCCTCCTGTCCCTTCCGGCACCTGGCTTGGCCCGAATGCAGCCTGTCCAGGCAGCCAGGCCCCACGCCCACCCACCTCGGGCTTCTTACCCAAAAGGAGACTGTGGCCCGGCCACCACATACCCTCTGCTTTCTCCTTGCTCCTCGCCCTGTAAACGCTCCCTGCTCCAGCCACCTGAGCTCTCTGAGTGCACACCGTCTGAAACGTTAGGTTGTGTCCCCTACACTGTCCTTTTTAATCACATTTTAAAATCCCCAGAGCTTTCCGTGCTGCCCTGGCCACACGGGGGCCTTGCGCATCCTGGTCACTCTGCCCTGGTGCTGGTGAATCGGTCCATCAATTTACCGACGTCCCTGCCAGCGACGACGGAATGGAGAAGAGCTCACTGGGGTCCAGCAGCCCACGGAGCATTGTCACCAGCCGGCTCCCGGCTGTACCCCCGCGGCAGCACCCAGCCACCTTCACCTCTTCCCCGAGGTGCGGCTCGCAATGAGGAGCAAGCAGGGCGGTGGCTTCCTGGCCAGAGGCCAGCCTGGGGCCTTGCAGGAAGCCCCAGGGCGCTCGAACGCCATGTGCCTGGGGGGGCGGCTCTGAGACCCCCACGATGACAGGCGCACCGGCTGCTCCTTTGGGCACTGTCCTCCTTGTGGGGCTCAGCGGCCCAGGCAGACCTCGGTGGCTCTTCAGAACCAGGCTGAAGTCAGGCAGCGCTTTGGAGACGCCCTCAGGGTACCGCCACGAGGTGAACACGTTTCCCAGACAGCGTCTCCCGGCCACTGAACTGCACCTCCACCCTCCTCACCCCAAACCTGTTTCCTGCCTACAAACCGTGGCTGCCTCAGCCTAACTTCTGTGGTCGATACTACTAGTAAATGAGGTTTTCTTAAGGAACATATGTTCACAAATAATCTTTTATTTTTTCAAATGATTAGCCAGATGTATTTTGATTTAAATCTGAGCCTCAGTGTCATGGCAAGCTGGGGCTCCATCCAGTCTTGGGAAGGGCTAGTGCGACCTTGGGGAAGGCTCGGTGGGCAGACGGCGGCAGGGCACTCAGACTGGGGGTCCCGCCAAGGCACAGGACGGCAGGGTTGCTGTGGGGCTGTGGAGGATGGGAAGGGGGTTCCGTGCGAGACCTGGGAGGACAGTGGCTGGAGGTTAAGCGCTCACACCCAGGAGCAGCGTCTCCCGGAGGCCGCCCTCCTGCCTTCTCAGGCGGAGCTTGGAGCACCCGTCTACCCACCTCACCGCCGCTGGCAGGCCGCGAGAGCCGGGCTGCTGCATTCCACGAGAGCTCTTCCTCCAAGGAAATGGCAACACTACTAGTTAAAAGGTGTGAACACGTCACCCGCACGCCCACATCGGATGCCCCACGGGCATCATCTCACCTCACGGTCCCCAACCAGGAGGAGGCAGCCCCACAGAAGGGGTGCTGGGACCTGGCCAGCAGTGGGTTCTTGGGTGGGGGCCGGGCCCTGATCGTGGTGTTTGCTGATTGCAACCTGACATCGACCAGTTCACAGAGTTCCTGGAATTTAGGAGTCCCAGGAGCCGGCTCCAGCCCACCCCTGCAGGATCACACCCCAGCCTCTGCTGCACAGCCTTCCACGACCCCAGCCCTGCCCTCAGGGCTCCTAGCTGAGGACCAGCCCCCCTGCCCCATGATAATTTTAACCCGAGGACCTCATGGACCCAGAGGTGGGTGCTTTGCATGCACAGTCTTGGGGCTACTGGTGCCACAGCCACAGAACCCAGATTGGATGTCGTGTCACCTGGGAACAAGGGCATGGGGTTGGTTCCAAACACTGCAGCTCTCCCCAGGCAGGCGGTCCTGGGTGGGTGGGAAGGGATGGGAGGGGTCGGGCAGGACTGATTGGAAGCAGTGAGCTCCAGCCAGAACGCCACACTTCATGCTAAACCTGGAACAGGCACCAACTTACAGGAGGCATCGGGGGTCATGCTATACATGTGGCCACAGGCCAGAGGGCCTGAGAGGGCCAGACACGTTCACGGTCAGGCTCTGAGCGTCTGCATGTGGTTTGGGCCACCTTGGTCAGCAAGGAAGACGCGGGCTCGTGGTAAGTGCTGGGTGGCACTTACCCTCAGGCCCACCAGGCTCCACTGCCTTTTCCCTCCCTCAAATAATTTACACAAGTTACAACAAAACTGGACAACGTTCTGAGAAACTCAAATGTTACACCAACTTGTGCTTTTATATCGCTTTGGGAAGTAGAGGGAGCCTGTCTCTCTGCAGCCCTCACGGTCAGATGTCGGCGTCTCTCCCTGGGCTGCCTGACACGAGACCCAAGGGGGTCTGTTCCCAGACTCGCACCACTGTCTGGGGTTTTGCTGCCCTAAAGCCAGTGTGTGGGGGACGTGCCTTTCTGCATGGACTTTTGAAGCAGAAGAAACTCTACTGGCTGAGGCTGGGAAGTGAGCATTCATACAGAATCATGGAATCATTAATATATTTTTTAGTACGAAACAAAGGGATTTTTCTCAGCAGCACCACTTCCTGACCGTCTCTGCGGGATGCCCCATCCTGCTCCAGCCAGCCGGCTTCCCGGCGGCCAAGGGTTTCCGTGCAACCCCATCCAGAGTCAGGTGGAAACCTTCTGGGGTTGAAACCTCCCTCAGAAATATTCACAAAAGGTGAAGTTCCACCTTCACACGTTTTTCTGGAGTAACTTGCAAATAGAGCCACACCACACACATTACCAGTGTTTCATCCTCATTTATTTAAAAGCCCAGCTCAAGTATCACCCACTACATGAAACTGCCCTTCATTCCGCAGGCACTGATTCAGGCAGTATTTACTGAGGGTGCCCATGTCAGGCCCTCTCCCAGGCTCTGGTGTACACAGGAGAATGAGCTGCGTCCTGGGAGCGCGCGGTCAGGCCTCCAAAGGACTCCCTGCTCCTGTCAGATCACAGAGCCCAGTGTCCTCTCCTCACCTCATATCCTCCCCAGGCCCTGACACGCAGACGTTCCTCAGTGAATTGGAAGTACCGCTGTCCTCCGACCCAGGAGGGCTCCATGGCTTTGTGCCCTGCTTCCCTGCATCCTTCCAGGAACCTGCAGCGGCTTCGCTTTGCCCCCACATGGAGCCCCTCAGGGTCTGGTGGTGGAGGCTCATTTCCGTGCACCCAGCCCACCTCCACCTTCCGTGTGCTCCGCAGAGCGGGAGCATGTGGCGACTGAAGGTGCTTTTCTGTTGCGGCTTGTCTGTACTGTCTGTCCCCAGAACCGCGCCGGGTGTTGGGCACAGGGCGAGCTGTCTGTACGCAGGCAGGCCAGCATGGAACGGGTATTCCAAGCACATCCCACAGCCATCAGTGTAGAAAATCATAAGGGCTTTTAAAAAAGCGATGTAGGGCTTCGGGTCTCAGCATTCCTGCAGACATAACGGGTCTCTGGGCTCTGGATGAGGCTGAACCTGCCCCGTCCTTTGGAGCATATGGTGCACAGAGCCCGGATGACTGGGCGAGACCCCTCAGGATGGTGGGGAGATGATGTCTTCCTGTGTTCTGATGTCGCAGCGGGACTCGTCGCCTGGCCTTTGGTTCAGGTGCATATTTATGCTAATTTTTCCTTTTTATACATAGTCTTATGAGCCTATTTTTGTCTAACCAAGATGAGTGCACTGCCCTGCAGTGGGGCCCCTGGGAATCACGAGCCCCTGTCTGCCATGCTCAGTGAAGGTTGCAGGCCCAGGGGTGAGGATGGCGGTGCTGGGGTCAGTCCGGAAGGCTTCCGGATTTTTCAGTATTGTATTTTCTCTCCAAACCTTAAGTGAAATGGCTTCTGAAATGCACTACCTCCTGAGGAAACAGCTCCGACAGCTCCGAGGGCTCAGTGGGGAAATGAACCTTCAGGCCTCCGTGAGTGTCCTATGGGACACATCCCATCCTGAGGTGGGGGACTTTCCTGACGCCTGGGGGGCTGGCCTGGGTGGTCACACCTCCCCCTGTGGAGGCCGCAGCTCCGGGTGGTGCCAGTGCACCGGCTGGCAGGGGAGGAGAGCGTCCCTTCACACGGGTCTTGGGGCTCCTGGGCCCCGCGGCCTGGTGGAGGGTGCCCTAGAGTGGGGCCTGCGGCTCCCTTCTCTGTCAGAGCAGCAGAGGGCAGCTGGAGCCGGTCTTGAAAGGCAAGCCCTGCAGAGTGTGAAGCCAACCAGGGAGCGCTGGGTGGGTGTCTGCAGCCAGGGGGGCAGGTGGCGGGGTTGGGGGGTCAGCTGGGCAGAGGAATGAGGGGTGGGGCCACACACCTGTCAGTGCCCAGAGGGTGGGAAGCCGGGGCTGCCCCCAGCGCCATCCCAGGTTATCCCACCCCTGCCTGGTTCCCCCATCCGTCCTCATGCCCCTGACCCTTGCCCCTTCTGGGTGTTTTAAACACATGGACCATGCCTGTGGTTTAGGGGGCAGTTCTTGGGCACCAGGCCCATGTGTGGGGAGACAGGCCACCCCTGCTCAGAGAACCCATTCTGGTCTGCTCGCCTGGGCACCTGGGTTCAGACGCTTTTCTCTGCCACCTCGCCAAATACAGCTAACGTGCCAGACACCCCCCAGTACAGCGAGGGAGCTCAGAGGGGCTGGTGACAGCCCAGCATTTAAATGGCACAGATGGCATTCGAAAGCCAGGTGGAGAGAATCCCAAAGCCTTTGCTTTTCCATTTACCTTCCTCCCTTGCAAAGGCCACCTGCTCTCGATTCATGTGCTGGGGGCAGTGTGACTCTCAGACCCTCCCCCCCAGCCTCAGCTCCCACCAGAGAGAATCACTGGTGCCGATAGGAGTCATTCTGTGAAGACCAAGGCAGGAAGCTGGCCTGTCCTCACGCAGGGAAGAGGGTGCTCAGTCTGGTGCCAGGACATGGCTACCTGCCCCTTTGAGCGCTGAGCGTGGCTGGCAGAAATCCCCCCTGTCCACACACCCAGGCGTTTGTCCCTCTGCGTGAGTCACAGCCCCCTGGGTGCTGGGAGGATGGTGGCATCTCAGCCGGGCCCGCACAGCCCCTCCTCCCTGGCCAAGACCACTTTCCAGTGTGTTCTCCTGCCTCCTCACTGGGGAAAAGCTGATGCCTCAGAAGAGATGGTGGGAACGTTGTGGACTCGGTGCTGAAAGCCTGGGCTTGTGCCTGGGCTCTGTCCCTCTCACCCACAACAACTTGGGGGGCCACCGTGTGGCTCCTGAGGCCCACGTGTGGTGGGGACCCTTGTCTGAGGCTGCCTGGAGTGTTGGCTGGCTTCTGGCCTCGGGATGGCAGCAAGGGCTGCCACCGGGTCACACTGCCTCCGTAACACTGCGCTCGCCGGCAGGCTTGAGGCAGGAGCGGGCGTGGAGCAGGGCCCACCAGCAGCCCTTGGGAGCTGCACACGTCCTTGGGCCCACAGCCAGAAAACCAAACCAGTCCAAACAAAAAAATCCTGCGAAACCAATAAACACAAACTGAAAAGTCAGCCCTTTGCTGCAAACCTAAAACTGCCCTAAAAATAACTTCTACTGAAGTGTCACCCTAATCCTGGCAACACCCTCAAGGTTAGGACCCCTCCAGCCTCCCCCGCACAGGACACCCCACATGGCCTGGATCCTGACGCAGAATCAGAGATGACAGTCCGGGTGTTCCACCCTTTGGGGTAACTTGTTACACAGCACAGAAAACTAATGCGTGAGAACAGAGTGGATGAACCCACGTGCACGTTAAAGGCAGTATGCGTGTCCCCCTGCAGGGTCTGTCGTGACAGTTGAAGGCACATGTGTGGAGGCCCAGAAACGTGGTTCCCCAGGTCCCGGTGGCCCCCACCCGCAGCTGGCTTGACACATTCTGACTCTTTCCAAGTCGCCAACCCTCCAGCACAGGGACAGGCCGAAGGAGGGGAGCCCCCGGACAGCCACCACGGAAGGTGGGTGGCCGAGGGCTGTGCAGGTGGGGAGGCAGCTAGCTGCTTCCCGGGGAGGGCGAGAGTTCCATTGCCCACACTGAGGTGACCACGGCGCTGCCCTCGTGTGAATCGGCCCCTCAGCCCTTGGGCCCAGGGCGCAGGCGGCTGCCACGCTCTCTGAATGACCTGCCAGGCAGCGGTGTGACCCCTGTTTCACTCTCCAGGTTGGCCCTGCTCCTCGGGTGCCTGGGGAAGTTGAGGCTGGGGCTTTTCCACGAATAGCCTTTCAGTCTCCTAGAATGTCGGCCCCTCAGGCACTGTCTCCCTGCTCCAGCAGAGGCCCCGCTCACAGCTCTGCCCCTGCACCCAGGGCCTCCCCCTGCCCCGTCCTGGAGGAGGAGGATCGGATCCCGTATGTCTCCTGAGAACAGGCAAAGGAGACCACCGGCCACCAGGTGGCGCTGCCCAGCTGTGCCTACGGGCAACCGAAAAGCCTTAGCCCACAGCTCCCATCCCTCAACCCACAGGTAGGGGCTGCCCCCAGGGGATAGAGAGCCCACCTGCATAGTAAGGGCCCCTCCCACCCAGCCAGCACGTGAGAAAGCAATTCCCAAAATGACCCCCTGTCTGCATCTCCCTGCCTCAGCCACCCCTACTCCTGAGGCCTCTGGGTCTGGAGCTGGCAGGGGAGGAATCACAGGCTGCCTGCCCATCCTGAGCCCACCGTCACCCGCTGGCTGGCTGCCTGCCTCTCTGCAGAGGCTGTGTCCCTCCGTCCCTCCCTCCCTCCCAAAACTGGGCCCTCAACTACCTGAAACCCCTTAACTAGCAGGGTCCGGTTCATTGCTGTGGGAAACGACCCACAGTGGCTCCAAGGGGGTTCAGTGGAGGAAACAACTTGCTACAAGTGCCCAGCTGGTGGGCCCCAGCCTGGACCTGAGCCCCAGCCTCCCTAAGAGGAGCCCCATCTCCAGAGCTCACCTGCAGCAGGGGTGACCTGGGGGTGAGCACCCTGAGGTGGCTGCTGGGGTGCCGGGAGCCCAGCACAGGATGAGACGGCTGCCTAGAGCCAGCAGGGTGGAGGTGGGTGGTGCAGGCGGGAAGGTGGGCTCCCGCCGCAGTCCCCCCATTCCCTCCACCTCCAGGCCAGTGTCCGCCCAGCGTCTACGCTGTCAGGCAGGGCCTCCCTGTCAGGTCAGGGCTGTCAGGGTTCGGTCCCTTGCTTTTCTCTTTTCAGGGCCACCTCTAGGGCTGCTGGAGCTGGTGTTCAGTATGAGTTACTGTCCTCAGAAGTAGCCGTCTGGCTGGGCTTTGTCCAGAGGAGCAAACGCGTGTGGTCCCAGACTCTGCCTGAAGGTTCAGTCAGCTGCCTGGTGGATGGCTGGAGGCTGCCGGCTGGACAGTGTCCCAGCTCGTGTGCAGAGCTCCATCCCCGAGGTGCTGGGTGCTGGACATGGGTGCTCATTCCAAGTCCTTGGGGTCATGGAGCCGGCAGGGTGGGGAGCCCGCTCCCCCAGCACATTACCATTTCTTGGGTGCAGGCAGCCTTGAAGGCGTGTCTTGGAGTGGAGTGGGTCTGGGGGAACCTGGACCCCAGGGGAGAGGTCTGAAACCTGATGCTGCACCACAGGAACTGACTCAGACCTCAGGCCAGGGTGCAGCCGCCCAGTGGGCAGACGGTGTATGAGGACAGGGGCCCGTTTGCTTCCCAGGCTGAATTCTTGGAGGGAACACAGATCCCAGTGTGGGGGTCAGGCCAGTGCAGCTGCGGGCCCTGGTTCTGGCCGTTCAGGTGCTCGGACTGGGGAAGCGTCCGCCGCTCTTGATCACCCAACACAGATTCGCTCACCACCAGCCCCACTGGGCTGCGGGGCTGCCCCACAAACCCAGCGCCCCCATCCCGAAACAGCAGCACACAGGTCATCGCTGGAAACCAGGGAGCAGCAAAGCCGTGGCATTAGGACACGCTGCACACAGCCGGGGCCCCAGCCCCAGGACACCATCGCCTGCAGCTTCACCCCAACACCAACGTCCCAGGAGGACAGATTCAGGATACTGCCGCGTCGCCCCAGGGCCCAGCCCTGAGGAGGCCCCATTGGGCTCCCGCGGGCTGTGTGTCCTGAGTCCAGGGAGCTGCTCACGAGCCCAGGAAGCCTACAGAACAGAAGGCTTCTCAATTTCACAGCCGAGTGAGGAGGGGTGATATCTAATTCCAGGGAAAAGTCAAGTGAAAGAGCTTCCCGGGTCCGAGGCCAAACCCGGCTGGAACACAAATTATGTGCAGGGTCCGAGGAAGTCGCGGGGTGTGCATTCCCGCGTCTCCGTCAGGTGGCGCTGTCCCAGGAAAACCCGCCCACATGCGCCTCACCACCAGGCGGCGCTGTCCCAGGAACTCCTGCCCGCGTGCCTCTGTGACAAAGCAGAGCCTGAGGCTGGCCCAAGTTCAGGGCCCTCGCCTGGGCAGCACCCACCTACTCACAGCCCACAATGCACGCAGACGTGCAGGCCAGCGGGTTAGCAACGAGCAGCGGAAGGCTTAGCAAGGAAGAAGACGCCATCGAAAGGCAAAGCGCCTTTGCAGCATCGAGGTTTTGTGGGGAGCTGCTGGGGGCTCTCAGTTTCTCTTGAGCAGCAAGGTGGTTCCCATTCAAGTTCACTGAACTGTTTGCATCTCTGCCTGAACTTTAATTTGCTGTATTTAATTTGCTAGCAATTCACTTCTCATACCTGCCACTCGGCTGTTTCCCTAGAACCTGGGTGCTGCACAAAATGATCTTGGGGCTGACTTCCTGTGCTGACATCACAGCTGCTGATGACCCCAAGGACAGGCCAAACCCACTGCCAGTTTGCACAGTCATTTTCCTCTGAACAGCGCAACAGAAATAGTAAAAACCAGCCCCAAGAGCAGCAGACACGGGAGGGCTGGGCCTGCAGGTCGATGGACTCTCTGGATACTTAGCCAAGTGCAGTAGCTTCTAATTTGGAGTTTTAGACAGATCACAACCTGACGGAATGACCTCGGTTCCTGACAGCAGGTCAGCCAGGATGGTCAGACACAAAGCAACTGAGTGCCAAGCAGTCTGACTTCACGGAGGTCAGGGACTAGTGAGATGCAACGATGGTGCGCACAGTAGGCCAGGCAGGGGCTGTCTGGGCTGTGAGCCGTCGATGCCTAATCACCCAGGACTCGCATGACATGGGACTGTGCTCTCTGCTGACTGGTGCTGACCAGGGCTGCTGCTGAGGCACAGCAGGCCCACGGGGCTCAGACAGACTCATGGCCAAACGAGAGGCAAAGATGGTACGGAGTTGAACCAATTGGTCGTTACTGGAGGCTGAGGCCAGCGGGAAGCTCCAGGAGCAGCACGAGCTAGGTGCCAACCAGCGCTGCTCCAATCCTGTGTCTCCTTGACAGAGATTATCCGGAGCCCCGGAGCCCGCGCTGCTCCAGTTCCCAGAACCGGGAGTACTGGGTGTGGGGTGCCTCCTCCACGTCTGATGGAAGCCCTGGCTCCTCTCCAGCAGCCCAGCAGTGTCCGGTCAGTGGGGGTGACCAGAGAGCTTCCGCCGGAGTGTATGATAGCACGTTGGTCATTGTCAAGAGTGAGTTCTATGTTTGCAGGGAGGGTTTGGGGCTGTAGTCGGGCTGGCCTAGGACCTGTGGGAAGTGGTACTGCATTTTTAGGGTTATGAGGAGTAAAGCCTGTTTCTCTGTGTAATGCCACGGCAATGTGGAGAGTCCCAGGCACACACTCACCAATCTCCTGGGCCCTGCCCTCCTTCCTGTGCAGATCACAAACTGCCTAGACAGAAAGTTTTTGTCTGAAATCACTAACTACTCTGTGCAGACGGGTTCCATGGCTCACCCACCCCTCTGAGTGTGGCTTTAATGCAGAAGGAAGGTCTGCTGTTCCCGGGTCACGGACGGGCCAGGGCAGCGTGGTGGGGCCTGCCGGCTTGGCCTGGGCAGCTGCCACCTGGGCAGGTTGCTTGGTGCCCAGAGCACCATGTATAACAGGGCGGTGGCACTGGCTGCCTTAGGGCGGATGTGACACCGCCCCGGCGGCCCGCACATTGGGAGGCTGCCTCAGAGGGTGATCCGGTGGTGCTCCTGAGGGGGCAGACAAGCAGGGACAGAGAGCTGGGTGGGGCTGGGCTGCCGGGTGGGCCCTTAGCTCTCGGCGATCTGTTGGCAGACCCTTGATGGTGAGACAGACCACTCACCCTTTCTGGTTCTGGGGGTTGCAGTCCCTCCAGGCTGTCCAGGACATCTGCTCAGGAGGAAAGCCAGAGGCTCTGCAGGCTCCCAGCAGCCTTTTAATGAGGCAGCTGGGGACCCAAAGTGCTGGGCTGGCAGAAAACCTGCTGGGCAGGTAGGAAACTCTTGGGGGCAAGGAATGGCAGAGGTGACATTGGTATGGAGAGGGCAAGACTGAGGGGCAACAATGCTGAGAATAAGGTTTCCCCTGGGTTTGCTGGAGAAAAAGCGTTGTGAATGCCTAAACATGTGAATGCATTTCATGAAGCCCCCAGGAGGAACCAGTCAGGCGGTGTAGACAGAGGCGCTAAACAACCACACAGGTGTAGGATTCATTCACCTGAGCATGGTCGTAACTGGAACATGACGCTGATTCACCTTTATTTGGAAAACTGTGTCAATGGTGAAACACAAAACTGTTTTGAGTGTTTGATGCCCATTCAGTTTGTTCTGTTTGGGCATTTGACACGTGCAGGTGCCGGCTGCCGCGTCTGCCCGCGGTCCCACGACAGCACGAAGCCATGTGAGTGCGGCCTGACTGGACTCTGTGGAAGCATGTGCACCTGATGCCCCCGGAGGGGCCTGGGCTGCCACTTCCCCCCATCATGCTCCAAGGAAGGTCCTGACCCCGGAGGGACCATTTACGCCTAGTCATCAGCTGGGGTCAACACTTGCTAACACCCCGTTTCCAAGCGGAGTGACAGCTGGTTCTACTTGCAGAGGAGGATTTGGGATCCACAGGCCGGGTCCTACAGGAGAGAGGGAGTGTTGAGCACACAGACAGGAAACAGCACCTTGGTGCAGGTCTCAGTCTGGTTAGTTAGATCCCAGTGGAGCCCCTGTCCTTGGGGGGTGGGAAATGGCATGGTGCATTCATGAACTGGGCACGGGCCTCACCTCTCAGGTGGGGGGAGGTCTGGGTTCTATGGTGGGAGGCTGGTGACCTCCCAGGACGGAGTCAGTCAGCCCTGCACCTCAAAGGGTGGGCTGCCGCATGCAGTCCAGGCTGGCTCCAGGCGTATGGGGGAGTAGAGCACCACAGGGGTCATGCTCTCAGGCAGAAGTGATAAAAAGGAAGTTGACCCTGATTTTTTTCCATGCTGCTGCTAATTTTCCAAATTTCTGAAAGTTAGCCCTTTGGAACCACTTTATACAAATGAAAGACATTTTCTCACCTTTCAGCCTGGCTTACTGATTCTAATTTGGCTTTGCTTTTTAAAAAGCAGGCTAAAATCCCAAGAAATCATCATTACCTTATAACATAATTTGCATGAAAAGAACACACAGCAGGAAGGTGCAAAGAGGAGCAGCGGCCAGGAGTCAAACAGGAATAAACAGGAACACGGAAGGAGGCCCCGTGGGTGCTCCACAGGCATGCTCCTTCCCGACTCCTTAGGTCTTAACAGAAATATCTGCCGCGGGGTAAGCCTGTGACAGATCGTAAACCCACCTGCTCTCTGCCGGGGGCCTGGGCGCTGAGCTGGGGAACACTCATGTCCTGGCATTTCCTGCAGCCCAGCTGGGAAGCCACTTTTCCATGACTCTCTGTGATGGGCAGTGAAGACGTGGAGTTGGCACGTGTCCTGTGGACAAACACTCCTGGTTTGGTCACTGTTACTCAGCAGGAACACAGCATGTTCGTTTGGCACTGTGACCAAGAGCAAGTCTGGAACCACAGGGCTGCTGTGGCCCCACCAGCATCAGGGAAAGTAGCCCAGCTGGCCAGCGAGTATCTCTTTCTCGATTGTCTGCATACAGGCCATCCCTATGAGCCGTCAGGATTTTAGCAGGTCACTTCACCGGGAGGCATGTGGTTCGCATCACTGTGACGGGCAGTAATGTCAGAAGGTGGCATAGGAGGGGGTTTCACGACTAGAAGCTCCAGAGCCACACATAAGGTGCTGCTTGATGACCACGCCAGCCCCCAGCTCGCCAGTCACATAACTGTGATTTCAATTAGTAAAGGAATTATTCATATCAGAATAACTATAAGGAATAATTAAATTATGAGAAACAAGCCCACAATTCAAATTTGCCTCTGCTTTTTACATTGTCGCATTTGGGTGTCACTTCACTGAGCTGTGATTGCCCTGGAAACACCTGCCTGCTCCTTGGGGCCCCAGGAGCGAGCTGCCTGCCCCTCTGGTCTGGCCATGGCTTTCTCTTCATACGTGTCTGAGTGGCTGCCTTACACACCACTAAGTAGGTAGTCATAACTGGTTGAACACAGTTATATGTTAGCTGTCACACTTTTGGAGGACCAGCAGCTTGAGGAAGTCAAAGGACCTTAGAACATGCCCAGAGACAAATGAACACAGTGCCCGCTCGGGGCTCAGCAGAGAAGCTCTGGGAGGGTGGACTGTGGCTGCAACATGATGTTGAAGTAAGAAAGGCTTGACGTGGAAGAGCAGAGAGGCATGCAGAAGTGGGTGAGGATGGGAGCCTCGTGCGGGGCCGAGGGGGCTCAGGGGAGCAGCTGGCTCTCGGGCCCATGCCCACTGCCCGCAGCTGCATGGGGTGTGCGAGCTCCCACAGGGGCCGCTGTGGGGCGGGAGCGCGAGCGCACATCCTCCGGTGCCAGGACAGCACCCGCTGGCTGATCAGTGGGCCTGGGCACGAGGTAGCCTCTCTCGGGAAGGCCAGGCTCTCCGGAACCAGGGCCCAGGCATGGCTTCTTTCCACCCGCAGGTCCCGTGGGCAGGTTCTCAGGCCGCCCTCTGCCCACCCGGAGGTGCCCCGCCCGCCAGGGCCCCTTTCCAGGATGATTCATAACAGGTCGCCACCAGTCACTGCATTTGTTTCTGTCACTTCCACTTCTGTGAGGGACCAGGGTCCCGGGATCCATCGTGGTCAGACGTGGTGCTGGGCGCAGTGCAGCCAGCACAGGGAGGCAGCAGCGGCACAAATGGCGTTTTGTGCATGGACTGGAGGGCAGAAATTTACTAGTTCACATGTCCATTTCCTCTAGAGGCTGACTGACGGCAGTCACCTCAGAACAGGAGCGGGAGTGGGGGTCTGTGTGTGTCTGTTGGGGGGTAGTGTCTGTGTTGGTCTGTGCATGTGTGTATGTGTGTCTGGGGGGGGTTTGTGTGTGTGCATGTGTCTGTGTGTACATGTGTGTGCCTGTGTGCATTCACACGTGCACAAAATGCTCAAGGCCCCCCAGTGAGAATAGACATAGAGCCGCATTCAACTCTGTGCCCATCTGGGGACAAGACCTTAACAGCAGCAGAGCCTTGCTGTCCCTGACCGGAGCAAAGCTGGCAGGCCCCCCACACGGGACCCAGGTTGTGGTGCGTCCACCTTCCGGCAGCCTGTACCCTTCCCGTGGGCAGCTCCTGCTACCAGGCATCCCTGTGCAAGAAGAGGCACCAGCCCTCTCTCCTGCTCTGTTCTGGTCTATATGAGCTAGTCTCAGCCTTTAACCCTAGAAGGCAAGTCTCTTTCCTCTTATTAGAAGTAAGGTTTGGGGATAGATTTTTTCTGGCTGCTGAGTACTGACCACCAAGTGCATCACCACCTCAAAGGTGGTCTGAAAAGCCTGCCAGAGATAAGGTCACCTCAAATGCTCAAGCTTTCACAGCTTTCAGGGGACTGGATTTATTCCCTACCCAGCTGACCTAGGGAGAAAAAAGACTGGGACGCATTTCTGCTCACAGGACAATTCTCTGCTCTGTTACCCTTAATGCCCAGGCTCTCCTGAGTGGGCAAGGGTCTGGGGTGAGTTTTTCCTGGAAGCAGCCATGGGCTTGGACACCAGAGGCTGTGTGGCGTGTTGACCAGCAGATGTCCTGGGTCGTGGCTTACTCAGAACTGTATTTCCTAAATTGGGGCTAGTCAGTGTCAGCCCAGACAGCTGGGGCACGTGAAATGGCACTAATATGAAACAGGAAGGGTACAGGATGTCTCCCGTGTGACTGGCTGTGCTGTGTCCTTAGTTTTGTCCATTAAGTGGAAAGGAGTCAGGCAATGGGGGTTCTGGACAGGACCCCTAATGACAGCCCACACTGGGCCTGGTTCCTGCAGGAAGACAGCACTGGGGAGAACTAGTGTCAGACGTGGGAGCACAAATATCCCTTTATCTTTAAAAATGTCCTTGTGAAGGGACAGTGTCCGTCGGCCCAGTCCCTCCAGGATGCATTTCTCTCCAAGGCACCTCCAGCCTTGTCATCAGATAAAAACCACCCAGTATACTGAGCCTCACACCCTGACACATGAACCAGTGTGTTTTCAGCAATTTTAAGCTAAAATTTAACTCATGGAGAAAACAAATACAGAAGCTTGAAATGCTGTTAAGAAAGCAAGGGTTAACTTCCATGTTTAAACCTTTCTACAGGCTAAACATCCATGCATTAAGAGCAGATCAATCTCTGTCATTTTTAGTGTTAAACCAAAACAGGATCATGTGTGGAGTGTGTTTGTTGTGGCCAGCCCTAGCGAGGTGACATTTACTCACATGACTAAGTGACTTTCTGTCTCCTGGATGTGTGCCCGCCACTGTGGTGCATTTTCCTAAGAGGCACAGCTTTTCGTTTGGCATCATTGTATTTGAAATACATCTTCACAATTCACATTTAAAAAAATACTCTTCATGGGAAAAAATGAACTTAACTCATTAAAGCCGATCAGAACATGAAATGATTGAGCGGATTGTAAAATCCTGATTTTATGATGTCTTTTTGAGTCTTACAGCTGTGCTTATCTGACTTGGGGGGCCTGACAGTAGCCTGCCTGGGTCAAGAGAGGCTTCCATCCCTGCACCTTCCAGGTGACGGTTCATAGGAGAGCAGGGCTGGAGGCCCCAGGAGTTTCCAGCTGGTGGCTGGCAGACCTCTGGTGGGGTAAACGGAAGTTTTCAACCTGAATTCCCGCCTGGCCTTGACAGTGATATGCATATAAGGGCCTGTTTGCATATCAGGGTGATGTTTAACGTGGCGGAGCCACTGGTCTGCCACCAAATTGCCGGTCTGGGCAGGTGGAGACCAGCAGCTGTTCTCTCCTCCCCCGTTCCTGGTCCTGATATGCAGTTGGTCAGGGCCCACCAGTCACCAGGGACCTGCTCACAGAGTTCCTCCCAGAAGGGGTGGCAGCGGGGAGGGGGAGCGGGGTGTGCGAAGGCCAGAGAGAGCCGGGGAGTGGAGCCAAGGGGGGGCGGCGCGTGCTGGGACAGAGAGCACCAAGCAGCCGGGGTTTAGAGTGGGGCACTGCAGGGGAGAGAGACCAGGCTGTGAGACGTAGACCTCTGGTCCCCAGCCCTACCTTTCCCTTGTCTTCCTTCAATCTCAACAGATTCATAACGAACTTGCCCTTCCTCCAAGAGCCACACCTCTATAGAGCTTACAGCATTTTCTGGGTAAATCTATGAAAATGGCTGATACTAGTTACTGGAAACCAAATCTTAGGAGGAAAGTCTGTGGGGGACATGTTACTTGATGAGCAACCTGAGGCAGTGATTCCCTGTTTCTGAGAAACACAGAAAGGGGACGGCCCACCAGCTTCCCACCTGGGTGGGTGCAGTGGGCCAGGCCAGCCAGGCAAATTCACTGCCCTGCTGGGTGACTTCCCCCTCTGCCCAGCACTCTAGGAAGCTCTGGTGGGAGCCGAGGGCAGGCATGGACTCCCCCGCAGTGACCCGTCCCCACATCACATTGCTTGCCAGGAGGGCCCCTGGCAATTGCTCGTGTGCCCACACTCATGCACACACAGCAGTCTGCAGCACCTAGGATGGAAAGAGAGCCACCTGTCACTGGCCTTTCTCAGCTCTGCTTTTTCCATGCAGGTTGGAGGCTACTGTAGTTTAATGAGCAATATTCTCTATTTAACCCAAAATAACATGAGAGATAGTTTGCATCTTGAGGTTGCTCAAGTTTTTTTCAGAAATAGAAAATGGAGAAGAGTGGTCAGATATAAGGAATATATTTACTGAAGAAAGATAATATAATTCATTTTTGAAATTATTACCAAACCAGCAATCTGATCCTTAAAAAGAGCCCCAGCCCTCATATAAAAGTACCAAAAGTGGCTGGGAGCACATTGGTTACTGATTAGAAACAGCTTCTGGGAGAGAGTGCTTCACCTGCCTGGATCAGCTTGTTGGATTCGGGTGGAGAAACCACAGGAGTTCCACAGACAAGTGCTGGTGGACAGAAGGGCTGCCAGGCCGAGGGCATGGTTTCCCCTGGGGGAAAGGGCAGGTGACGCACCTCCCTCCTCCTCGGTTTACACTCGGGCAAAGTGACACTTATTTTAAGAAAGAAAAAATACCTTGCCCATAAACAATACTTGCTGGGACTTCAGTCAAATGTGTCTAAGCTACAAAAAGCCAAAGGGGGCTTCGTGTAGGTCTCACCTCCTGGCCAGGGGCCGGGTGCCGCTATGTTAGCACAGGTGTCAGGCTTCAAGGGCTGTGGATTGCTAGGTGTTCTCAGCTCCTGGGGGCCAGGATGTCTAAAGGAATTGTTTCCCTGACTGTTGCCTTTGGCACTGACCGGCCGTCCCCTGGCAGCATCCAGCCCCGGTCACATCCAGAAGTCAGCTGATAACACGCAGCTGACTGGGCCTGAAACCCCACCTCCCACCAGGTTCCTGGCTGGCTCTGCCCAGCGCAGGCCATGGACGCAGGTCGGGGGTCATAACACGCGTGCCCCTCCAGCATAATGTACACCACTGTGAGAAACAGCAGTACAGAGGCGGTGCCACACAGCCAGGGGCGCGGCAGAGCTCAGCTGTAGCATCGTGCCTCAGGGACAGCCGAGGACTACGGCCACAGAGTTGGTCCTGACATGGAACAGTTTCCATTGGCTGATAATCACCAGTGAGGGATGTTTGGTTGAAACTCAGGCTGGAGAGCTAAGAAGTTCAGACCTGCAGAAATGAGGCGGGGAGAGCTCTCTGGGACCGGAGGTGTGATGAGTGAAATGGATGTGCCGCAAAGAAACTACCGATGGATAAAGTGCTCTTTCAGTGTGAAAGTTGCCTAGAAAAGACTTCATCTGGGTGAATATAATTTCAATGAAATAAACAATGTAAGACCTCCTATGTGAATCAAGAAATGGAGTTAAGTCTGGATCAGAGTTTCCTAGGATAAATACAGCTGTAAAACTGTATTTCTGATTGAAATGTTTACGTTAATAGTCCTTGCCCCAAAGCACACAGCCTTAGACCTTACGGAGTAGGGTGGGCAGAAATGGGAGTGGGGAGCCACACACCTTGTTTCGTTGAGAGTGAAATCAATGTTTACTGAGCACAGAACGTGCCTGAATCTGTGCTGGGTCCCCCGTCCCTCTCTCTCTGTCTCTGTTGTCCTTGTCTCTATCTCTGTCCTCCCCTCACACCCTGAGGCTGACACACCAGGAGCCCAGGCTGGGAGGCTGAACCAGGGGGCAGGCCAGGTTGCTCACTGTGTAGGGCGTTCCCCACTGCACCCTGCAGGTGCTCAGGTGTCTGGAGGAGGGGCGGCAGGTGTTAAGTCCCTCAGCCGGGGTTCCAGGGGGCCACGGAGCGAGTGGCCATCCCTCCAGCCCCTGCCATGGCCGCTGCTGTGATCTGGCGTTTGCGCAGAGGACTCCCTGGGGGGGCTGCGTACCCTCCCTACCTCAGGCGGACTTCCCTGATAAGCATCTTCCCCTCTTGCCCTTCAGATCGGGAAAACTGCAAACCCAAGGGCATGTGGTCGCCTCCATGTAAGGCTGCAGAGTCTAACTGCAAGGGTAGCAAACACTTCCCTCCCAGGTTTCCATGGAGGTATACTCATTTAAGCTGCACTGCCTTAAAGAAAAGAACTTTTTCCTTGTGTGTGGGGGGCTGGGGGCTTGGAGCTCCTCAAAATGACAAGGTGATGGGTGCCTGACAGAGATGGTTACAAATGCACGTGGAAACTAAATTTGGGTGATTCCAGTGTTTTGCAGTGTGAACATTTAGCTGATAAGATGCCAGAACCCGGCTACCTTGAGGCTGTCTGCCTAGGACGTACCTCATTTTTATTGCTTAGTCAACTGCATGGAAAGCTAAGGGTTTAATTATTGGCAATGTCTAAGCTTTGGAGACCAAGTGATCCTTCAGACAGGGAATATTTCCTGCCATGACCCATCTAAAACTAGACATGGTTTAAGCATTAGTTTAAGTAATCTCCACAAAACAGAGAAGCAGGAGGCCTTGAAGGGAAAGTCGATATTAAACAGTCAACGATCAGTCAAGTCAACAGCCCCTGAAGGTGTGATCACCCCGCCAAAGCCTGCTGCGAAGGGAAGCAGGGGGCACTTGGCCAAGGTCACACCTTCCAGGCAGACTGGGGGTCTCAGAAGTGACTCCACTCCTGGGCAGCCTTGGGCCAGTGTCACCATCTGAAAATGGGCATAATAATGGCATTGCATCCATCCATTCCTTGTGCTGCAGGCACCAGGCACCGCGGACATGTCGCATGAGGACAGAAACCTATTCCCTCCCTGTCTGGAGTCTGGATGTCCAAGACCAAGGTGTCAGCAGGGCTGTTCCCGATTCCTCCTGAGGCTGAGGGGGCGTGTGGCCCCGCCTCTCCCTACTGCTGGGGGTGGCTGGCAGTCCTTGGTGGTCCCCGGCTTGTAGTCACAGCCCCTGATCTCTGCCTCCATGTTCACACGGTGCTCTCTTTGTGTGTGATTTTTGCATCCAAATTCCTCCCTTTTATAAGGACACCAATCACGCTGGGTCAGGACCAACCCTAATGACCTTGTCGGGATGAATTACGTCTGCAGTGATCCTGTCTCTGGATCAGCCACATCCCCAGATACTGGAGATTAGGATTTCAACACATGAATTTGGGGGACACTTCCAGCCCATAAGAAGTACCTCCTCAAATGATGGATAGGAAGATGAGATGAGATAGCGACAAACAACTGCTTAGAATGTCGGGCACATAACCTCTGCCTGTTCCTCTTAGCTCATAATCTAAACACGGGGTGCAGGGCTGTTTGAGTATAATCAGGGCTAATATAGCCTCTCAAGACAGGCATTTGTGAATCTGTTAGAAAGTCTATCACTTAAATATCATTTGCCAGATAGGTGTAAACTCCTGCGTCAAATGAAGAAGTCTGGGCAGCGATGGGCTTGAAGTGTCAAGGGAACAGCACCCTGGCTTTACCACAGGATCTCGGCAGATGGGGAAATGGAACAGAGTGGTCACCGGTAAGGGGCTTTCCCTTCCAGGTGCTCAGAGCAAAATACAGGCCGTGACCGGCAGTGACGGATGAGTGATTGCAGGCCTGATTGCTGAGGCTGGCTATTTACAAATGTGTTCCTGTGAGATGCACAGACCACAGAGAGAAGTTCCTTTTCAGGCCAAGCAGCAGGCATTTTTAAACATGGCAAGAAGCCCTTATAAACGACAGGGCTGCTGACACGCGAAGTTTATTGCCTAGCTGGGAAGATGAGAAGCCGTGTGCTGTGTAGGGACCTGCAGTGTGGTGCTGTGCTGGGAGTCAGAGGGCCAGGGCTTCTGCAGACTAGGCAGGGGTGCCGTGATGGAAACACAACAGCCAGCTTAAAAAAGAAACGCTAGGCTTTAGTCAGCCTGGCACTTTGAGGCAGGCATGAGCGTGGCACAGACAATGCAGTCATCAGTGGTGGTGGGCATGCGCCCTGAGGAGAGACTGGCCAAGCCATGGCTTCTTATATTTTATGCTGTTACTTTTCTAAACACTTTCTATTTAGAGTAAACATTATATACTGGTAATTAAGCAATAGTCAGAGTTTGATTCATAAGACCTTGCTCCCACTGGCTGCAGGAATGCAGCCCAGCCCCTGGAGAAAATACTCTCAGCACAGAAACATGCATATCTGGCTGCTGGAGTCCTCAACGGCAGCACCATTTTTAACATAAAAGTTCAAGTTTCAATTTCCCAATTTCCTAGTAGTCTCCCTGATGGAGGGGAAAAGCTGACAAACATGGTTTTTATGCAAGGATGACATTTGTTCTCTGAGGAACCTTTGCAAGAATCTTTACTTCTGATTCGAGTACCTCAATACCATCATTTAATGTTAGCAAGAATCCAATAGCGCTGGGTCTCCACCCACAGATATCCAACCCCCCCTAAAGTGTGAGATGGTCTCCTCACTTTCAGTATTGAAAGTGTAATGAGAGAGCCAGAGTGTAATGGGTTGCATGAAACGGCCCTGGAGGCAGATGCCTCTGGGTCACCGGGAACCATCCTCAGAGAAACCAAGGGGCACCGTTCCCAGCCTGTGCACAGGAGCAGGAGTGACCCGTCAGTGTGGGCGGGACTCACCATCTGCCAATCGCTGTCCAGGCGAGGCCCGCCAGGCCACCCACCAGCAGGGCGCCCAGCACGAGGGAGACCAGGGATGCCTTCGGAAGCCTGCCGGAGTCTGGAGCAAGAACAGAGCTGGTCAGTGGGCTTGCCCAGCCTGAGCCCACCCTGATCTTGGCCTGGAGCCTCCCCAGTGCAACAGCACGAACCAGGGCCACAGACGCCCGAGTGCGAGGTGTGTGGGGAGGGCTGCGGAGACTGGAAGAGACCGTCGCCCATTCCCAGGCCTCTGGCCTCCTAGTTGGCACCGCAACCCTCCTGCAAGAGAGGTCATCTTCTTGTCCCAACCCAGGACAGCACACGTGAGCTCCATGCAGAGGCCCTGGGGACCCCGAGAGGACTTGATGGAGCAGAGAGTGGCCCATGGCCACCGCCCTTGCAGAAGCAGGTGGAAGATGGGCCACAGCCCCAGGGATCGCCTCAATTGTGCCCTTGTTAGAACCCCGGAGGAGCCAAGGGACCACAGGGTGTCAGGTTTCCAAGCCACAGGCCACGTGTTCACTCCAGGAAAGCACTGAGCAGGGAGGTAGGATACAGACTGGAAGGACCACGGCTGGACAGGAGTAACACACAGGCCAGTCTAAGCTGTGGCTCAACCCTGCGGGCCCCACCCACACCCAGTGCTGCAGGACAGACATTCCCAGGACTTGCTGGGTGCAGTGGGCTGGAGGGACCACCCACAGCATGGGGGCATATGGGTGCCAGACACGCCTCACCTAGACAGGTCCTGCCATCCTTGCCCAGCACATAGGGGTCCGAGCACTTGCACAGGAAGCCGCCCTTGGTGTTCTCGCAATGGGCCGAAGCATGGCAGGGGGGTGCCACCAGGTCCTCACACTCGTTAATGTCTGTAGAGACAGGAGAGGTCAGCTGCCCACCCACTGGCATCCCCTGCACCCCTCTGGGAAGAAAAGCCCAGGTCAGGGACTGGCACGTTCTGGTCTCCCTGTCCCAGGAGTCCACCGAGGAAGGTGTGACGCCTTGGGTCCCCAGATTCCTGGATCAATGTGCATGAAGACCGTGGCCCTGTGCACCTGGCCAGGCTGCTTTGCTGTCCAAGAAGAGCTGCAGGCTATACCCTGGGCCCCCGCCGGCTCGGAGCATCTGCACAGATGCCCCCCTTCCCTAAACACACTAGGCTGACTCAAAACCTTACTCTCCCTAAAAGACACGGAAACATCTATTTGTACCCATCTGTCTCATAACCTCTTGGAGAAAGGCACAGACACATGGGTTTACCCATTTTCAATTCATGACTTTACGGCTTTCAGGCTAGTTTTTTGCTAGTTTCACTTGCTAGTTTTTCCTTCCATCTGATTTTTACATGGATGGATTTGAGCAAGTAAGAGTAGGATTGGAGTAGAGGAGAGAGAATGCATCTCACTTGATTTTGTGTATTAAATATTCAATTAAGCCTTTGGCATTCCGTTCTGCAGCCGTGGACGTGTTGAGTGATTTCACTGAGACCCAAGTAGAGTTCTGACGGTCACACCAATCCACCATAGACATAAACAACTCCCTCTGCTATATTTAAGAGTCTGTTTCTTTCCTTGTAATTCTTGATTTAGAAACTTCTAGTGTAGGGCATACACTGCATGGAAAATATTTGTGTACATACACTAGTGCATTTATACCCACCATGAGGGTGTTCCTTGTCAAGCTTCTATAATTTGTTTTTAACGTATTATTTCTTAATCACAAATATCCTGAGACAAAAACACAGGGCTGTATAAATAAAACACTAGCATCCTCTTCTTCCTCATCCCATCTCACTGAGCCTCGGAAAGCAAGACCAATGAGCCTCTCGGTTCATGAAGACAATCATAAATATGTCACAAGTAAACAGGCCCACCGTTTCTAAGCAAACCTCAGTGGGCCCTCACCACGCACGCGGCTCTGGGACTCACGCCTCTGCTTCCTGACACATTGCGACAGTGCCCAAGCCAATGGACATCTGCCGATTTATTCAACATAAGAGCTCACAGTGCAGATGTACGGACACTCAGACCTCCCACCTTCGATCCCTGGGCCTGGGCCTTGCTCTTTGCACTATGCATTTCACTAATTTAAATTGACAAGCTGCGATGGCCACTGATCACCAGCCTCATTTTACATTTGAAAACGTGGAGGCACATGGAAGCCAAGGGTTTGGGAGATCAGGGGGTCCTGATGTGGCCGGTGAGGAGCGTGGCAGTGGGAACCAGCCTTGTGCAGAGCTGGTGGGCAGGGTTCCCAAGGGGCACAGTTCACCCCAGGGTCTTGTTAAAAATGCAGGTCCTGACCCAGGACCACTGGGGAGGCCCGAGAGCCTGCATTTCTTACGGGCCCCTCAGGTTCTGCCTCTGCTCATGAACCTCGATTGAAGCCAGGAACTGTGAGCACCATGGGGGCCACACCAAGGAGCCATCCCAGAGCCCCGGCGCACCCCCATATGACTCAGAAGACGAGCTGATGCTGTTAGCTGCTGGTGTGTGCTGGGCACGGCATCCCATTGAGGAGATGATCGGTGCCTGGGCCGGGGTGTGTCCACAGGGCCAGGAAGTGGACAGACACGTGGAGCCTGGGTTGTGGGGGCTCCTCCCTTGGTCCCTTTGCAAGTTTCTGCTCCTCTTTTATCTGACCCCTCACAGGCCCCTGTGAGTAGAGCTTTAGGGTTGTAAATACTGAAATCAAATACCCAAAATGACTACATAAATTCCCAGGTACTTACGCAGAGGATGCCTGGTGCACAGGTGTGGTTTACACCATAGGAAGCTGTTTTTGGCCTAGAACGTGCCCAAGCCCCAGAGCACAGGCGGCGTTCTCCTTGATCGGACTGCCAACATGAAACCAAGAATCTGGCATTCAGATTTTGCAGGGGCACTAAGCGAGACACTAACATTTCCAGTTCTGTTACATTTTTGCCACCTGAAGGAGTGGCTGCAAGAAAGTGGTTACCTGGAGAAACAGGTGTGGCTGGGGGTGAGACCCAAGCACGGCACTCGGGCACTGCAGGACAGCCAGCGTCCTGGGGTGGCGCTCCCGAGCGCGATCTCTTGCAGTGCCCTCCCAGAGCGCCCCCCTGGCCTGTGGCCCCCAGCCCCCTGTGGCACCATGTGCTCCCCTGTGTTCCTTCTCCGTGGCAGCAGGGCTCACGACCAAAGCCCAGACGCAGGAGGACAGAGCTCACGGTTTAAGCAAAGTCTTTCCAGTCCAGGCCAGTGCTGTCCAGTAACGCATCCCCTAGCCGGTTGGCTTCCAGCCTGGTTCCAGTGAGCCTTGTGCCACCAGCCGCTCCACAGCTACTTCCCGGGCATCCTTCTGGGGGCAGCATAGTCCCCTGCCTCCCTGTCCTTCCCGCCCCGAGGCACCGCCTGGACCCGCACAACACACTGACTCAAGCTGACGCTGACATGGGACCCACCTCGTGGGGGCTGATCACCCCCTCAGTCCCTCTCCTATGAGTTAGTCTAGAAGCAGCTGGCCACGGTCATACCCTTCCAGCACAAAACACTTTGGATTCCAAAATTGACAGGGACTTCCAAAATTGACATAAAACTGACTCTCTAACTGTCACTGACTGTATGCACGTGTCACCGGCATGAAGTACACTCTCGTGGTTGTGCAACAGTTACCACCATCTGTCTCAGGGTTTTTCATCTTCCTAAATTGAAATTCTTTAAAGACAAAAAGTTTGGACTCTGGTTTCCCTTCTGCTTGCAAACCAGCCCGATGCTTGCAGGAACCCATCTCCTTCTCTGGTGCCTTGTAAATGGAGCTCTCAACTGGTAGTGGGCACAAGTCCTCTCGTGCTGCCAGTCTCCTCTTTTGAATGGCTGCTGAGTTTGAGCAAACGTCCCAACACCACAGAGTGGGGACACCCATGCTTTCAGCTTCCCAAATCCCTGTCCTCGCTGCCACCCTCTGTTCACTGAGCCAGTACCATGCTCTTAGGACTTGGCTTGCAGGCATTTCTGAATAAGACGTGCTCTAACGGGGAGTCCCCAGCCCTGGGGGACCGTGCAAAGAGGCTCCTGCATTTCCAAGGACAGTCCTGTGGGCACCTTCTGCTCTGCCAGCCTCTCTGAAGGAGCCTCTCGGGACTCGGGGACTCACATGCAGCTCCGTGTGGCTGCCTGAGCACCTGGTCCTAGCAGTTGAGAAAGGGAATCAAGGGGGAGAGACCCGGGGAGCCATGTGACTGGCACTTCCTGGCTCCAGTTCCACACAGAGACCTAAGTACCCTGGGAGTGGGCCCTGTGCCCGAGCTCCTGGGCGGGGAAGTCACTGACCTGGGGCTGAGCGCCTGTCTGTCCAGTTCCTGCTGTGGGCCATTTCTGTCGTGTTCCATCTGAGGAATGAGTGGCTCCTCTGCTTCCTGGTGGCAGCCTGCCCTGCAAGTGGCTGGCTCCCTCCCTCTTTTCTTTCCTGGGCCATGAGCACCCCCACCACCCCGCTGGGCATGTTTCCATGTGACTGTCCTGGCCCTTCATTATCTGGAAAGAGGTCGGCTTGCGAGCTTGGCCCACGAGGGTGGAGCCTTCTGTGCCAGCACAGCCCAGGAGGCCCTCGGGCACCTTTGCGGAGTTATGTTTGGTACAATTTCCTGTCTGACAGATGTGTGCATGGGGAAAAAGCCATCCCAAAGCCCAGCCACCGAATGACTGACCTTTGCAGACAGGGGGCTGGGAATCCCATCCTTGGTGGGTGCACATGGCCTGCTCCTGCCCCAGAAGCCTAAATCCGTGACGACAGGTGTACACCAGCACACGCCTCCCAGATTCCTCGCAGAACACGAAGTCACCGTTGTCCACTTTGTCTGGGACACCACACGTGTCACCTGGGCATGTCCAAAGGCAGATGGCGTCAGAGGTGTCACACCCGGTGAGACGGCCCCTCCCGCCCTGGCAGCCCACCACAGTGCCCCAGATGACCCACCAGGCCAGCGGGCCCGTGCGCCTACTCGCTTAGCACTCCCACGACCACTGGACACTTCTCACTCCACCAGGGAGGTGCCGGCCGCTTGTGGCCTGACTCCCAGCTGTTTCCTCAAACTGCACTTATTTACAGCAGCTCAGTGGAGAGGCCGTGCCTCTGGAGTCTAGGGCACCAGCATCGCTTACAAAGAGGCTGGAATTACCGTGAGGAATGGCCTCCCGCCACGCCTCCAGGTCCATGCTCAGAATGTTTGCACACGACTCAAAGTCCTGGGGAAATGTCCCAACCCGAAAGGCGTCGGTGGGCACGCTGCTGAGCCCTGTGTTGTCGCAGATGACCCGAGACAGGGACTGCCTCTCCAGCTGGTGCCTTTGCGCTTCACTGAACACGTGGCTGTTTTCCCACCAGAAGCTGGGGGAGGAGGAAGCAGAGGGCAGGGGAAGAAAAGGTCGCTTTCAGACTTAGTGCCTTTCCCAGGCCCCAGCAGAGCTGGAACCACACAAGTTTGGCGAAGATGCAATTTTGAGTGGGATGACTTCTAGCACGGTCTCCCAGGTATTCCTAACTACATGAATGCCTCCCCCGTCCCCGGCCCGGGATGGACGATGGGAGTTGTATGGAGTGGAGAGGGGCCCAGAGAGCCTGTGTGCTTCCTGAAAGATATTCTGAGGCGCAGTGGCCACAAGAAGACACCGGGGGCAGGGCCAATGGGGAGGGGGAGCGTGCTTCCCGCAGTGTCTGCAACCTGCCCGTACTGCGGCTTCATCACCTGCGGCAGCACGCGGGCAGGAGCTGGGTGTGGGAACAGGAGCTGGCCTTTTGGGTCCTGCTCTGCTCCTAGACAGTGCTGGCCTTTTCTCAGCACAACTGTCCCCACCTCCCCAGACCCAGCAGACATCAGAGAACGTCTGAACCCAGATGGAGTCCTGGGGTCGTGGTGAAAGACAGCCTGCGCTGCACACAATGCCTGCCGCTTCGGGTGGTCAGATGGTGTGGATGGTTCCCACCCCACCTTCCATGTACACCATACAAGCAATGGTCAGATACCTACCGGTCACCGTCCCTCAGGGCCTTCATCTGTTTTCCAATGATGCATGCAAACAGGGGCCCCGTGCGTGCCTGTGGGAGGAAGTCTTCAGCCAAGCCACCCAGCCAGACGTCGATGTTATCAGGGTGCTGGTACAAGCCCATCATTCTGTCGACGAGGCTCCCATTGGTGACGGCAGTGTGCAGGTCAGCCTGCGTCTGCAGCCTGGGCAGGCCACAGAGCTCTCTCCACTCATTGTAACCTGCGGAGGGCGAGGCCACCGGCTCTTGCACACAGGACTGAATATTCATCCTGCCCCCACTGGTGCCTCGGCCCCGAAAGGCACACAGCCGGCCCTTAAACAATGTGGGCTTTATCTCCAAGGGTCCCCCTATACGTGGATTTTTTTCAATAAATACGGTACAGTCCTGTGAATGTATTTTCTCTTCCTTAAGATTATTTTTAATATGTTTTTTCTCCAGCTTACTTTATTGCAAGAGCACAGTATATAATAATCTCACATAAAACATACAAAATGTGTTAATTGACTATGTTATCAGTAAGGCTCTGGTCAACGGTGTGCTATTAACAGTGATGATTTGGGGAGTCAAAGGTTGTATGTGGCTTTTTGACTGTGCAGGGGTCAGTGCCCTTGACCCCATGTGGCTCAAAGGCCAGCTGTCCCTGTGACCATAAATCCCAGCTACAGAGACAGCCCTTCGTCAACCCATTCCACATGGACTTTGGTGTGTTGGAATATTCCTGCCTGACTGCTGGGCATTTGTGGAAGTTTGCTTATAAACAAGCTGGGATCTGAGATGCTGGAGTGGATTCCTGCGATTTCCAAGCCCACGTTCATCCCCGTCTACAGAGCAGCTGAGAAAGGGCCTCCCTCATCCACTGTAACAGCGCTACCCCCAGGAGCACGCGGGCTCTCGGAAGGGACAGGTGAGCATCTTGTCTCATCTGTTGGGACAGTGTCTCCACACCTTCCTTGCTGCAGCGTGACTGAGGAGCTGTTGCCCGACCCTGTGCTCCGTCTCCTTGACAGTTTTCACATGGTTGTAAACCAGCCTCGTGGATTTTGAGGGGACATGGAGAGCCAAGAGTGGAGAGGCTCTTAGGGCAGTTAGGGAGGCCTGAACACCCAGGAACCTGCCCCGGTGGGCCTGCAGTCATCAGCAGGGGGACCTGGGGGAGGCCTGGCTCCTGCCACAGGGTGTGGGGAGAGCTGACCTGCACCCAGAAACAGGGCAGGTAGAGGCTCCGGCAGATGCTGAAGGCCGGCCAACAGTTGAGCATCAGGAGGCATGGAGGGAAGGCCACAGTGGGCCTCAGGGAGGGATGACATGGATTGGGACAGGTGAGAGGGGACGGGGCCAGAGAGGGCATGAGCAAGGTGGGGAGCAGGAGCCCTCGCACCCAGTGCCCGGAGATTGGGCCAGCTGGTGGGGGACAGCCCCAAAGGCAGCAGGGCCGTGTAAGACGAGAGGCAGGAGGGCCCTGGGTGTTATGAGCCCTGGAGTCTGCATCCGCAGGCTCCCCACCCCACCAGGAAGTCACACGTCTCTGCAGGGACACATGCCCCCTCTTCCCGGGCAGGCTCTTCCTAACGGCTCAGCCCCCTCCTGCCAGGAGGCAGTGGACCTCTGCACATTCCTGTGGTCTGAGGGCAGCCAAATGCCCCCTCAGTGGGGTGGACCAGAGGGCACAACAAGCCCTTTCTTAGAAGTTGGCAATATGTTTTCAGATACATTTTCCTTTGAATCAGCCTCTCACAGCCAGGCTGCTGGGCACGTGGAGGAGAGCGTCGGGAAGGAGCCCTCGGGGCAGCAGACCTGGCAGGCCATGGTCCCGGCCCCTCTGCAGGTTGAGCGATGCCAGGTCCAGGGCCTCCTCACTGGACAGCACCAACAGACTCTCTGTCAGCTCCTCATTCATCAGCTGGTCCTGCACCTGCAGCTTGGCAGGTCTCGCCAGAAGGCCCCTCACGAGGGGGTCCAAACCCCCTGGAAAATATCAGAGGAAAGGAATGTGGTTTGCTGAGAGTCCCGGAGAGGCAGATCGGCACCTCAGATTGTAAACTATGCTTGTTCACAACAAATTCTTCAGGCTCACAAATTCACCTTATATGATTCCAAAGATTTCTGAGCACAGTCAGGGTACTGCCTCATGTGGAATTAGCAGCTGTCTGCTCCCTGAGGCCTGAGGCGTGGGGTGCATTGGACAGGCCTCTAGGTCCAAGGGGACCCAGAGATGCAGCGTTCAGCCCTGAAGCTCTGCCTCGCTCTCAGCACAGAAGCATTGCAGTCAGAGCAGTGCTGCTGAGCTGAATCTGCAGGGCAGTGAAAGGGGGGCTTCCTATGGTGCAGACAGGGCACTGGGGACCCTGCCCCCTCACCTCCAGTCATCTTGCACCATCCACCCTGCAGGGCCCCTTAGGAAGGCAGGCTGGGCTGCCTCTCAGGCCCCCTCCCCAGTCATATGGAGTGAGGGTCTCTATAGGATCTGTCCAGCCTCACGGTGCCCCAACAGTACAAGCCAAGGAAGGGCAATGTGCTCGGCCTCTGCAGGGCAGCTCGGTCATCACTGGCCACCTGGCCTCTCTCCCACAAACTCGGTGTGCATGCACGTGGGGCCGAAGGCGTGTGCAGTGGCTCCTCACCACCTCGCTCCCCACACTACGTCCATGGGAGGACATGGAGCATGGGCAGGGAGGGGCAGGCAGCACAAGGGAGCGTGGAGGTGCCAGGTACCCCCCACCTGGTCTGGGAAAGGCCACTGTGCCTCTCAGGACCCACTTCCAGAGGTCTCCTGACTCTTCCCTCCTGCAGCTGTGTGGCACTGAATGACCGGGAAGGAGAGGTAGAGGACGCTGGGAATGGCCTGGCTTACAGTGCACAGGCACACGCGGAGACACTACTGGAGTACTTTTGAAACAGTGGTGGCGAGGTAACCCTCCCTGGAATAGTTTATGCTCTGACTTCTGAAGAGCTTCAGAAACCTGAGGAAAAGTGCTTTTGACGAACGGCTTAGCCTTTTAAAAAGCTTTGAGTACACTTGTTTCCTCCCTGAACACTGTGACCAGATGGCACCCGGGGCCAGGGCGCCTGCACCACCCCGGGTGGAGGAGTTCCAGCCACCAGGAAGCAGGGGCGCACCTTCCTTGAGCAGCCTCCAGGGGCTGAAGAAGGCATCCTGCAGCCGCAGTGGGGGGAGCGCGGGGTGCTCCTGGAAGCGGGCATCCAGCCTCTGCACTTGCGGGTGCACCGTGGCGTGGCCGAAGCGGAACGCAGCTGTGGAGAACACGTTGGACACGGTGGGGTTCACGGCAGGGTCATAGCCTGTGTAGGGGCCCACATGCTGCTGGAAGGCCTCGGGGCCCACGATTTTGGGCACATAGTCCCGCATGGTGATGATCTGTGGAAAGAGGAAGACATGCATGCTTCCGAGCAGGCCCAGCTGCCTGATGCTGAAGGGCTTCTTGCATGTCCCGGGGGCTCAGTGTCCCACGAGGGCCACACCATCCAGGAAAGGGAACAGGTAAGCAGGTGCGGGAACACCAACAGTTCCAAAGTCCTCATAGCACTTGTCTTATACAGGGTTGGGCAGCCTCAAACTCAACTTCTCAGAAAGTGCTTTTTAATGGATATTCAAGATTTTGGCACAGGGCTAACTACAGAGCTCTATTCCCAGGATGGTGACAGCCCAGCTAGCTCCTCGCAGGGAAGACAAGGTCACTGGGCACCGACATGGCACTGGGCTGTGGCCAGCACAGATCCAGCCCCTGGGCAATCTACGTGAAGGCCCCTTCCTGCCCTCCAAACGCTGGCTGTGCTGCCTGATTCCTGGAGTTTAGCGAGGATCAGTTCCAAGCTGCTGTGGTGTTCCCTCCAGCACGGGGAGAACCATGGGAAATAACAGTGCAGGCCAGGCCTGTAATTTCTCTTTATCACATGGTCCCAGGAGAATGACGCACAAGGGCTCTGCTTTTGGGTTTAACAGTATTTCTTTCAGGTGTGAAAACCACAGTCGTGTTTCTAAACGATGTGTCTGTCCCCACACTGGTTCACAGATCGGCACTGAGGGTAGGTATGGCTCCATCGTGCAGGACCCGCCCCGCACCTCAGACTCCATCTACACCAGCAAAAGCCCTGGGGCCACAGACGTGCCTGGATGTGGTGCGGTGAGTGCCACCCGCCTCAGAACAGGGGCAGCAACAGCTTTACATTCAAGTGTAAACAACTGTGAGGACTTTTTCTCCTTTTCTCCCTTCCCTGAAGTTTGACTCGTGACCCCAGAGGGCAGCAGTACACAGGAGGCCCTGGGAATCCCGAAAGTGTCTGTGGCTGCAGGAAGACAGGCACGGTAGCAGCTGCTCACACAGAGCAAGCTGGTGCCGGGTTTCCTATCCGAGCAGGGCCATGGCTGGTCTGTGCTGGGGCAGCCGAGGCCTGTGAACTCAGCCCAACGCGCCCCTGGGTGGGAACCTTCCTCTTCTCAATATCACCTCTTTGGTGAGACTTGTACCCTCCAGTGGCCCGAGTCCTCACCACTCAGCATGGGGTGAGAGTGGTGCAGCAGGGCTTCCAGGACCCTACTGAGTCTGACCACTGGGTGCTCAGAAGATGGGACAAAAGCAGGCTGTGTCTGGATGAGCCCAGCCTGTCATGGGTTCACTGTGAGAACCTGGACAAGCCAAACTCCTTCCTTTTAAAACAGGATCAATAGGGTCATGGAAAGAATAAAGAGGCGCTATGAGGAGCCCCCTCTAGGGCCAAGTGTAGACACAGGTGGTGACCATCAATGTATAATGTGCTCATTCTTCATAACAACCCAGCCGACAGTGAGGTGAGCAGCCAGCTGGATGGGTGTCCCAGCTGTGCCCACAATTAACCGGCCAACGTAACTCCGTCCATAATCCCTGAGCCAAGATTAAAAGGCATCCTCATAGTTAAGTTTGTCAATTTGCAAATCTCACAAGATTTTCTTTTCATTTTCTTCATTGTCTCCAAGATTAAGAACATAAAAATCATTGGTGGACACCCATCTCACAGGGTTGCTGTGAGGAGTGAGGAGCTGACATCCCTAAAACGCTTGGACCGATGAGCTGTCCCCTTACTCTTGTCCTTGGACAGCAACCGGGTTAACCTCCGTGGAGGGCGCTCAGGATGACCCGCCCGTACCTGGGGCCAGATGCCCAGATTGACCCGCCCGCACCTGCTGCCTGGCTTCAGGATGATACCCTGCCCGCACCTGAGCCAGACGCCCAGGATGACCCTCTGCGCACCTGGTGCAGGGCGCCCACCACCTTGCGCGCCTCCTGGTAGGCGGTGTCGGCGCTCCAGTGCGCGTTGAGGGCCTTGAGCGCGGCGGCCAGGCGGTTGTGCTCGCGCAGCCACAGCGTGTGCAGGGCCGTCAAGGCAGGGACCTCGCTGGCGCGGCCGTCCCCGGCCAGGAAGCAGGGCGCGCGCGGCGCGCGGGCGCCGGGCTCGGGCGCGCAGGCCGCCGGCGGAGGCGCGAAGGGCAGGTGCGCGCGGCCGGCGTCGCGGTGGCGCACGTTAACGCGGAGCAGCCCTTCGGCGCTGGTCCAGTTCCGCAGCTGCTGCTCCGCCGCCGGGGAGCTGCCGTACACGGTGGAAGCGTCCAGGAAGGAAGTAAATCCGTTCACCTGCTGCCGCGGGTTTGCCCTGGACAGGTTGCCAAAGAAGGCGCCTTGGGCGCCCGTGCCGCAGGCGGCAGACGAGCGGAAAAAGGGCAAACAGGCCGGCGTCCGCGAGGCGTTGGCGGGGAGCTGCAGGAGAGGGGAGACCGGGTCACCCGGGGCCCCTGGGCTCCCTCGTGGGGGTGCCGGGGCTACGGGCCCGCCCTCCGCGCCCTCGGGTCAGGGACGTTGGCTGAGATTTCCTTCGCTGGGACTGATGCTGCCGCTGGGGTGCGCATCTTACCCTTTGCCCCCATTTTTCGCTTTGGTGTGTTTTGCTGGAGCTTCTCTGCAGGCGAGCCTGCCAGGCGCATAGCGGCGCCAGGAACAGGTTCAGGGAAGGTTTGCTGCCCTGCCCTGAGGATGCAGCCCCAGACCATGTGTCTACATTTAGGTAGAAAAGGCCCCTGGCTGTCTTTAAATATGTTTTCTAAAGAGAAGTAATTAAAACAGCCTGCCTTACTGTCTGTCCTCCCGGCCAAGAGGAAAACTACAGAGTGGGGAACAATTTTTCAACATCCATCAAAACCCCACCCGCACCTACTCCAGGCCTGGCCATCTCTCTAGGCCCCCGGCCCTTACGTTTGCGCATGTGCACAAAGATTTAGGTCCAACTGTATTGGCTTCATTCTTTGTGGGAGCAGAAAACAAGCTGAAAGCTTAAGTGCTCATTATGGAGCAAACTGGTTAGATAGGTTCCAGTGCATACCGCAGCCTTTATAACGCCTAAAAACGATGGAATTTCTGTCCTTTTAATGATAGGGAGAGTAATTAGAATCACTAAGTGGCCGCCTGTACGAGGTAGAGAGCAGTGAGCGTGGTGGGGCCCCACAGACATGAGAGGGCCCAGGTCTGTGCAGGCACGACTTCTACATGGCAGATCCCACCCACCCCAAACAGGACAAGTGGGGGCCTCGACGTTTCATTTTATGCTTTTCTGACTTTGTAAAATGGCATCTATTAGTTTCATAGTAAAAAGTAAAAGTTTAGAAATTCTACCTGTATGGGAAAACAAGGGCTTTGCTTCTCACACGTCAGCTGGCAGTCAGCTCCTCCGCCCAGCGCGGCTCTGCTGGTACTCTGGGGTGTGAACGCAATGTCATGACTGATATATTGCCCCCACACCATCAAGAGGTCAGAATATTGGCCATCGTCCGTGACCGCTTCGTTGGGAGCTTGAATGACTTGCTTTGTCACCTCCCGGACCTGGGCGCGAGAGACCAGCTTGTCACTGTGTGGGAAGGCCACACCAGAGCACGCGGCAGTCGGGAGCCTTGAGCCCCAGAGGGTTGTCCCCAGGCCTTACTTGGCCTAATTTCAAAATCATGTGGGATCAGTGACTTCTTTTTCTTCCCAGTTCTTCCTTCCTGAGCCAGGCTGTACACATGTTACCATGCGCATGCCCCACCATTGTATTTTGGGAGCAGACAGCTTGTTTTCTGGCCATACAGCTCCAAAGGGGGAGGGATTTTGCCCAAGAAGGTATCTTTCCAAGAGCCCCCAGCCCACACCTGACTCAGGTTACTGCTGTGATGAGGTCAGGGCAGACCTGGGACTTACAGTTGATGCTGCAGTGGGTAGAAGGTTTGGTGTCTTAGGGTGGGTGGGCAAACATATTTTGTGTGTGACTGGACGTGAATCTTTTGGGAGCTGCAGGTGGACTGAGGTGGACAGAATAACAGCCCCCAAGGGTATCCTAGCCTCATCCCTGGAGGCTGAGAGCACAGTATTTCACAAGACAGGGTCCCGCGTGCATGATCACATCACAAAGGGCCTTGAGAAGGGGAGGTGACCTTGGATTTCCAAGGGACCCAGTCTAATCACACTGGTCCTTAAAATCCGAGATGCTGTCCTGACAGTGTCAAAGAGATGTGGCTTTGGAAGCCAGGCTCAGAGGGGCCCACTACTCCTGGCTTTGGAGGAGCAGCCATGACCAGGTATGCCCCCCAGGAGCCACCACATCTGGATCTTAGACTGTGAGATCCACACTGAACTTCTGACCCAAAGCTGTAAGATAATAGATCTGCATGGTTTAAGGCACTAAAGTTGTGATTATTTGTTACATCAGGAATAGGAACCTTCCGGGCCACATTTAAAGATACTTGAGCTCTGATTTTTCTAAACAGTTACACAGTTCTGAGCAAGTGTGGGTTTATAGAATCTTATCTCTTAAAGACAGTTCAGCCTCAGGGACTGAGGAACCTGTCTGGTTCTCATACTAAGCGGCCATCTGGAAACACTGCCCTGGACAAGTTGTTTCTGTAGTTGCTCCATTTGGGATGGGGCACTGGCCCACAGCTGACCTGGGTCCCACCCTGAGTTCTCATACAGACACTCTGGGCTGAGCAGGGCAACAGTCACATTGCTGAACATAGACAAGAGGAAACAGACTGGCTCATTCACTGAAGCATGTAGTTGAGTTGGGGACAAATATCCAGTTAAACCACATGCATCTGTAGATTGGATATGAGTTTGCTAAGCAAATAATTTGGCCCTGGGAGTGAAGTGCAAGCACTGGTTTGCATAAATGAGTGAACTGCTTGATTAGGTGAACACGACTAGTCTCTATCTAGGAACAAAGTCATTTATTTGCAAACTCCGAAGTCATGTAAAGGGCAGAGCCCCTGATGAGCCAAGACCCACGTGCATTGCTCTCTGGATGGTGATGCTAACATTCAAGGGCCTGGGATCCCAGGCTGTGAGGCTGCCACTCCCTGCTCCCCACCCTCATGGTCTGAGGTCCAAGGGAGTCCTGCGGGCAGGGCTCGGAGTGTGGGAAGGGGTTTCTCCCAGACTACAGCAGGGGCCAGCCATTGGGAACCCAATCCCACCAGTGGAAGCGGCTGGGGAAGGTACCCACCGGGGGCAGCGGGAACCCGTTGTACAGGAAGTGGGGGTTCCAGCCTCGGGGTTCACTGATGCCATCTTCGTAGGCGGGGGGCAGCCATCTGGCCAGGGCCATGTTGGAGGCTCCCCACTGGGGATGGACCCTGTGGAACAGATGTTGAGAGGGGTGGGCAGGCAGGGTCCCAAGTCTACACCAGTAGCCTCAGTGGATGGGTTGGCCTGGTGACCTCCAGGAGCCGCCTTCCAAACCCCCACTCCACACGCACTCCCCTGATCTGACGTGCCCCAGCTGGGTGCCCACCTGGGGAAGCCCCCACCTCCCTCTGCAGGCCCCCAGCCTGCAGGATAGACACGTCTGGGGCTCCTGACAGACAGACAACCTGACCTATGTCTTGCTTAACACCTTGAATCAAGGTGCTGTACGACTGTCTGGGGCGTGTGCCTTTTCCTGTCATATTTATCTTTAGGACCAAGTTTCTGCTAGAAGCAGGGTTCTTTGGAACTTGATGAGATGTTCTAAATTCAGAAGTGAGATGGTTGTCAAGGGAGCATGTATTAATACATTTATCTGAATCAAAAGTAAGTCAAGCTTTTTCTGAAAGTAAGTTCTCTTGGTTGATGGATTTGACAGTGGGAATGCTGCCTTACATGGACTGGCCTGCAGTTTCACTCAGTTGATCAAAATACATTTTAACAAAAATGTAAAATTCATGATGAGGAAAAGCTGTGTTTGATACTACTTTGATTTTGCAAACTATTTTTGAGCACATTGTGTTAAGGTGCTTCTAAGAGATGGGGTATAGTTAGGGTGACTTGATATGTCCTGATCAGTTTCCAGAAACTGAGGAAATAAAAGCCTAATAATTGGTAACCAATCCTTGTAAAAATCAGGTGCTTTACAATTTTTGTCAAAAAAAAATTGGAGGTTAACATGATCAGTGCTTGCTGGCAGATCAGTGAGATGAATGTTAGTGACAGCTTATCATGAGCTTTTTCTCTTCCAAGTCTCAGAGGGGGTGGCCCTGTAGCAATGCTTCTGCCCATCCACCCACCCCCAGGACAGGGTGTCTGAGCCTGTAGATCTGCAAGCGTGGAGACAGGCATGGCCCTGCACTGGGTGTCTGCAGTCCAGTGAGAGGGGCCCCATCTGTCATGATGCAGAGTTGGGTACAGGGACTGTCCCAGCTCACCAGGACTCACGGTCCCTCAGCCAGCAGGTAATATTTATCCCACAGGCTGTGAACTGACCAAAATGCTGCACCCATCTCATCAGAAAGTTAATTCAATAAAAGTTTTGAGATAGGGCAGAGAGAGGAGACAAGCATCATGATTAATTTTCCAAAAAAGCTGAGATATAAACAGTATAGTAAGAGCAGGAAATATTCCATCTTAAGGCTAAGATTTCACTTTAAAAACCAGGAAGTTAAGAAGTAAGATTCCTAACATATTATTTAGCAAAAAGACAATAACTCAACCCACTTTGGGGTTCAGGGTGGGCCATCTTGATTGATACGTTCCCAGAGGGAGGCTGCTGTTCTGGGGAGGAACTGACCGATTTCTTGTGTTAATTTTGCAGAATTACCTAGAAGACTGATAATAGAAGAGACTTAATGTCTCTCACCAGAGATAAGCATTTTGAGACCACTTTACAAGTCTATACCCTCTGGCCCTTTGAAAACTCGTTAAAATAGGGAACCCCAGCCTTTCAGTGCACCTCCTTTCTGAGGATGCCCATACTTTTTCTTTCGTTAAGTACATACCTTTAAATAAAGCTTTCTCACTGCTCAGTTTGTGTTTTGTCTCTCTGCGCTTTTCCAGTGGTGTCTTTGTGTCTTTGCTGTTTCATTCTGTTTCTAAGTCTTCACTTAGTCTCCACTTTACCCCTGATAAGTAGGGAAAGGCTGCTGAGAGCTCAGATTTGGGCCTGCAAATTCCCATCACCTGGGTGACCCTGTGCAGCAAGCTCCCTTTCCCTCCCTCTGCACCTCTGCATTTTCCTGCTCTCAGCTGCCAGCAAGGCCACTGCCCTTCATTTCTACTCTGGCGCTAATGAATTCCTTCCTTACCTACACTCTTTCGACCTGCTTGAGAATTCTTTCTCCTTCAGAGTCAAGAACCCTCCCCCATCCGGGTTGAGGTTTCACCTGGTGCTCAGAGAGAGATCGCCCCAGATGCAGCTGCCTGACAACACTTCCATGTTTAATAGTTAATTATCATTATTTGTAATAAGTTTGTTCCGATTTGACTGACTGTGCTCTAATAACAGTTGTAAAAACTCATTCTTGAAGAAATTAATGAACACTTAGATCCTTATCCTCACTGGAAAATTTTCTAAGTATGAAAGTTCAACTTATAAAACATAAATATGTAAAACAAAATGTATGAGGGTGAAAATATATGATGAATCGTGTAAGTGGATAAAATAAAATATCTGCAGAGCACATAGGAAAGTAAAGGGATATGTAAAAGGAGAAAATCAAAGGCTTTCAATCTTCAAATATCCTACAAACAAAAAATACGATAAAATTTGATCAGAAATATCAGTTCAAAGAGCAAAAACAAATTTTGTTAGAGAAAAATTTGTTTTTGCAAATGGATTATTTGGGGTATAGATTTCCTGTGGTGTTTCCTTGGCATTTGTCAACCAAATCCCCATGGTGATAACCTGCAGCTGGGGCATCTGCACGTGGTTGCCAAATCTTTGCAAAAGACAGCAGGGAGGCACCAGCGTGGAGGTGTTCAGAGCCCGGGGCGCTCGGTGAGGTCACCCACCAAGAGGCTTTGAGTGGGAAAGACTAAGATTCTTTCATGCATCTCATGTGTAGACACTTATAACCCTGAGGGAGTTAGGTCTACAAGAATCATGACAGGCTAGATGAATTTAAAATCTTTCAGAGTGTTTGAAAATATAAATGTTTAAAAATTACTTGGTTTACTCTGATGCTGCGTTATCACCACCATTAAGGATGGAACACATCAGTGCGACTGAGGCAGAGGCTCTGCTTTGGAAGGAAAGCCCCACATGCTGCTAGGAAGCTGCTCAGCGCTGGGCACCAGAGGACCCCACACCTGAAGGTGCAATCCGCTTTGGGCCTTGGTGACAGGCTGAGCAGAATGAGTTTCCTCCAGCTGCCCATCTCCTAAGTCACTACCTGGTTCCTGACATTAAAGGAAAGAGATTTGCTACAGCCACTCACATCACTGCCACCTCATCCAGGAGCCATCCAGGAGAGGCCACTGAGCGTGATGGGGTGTCTGTAGGGACAGTAGTGGGGAATTTTTCCATCATCAGTACTTCACTGATGGCCAGCACACCAGAGTGGCTCCATCTGGAAACAATGTGGGGCAGCAGTGCACTTAACCAGCTGCCGTAGGTCAGGGCGGGAAGACTGGTGCTGCCTAGTGCATCAGACTTGTTAAGGTGCTTTTTAATTAACATCCCACATGCTGCTCGTGGGGAGGGGCTCTTTCACCCAGTTAAAAATGATGAAATGTTTATTTAACTGCTCAGGCAACGAAGTGTTTGCTGACTGAATTTACCTTTAGGCAACTCACAGGACGTCCCACCAGCCCAGAGCCCTCAGCACACATGTGCTCTCAGCCCACTCAGCCAGCCCAGGACCAGAGGGGCAGCCCTCCTGGGGCCTTGAGCATCTTGTGCCAGATCGGCTTCAGCACCTCACTGCTCCTCTCTTACTTTTGGATTAATGGCCACATTGGAATAATGTTCATACAACTGACAAAAATAAATGGACAGACACATTTCTGGAGGGCAGTTTTATGAGACAGGTGTCTGCTCCAAGTTGCCATGACTTATCTGAACATGAGCTCTGTTCCCAGCACCTGGCACTAGAGGTTCTGAGAATCTGCATTCTGAAGAGGAAGGCAATTCTGAACTCCCAGCTGGAAGACAGTTTGGATACGAAGCTTGAGATTGATGCTGAGAGGCTCAGCAGTATGTTTCCTCATTACTGATGGGACGCAGAGCTGGAAATGTGTGCTCTCCTGGAAAAGAGGCACGGTGACCTGTCCTGGGGGAGATGTGTTCAAGCTAGTTACATGCCAGGATAAAATTGTTAGGGGTGACCTCCACTTGAGCAGTGACACATCCCTTTCACACTTCCTCTACAGTGAGGGGTATTCAGACTAGGAAAGTGCTGCTTCGTGTGGGACGTGAGGATCAGGATTGTCCCCAGGTGGCTGAAGGAATTAATTTGGTTCCCAGAAGATGCCTAGCGCCCTGAGAGACCCTGCCCTGGCAGACGTTCACCTCATCATTTGCCTGTCCCTGGGCTACCTGTGTGAAGCCAGTAAGCCAGTCAGTGTAGAAGGCCCAGAACAGCCACCAGAGGGGGATGCTGCTACCTCAGATGGATGCCCACTTAACTTCCCCAAAGCTCTGAAATCTTACGGACTCTGTGTGATTTGTACCCATGTATGTTCTGCAAGGTGTCACATAAAGAAGCCAGTATCAGGATAACCTAGAAGAAATGGACAACTTTCTAGAAAAATAAAACCTTCCCAGACTGATTCAGGAACAAACAGAAAATCTGAACAGACCAATTACCAGCAATGAAAATGAAACTGAATTGATAATCAAAAAACTACCTAAGAACAAAACTCCTGGAGCCAATGACTTCACTGCTGAATTTTACCAAACATTTAGAGAAGACCTAATATCCACCCTCCTTAACTTTTCCAAAAAGTAGAAAAGGAAGGAATACTTCCAAATTCATTCTCTGAGGCCAGCATCACTCTAATACCAAAACCAAACAAAGACACCACACAAAAAAAAGAAAATTACAGACCAATATCCCTGATGAACATAGATGCAAAAAATCCTCAATAAAATATTAGCGAACTGAATTCAAAAATACATCAAAAGATCATTCATCATGACCAAGTGGAATTTATTCCAGGGATGCAAGGATGGTACAATATTTGAAAATCCATCAACATCATCCACCACATCAACACAAAGGACAAAAATCACATGATCGTCTCAATAGATGCTAAAAAAACATTTAAAAAAATTCAACATCCATCATGACAAAAACTCTCAACAAAATGGGTATACAGGGCAAGTACCTCAACATAATAAAGGCCATACCCACAACCAACATCATACTTAACAGCAAAATCCTGAAAGCTTTTCCTTTAATATGAGGAACAAGACAAGGATACTCACTCTCACCACTTTTATTCAACATAGTACTGGAGGTCCTAGCCATGGCAATCATACAACACAAAGAAATAAAAGGCATCCAGATTGGTAAGGAAGAAGTTAACCTGTCACTGTTAGCAGATGACATGATATTGTACATAAACCCTAAAGATCCACCCCAAAACTACTAGAATTAATAACTGACTTCAGCAAAGCTTCAGGATACAAAATTAATATACAGGAATCTGTTGAATTCCTATATACTTATGATGAACTAACAGAAAAAGAAATCAGGAAAACAATTCCATTTACAATTACATCAAAAAGAATAAAATACCTAGAAATAAACCTAACCAAGGAGGTGAAAGTATCCTGAAAACTACAAGACACTCATGAGAGAAAGAAGACACCAATAAATGGAAATCTATCCCATGTTCATGGATAGAAAGAAATATTGTCAAAATGGCCATCCTGTGTAAAACAATCTACAGATTCAATGCAATCCCTATCAAAATACCAGCAGCATTCTTCAATGAACTAGAATAAATAGTTCTAAAATTCATATGGAACCACAAAAGAAACCAAATAGCCAAAGCAATCCTGGGAAGGTAGGACAAAGCTGGGGGTTTTACACTCTCTGACTTCAAGCCCTACTACAAAGTCACAGTAATCAAGACAGTTTGGTACTGGCACAAGAACAGACCCATAGATCAATGGAACAGAATAGAGAGCCCGGATATAAACCCATACATATATGGTCAACTAATATATGATAAAGGAGCCATGGATATACAATGGGGAAATGACAGCCTCTTCAACAACTGGTGTTGGCTAAACTGGACAACTACATGCAAGAGAATGACACTGGATTATTGCCTAACTCCATACACAAAAGTAAACTCGAAATGGATCAAAGACCTGAATGTAACTCATGCAACCATAAAATTCATAGGAGAAAACATAGGCAAAAATCTCTTAAATATAACATGAGCAACTTTTTCCTGAACATACCCCCAAGGCAAGGAAAACAAAAGCAAAAATGAACAAAAGGGAGTATATAAACTAAAAAGCTTCTGTACAGTAAAGGACACCATCAGTAGGACAAAAAGGTATACTACAGTGTGGGAGAATATATTTGTAAGTGACTTATCAGATAAGAGGTTAGCATCCAAAATATATAAAGGGCTCACATGCCTCAGCAACCAAAATGCAAATAATCTGATTAAAAAATGGGCAGAGGATCTGAATGGACACTTCTTCAAAGAAGAAATTCAGATAGCTAATAAACACATGAAAAGATTCTCCACATCATTAATTGTCAGGGAAATGCAAATTAAAATCACAATGAGATATCACCTCACACCATTTAAGATGGCCAAAAGACAAAAAGCAACAAATGCTGGTGAGGATTCAGAGAAAGGGGAACCCTCCTACACTGTTGATGGAAATGTAAATTAGTTCAACCATTGTGGAAAGTAATATGGAGGTTCCTCAAAAACCTAGAAATACTATTTGACCCATTAATTCCACTCCTAGGAATTACCTAGGCAAAAACCAATATCCCTGATTCAGAAAGATATATGCACCCCTATGTTTCTTGCAGCACTATTTACAATAGCCAAGATACGGAAGCAACCTAGTGTCCATCAGTAGATGAATAGATAAAGAAGAGGTGGTACATGTACACAATGAAATATTATCAGCCATAAAAAGAAAACCCTACCATTTGCAACAACATGGATGGAGCTAGAAGGTATTATGCTCAGTGAGATAAGCCAGGTGGAAAAAGACAAGTACCAAATGATTTTGTGGAGTATAACAATGAAGCAAAACTGAAGGAACAAAACAGCAGCAGACTCACAGGCTCCAAGAAGGGACTAGTGGTTACCAAAGGGGAGGGTGGGTGGGGAGGGAGGGAGAAGGGGATTAAAGGGCATTATGATTAGCACACACAAACTTCATATTTAGTGAGCCAACATATTTTTACAGGGACAAGTGCAGCCAGCAGGCACACACTCTGACAAAAACACTGGCTCGTGGGAGAACCTGAGAGCCAGCGTAGGTCAAGGCCTAAGGAACAACTGGGGTGCAATGCTGGCTTCCACAAAGCAGAGCCTGTAGCACTGGTCATAAAACACACAGAAGTCCAAATGAGGCTGTCAAGTCCTTCTGCCCCTGTCATCAAATACTTCTAAGTGATACATCTCAGGCAACTAGGAACATCTCAAAGGGAAAGCCCACTTTCGAAGCCATATCCTACATATGGCTCACGTCTGTCACACCTGTGCAATAAAAGAGTAGAAATGAGTGAGGTTTTAAAACCCACCATTTAGATTTGTAGAATTTTAAGAGTTCAATTCCAAATAACACCCAGGCATTACTTAGGAGTATAATGTTTCAGAGTAGCCATCACAGGTAAAAAACAACATAATAAAAAAACAGCAGAAAACCCCACCATGCATCCAACTTAGAGTCTAGAAGAAAGACAATGACCTTGAAATAAACCCAAAAGAAATAAAAAGCACGGCTATATTTCTGGAAAAACTAGGAGGCATAAAATGGTGGCAACCATCAATGAATCCAAGATTTAGTTTTCCAAACCTTGTGAAGAATTTTGATTGCTGGTAAATCTCAAGCAAACGGAAACCCTAGCTTTCCGCGATGACAAGCATTCCTGTCATAATTAAAAATAGAAGACATGGTCGAACCCGGCAAAGATACAGAGCCGAGCACTTCCCCCATTTGGCCTCAGGTATGAAAACAAGGGTAGGTGTGCGGGCAGATACCGCACCAAACTTCTGGAGCTTGTAGGGACTTCAGGCCCCCTGGGAGCAGACCCAGTAGTGTGCATACCTGGGGAGCAGCCACAGAGGGGCGTGTCCACGGGGCACACAGCCATCTGGACACAACAGACCCCATGGTGGGGGGCTAGAGGGGTCGCACCTGTGGATCATAAGGGCTCACGGGTGCCCGAGACACTGGCAGAGCTTTGGAAAGGCACTGGTCACTGGGAGGGGGCACCAGCCAGGCAGGATACAGCCAGAGAGTGACCATGGGGCTGGGGGCTGGTGGAGAAAGAGGGTGGACTGGGGGCCAGGGGAGGCAGCAAGGACAGCCCGCTGACAGCCGGGGTGGGTGCCCTGAGGCCCTCTCTGGGGAGGCAAAGTGGGAGGCCGGGAGCTCCAGGGCAGGGGTGGTGCTCAGGGGGCAGGTGGGCCTTGGCAGAGCACAGAAGGGAATGTACCATTCAGGATCCCCCACCTGCCCTGTGCCAGCTGGTTCACACCATCAACTCCTCCAAACCTGCCTGACCTCAGACTACAGCAGACACGGGCCACTTCCCGCTGCACCCAGGCGCTTGCCTCTGCCCACTAGTGCCACCTCCACTGGTGGTTCACTGTGCTGTTCCTTCTGTGTTTTGTGTTAGTCCACGACTGGAGTGACCCTACCATCTGTTCTTCAACTTGGAACGCTTTTTGTAATAAGAAAGAGGGTGCTGCCGATATCTAAGCTCGACCCCCACAGACTGAAACCCCAGCCTCCCAGGTGTGTTAACACCTTGACATGCAATCCATATTCCCCAGCAGCTCATGTCTGCATGAAGGTGTTCAAAACCTCCCAGCCCCACCAGGGCACCTGACAACCTCCCCCTGGACATTCTCCCTGGGCCCTCCTCCCAGCCCCCGTGGCTGTGTTCATGCCCCAGGCAGCCCACCTGCAGTTTGTGAGCCTGACCTGCCTTCCATGGCCTGGACCTGTGCCCCAGACTGCCATCCTTCCTGGAGTGAAGCCTTCCCAGAACGCCACCCCAGGGCTCCAGCCCAGCCCCTTCCAGCACAGCTCTGTGGTACTTTCCTCACAGCTCCTGTCATCACCGTCAATTGCTTATTTCCACCTCTCTCCCCACCCCTTGCCTGGGAAGTGCTGAGCACGAGGCCGTGTGGCAGGCAGGACTGCACATCCCCAGGCGGCCATGGGCGAGCGTCTGTGCCCTGATGGAGGCACCGTGACATAAGAGTGGGGAAATGGGGGGCCCAGAGACAGAAAACATACACTGCTGGTCACTCTCCTTCCTGGTGGCATCTAATCATGTCTGAATCCAACCAACATGAGAAGAGAAGGAAATCCAGAGAAAGTACCTGTTGTTGCAAGCCCCCGTGATCAGCCTGTATTTGTTCGCCAGGCAAGTGTCTGGGCATTTCGGGGGCAGCATGTGCAGCAGGCATCCGGACATATCTGCAACTGAGTTCAGTAGGTCTTCTGATAAAACATCTGAGGGAAAAATATCAGAGTGTAAACACTCTGCTCGTGATAACAAATCTATCGATAAGGTGAATTTCCTCATGTTTTCTCAGAAGTAGCTCCAGCATCTGAGCCACATGTCGGCCACCCCATTAAATCACTTGTTCTCTCATGATTCCCCTTCAGCTCCCCTTTTCCTGGGAATGTGGGGATTTTACATTTATTCTTGCTTTGTGATCTTTCAGAGAGTGGCTCTGAGAGCGCCGAGCCGCTGAGGTGGCCGTGCCAGAGCTGTCGTCAGTCTCGCCCGGGGCGCCCCGGCATCATTTGCCCCGGTGGCTGCCTAGTGTTACCGCCCCAACCACCTGCCTCGGTCAGTCCGTGAAAGCGCTCATGTGCCCACTTTCTTCCTTCATACTGAGTTTATTTTTCCTTCTTGCAAAGCCTTCTAGGTTAGGCCACCTGAAAAGAGTCTCTTATTTTTTGCCAGTCCTGTTCCCGTTTATTCAGCAGATGAAAGCAAGGACAGCTTTCTCATCTGTCAGTAGAAGGACTCATTGGCCACTTCTCCCAGATGGTTTGTGTGATCATCAGAGAAAACGGCATAAAACTGACCAACTAGACCCAGCGAGGCTGAGATAGTCACTGAAGGAATGCGTTCTGTTTGCACGTTGGAGAGAAACAAAGCCAGCCTCGTCTTAATGGATGCTCACTGAACGATACTGAATGACTCTGGCGGCTAAACTACCCAGGCAACACCTGTCACCTGGCCGATAGAGCTCAGGCCTGCCTGAGACAGATGAGGACAGGAGGCACCCCAGCACGCGGGTAACAGACCAGAAGAACCACGTGCTCACAGTCACAGCGGTGCACGAAACGGCTGGTGGGACAGCGGGAGGGGGGCACCGGCACTCAGCTGCTCGGTGCTGAACCGGTAGGGAATCGCCGTTGGCACCTGGGCACTCGCACATTCTGAATCTCCTAGATTGGCTACGTTGACAATGGAAATAATAGAAAACGGCTTAAATCATGGTTCCTCGATCACATGTCACAGCCTGGGCCAAACCCATCAGCCTGACCTCCCTAAGCTCCCACATCCGAGGGCTGGCAGTGGCCGGTCCGCGGGCTCCTGGCTTACACCCGGACAGGGCTTGCACCAGCCGTCCTTGGAAACAAAACTATTTCAAAGGAGTCCTTGGTTGCTACACAGTCAGTTAAATTTAACTGTTAAATCTTAGTGTCTGAGAATTCTGGGTAATCCTCATTTAGCTGAGTCTGTCTTATTCTAAAGACTGAACAAATTAGCAGTAAACTAGTCTACAGCTAGTTAGGGGAAGGACTCAGAGGCCAAGTAGCTCAGAGCATCACACTGAAAACATCTGGAGAAGTTAAAACAGGAGCCCTGTTTCCCGGTTCCCTGCAACAGGGTTCCGAATGTGCCTTGTGCTGGCTGTGGACACCTTCTCAGTATCTGACACCCTTAGTGCTTTGATCTAATGCAACTGACCCCTTGGGTTCCCTCTGTTCTGCTGATAGCCCGAGTGGGCGGCCAGGTCGGCATCCCCTCTCAGAGACAGGCACCCTGGCACCTCTCTCCAAGGCCTCCTGAGTCCCTGAGACAAAGGCTGCCCACTGGGAGGCTGGGCCTGTAGTCCTCGCTCCTGGCAGGCTGCCCAGGTTTTCCCAAGGTCGGCGGGAAGGCCATGGAAAAACGAGAACATTTCACACGGTACCGCGGGACACTTAGACCGCAGAGCTAGTTCTCCAAATGCAGCTTGAATAGTAGAGAAGCTATCATTTCCCAGGCTTTCAAAAACAGAACATTGCCAGGCCGAGCAGCATTTACAGAACCGCCTCGCTTTCCTGTGAATGAGCCGCCACCCCTCCATGCCATCCTCAAACGCCTGACAGCCGACACCCTGGGGCTCACCAGTCAGCAGTCGCAATGGCTTGTGTCTCGGGGAAGCTCTTGTCATTGTCTGCACGGATGCTTCCATGTTCTCCACTTGGGAGATCGCTCGGCTCGTGGGCTCAGGGAGTTTGGAAAAAGACAGAAGCTGTGATGGAGAAATTACTTCCCTTCGGTTGAGGTTTCTGCAGCACAAAGAGGAGATCCAAGCTCAATTCTTTTCATGGTTGGTGTTTTCATCGTTAATTACTATCAATTAAGCAGATGTTTACTGAGTGCCTACCAGGTAGCAGGCACTCTGGGTGGTCAGGGACGGGGCTTCCACAGCCCTGGCGGTGGCGATGGTAGGCCTCAGCAAAGGGACAGGATGTAAACACAGATCACCCATCAATTCGGATGATGGAGAGAATGGCTACTGCGGCCACCACATGCCCTTTGTGCTTCCCTGTCTGAACTTCTACAGATCTCCTAGCAACTGTAAAAGATAAACCTTCTCCCCCAGATTCAGTTAGACTTCCTTTGGGTTCTGGTGGATGAGCTGAGGCCCTGTGAGCCTACAGCCCTGCTAAGGTCTCAGAGCCACAACATGCTGAGGCTGACCCGGCTGGAAACCTGCTCTTTCCACTCCAGCCAGAGACTCCACTCCCTGCACAGCAGAACACGGGAGCAGAACTGTTTGAGGGGAGACCTGAAGCCACAGGTAGAAAGTGCACCTGGGAAGTCTGACACGCAGGCCTTCTCCTGGGCTGATGGCCTTCTGGTCCCCACCACTGGCAATGCAGGGCCCAGGGAGGGACAGGACACGGGTGGCCATGGCAGCCAGACCGCCATCCCCTGGGTGCATCACTGAGGAACCAGAACTCAGTCTGGGACCCAACTCTGATCCTAAGCTCAGAACCGTCGGTCCAGGTAGAACTGGGAGCCGGCAGGGACGCCCCCACCCCAACCCCCACCCCCAGTGCTTGGATCTGTGGTTCACACCGGTGCCCTGGGGAAAACAACCTGGCTGCACTTTCAGTGGCTCTGCTGGCTGTGATCAAGCAGACTATCTGTATTTTTCCTTTGTTAACAACCATGAATCCAAGAGCTCACTGAGTGGACCAGTGTGGCAGGTGCCTCTCTAAGCGCTCATGCACGTTCCTGCCTCCTCCCTGTTCCTCCCCGGGCCTCAAGAGGTGTGCAGCGTGAGCATGTGCGTTTCAGGTGGGGAGTCGAGTCACTGAAAGCTACATAGCACCAGGGTGATGGCTAGCAAGTGACGGAGGCAACACTGAGGTGTGAAGGTCATGCATACAACATGCACATTGGAAATAAACTAATGTGCGTACATACAAATGAGCTCTGTGCATGTCCCCGTGTGGTTGCAGGGCTTCCCACGCCCACTTCAGTCAGAGCTCTTCCATGTTCATGCATTGTTTCCAAATTGCATTTTGATTGAAGATACGGAAGCTGAAGTGGGTGTGTGTACATGCATGCATGTGCACACACACACACACACACACACACGTTATGTTTGTGGGCACTAGGAGTCAGGCTGGCGGTGGCTGGCAGTGGGCCTGGAATCTGATAGGTAAGGTCTAACTCTCACCACCACCCTGTCTATCTATTCAATGGGGATTGATCGTCCCGGATCACAGGTTTGAGAGATGGAGTGAGCTGATACAAGTAAGTGCCCTTAGGCAGACCCACACACTGAACAGGAGATGAGTCACATCCAGTGCGGTGCTGTTTACAGTATTTCCATAGGACCCGTAGACTCCGTCAGGTATTGTCTGTATCTGAAACAACTTCATACACCTGTCAGCGTGGTAAATGCCATTTTTCTCTCAGGGATGGGGAGTCCTAAACCCTGAACCAATTAGTTATTATTTACATTCGATGAGGAGGAAGCTCAGACTCTGGGGTGAGGGAGTGGTGGGTTCTGGATCTGCCCTCAGTTCTTTTGGTCATAAATTCAGTATCTAACCACCAAGCTGCTCCTAAATTATCTAGTAATATGAGATTCTCAAAGGTCACTCAAGAAGGAAAAAGCATGTACACCACACAGGCAGGCTGTGTTCTGGTCCCACAACAGGCTGATGACGACTGAGGGTCTGCGCCATGGGGCGCGTGTCCTGCACAGCCCGAGCAGCCTCACAGGGATGCCTTTGCTGCTGGCAGCCCGTCCTCCTCAGCTGCCTAACAGGCCAGCTCACCCAGGTCATGGCACAGGTATGCGGCAGGTGTAAGCTGGGCTGCACAGTTCCCGCCAGCCAATTCCCGGGAGGTTTAGCCATGGGTCAGCTGCCCACCTTGGTGCCCACCCATGTGACCCAGCTTCCAAATGTGGGTGCCGTGCTAAAAAGTGACAGGTGAATGCTCACACGGGCGCACGGGGCTCAGGTCCTGGGGCTCAGGCTCCAGTCCTCATGGCCCATCTGCACCCCAACAGCTGCCCTGTTCCTACTGCTTTCCAGAGGCAGTGCCGCCATCACTGAGGTGCAGACTTAGTTTAACCACAACACTGACCTTGGGCATTGTTATTTAGGAAAGTCTTCTTTTCTTTTTCAGCTATAAAACAACTACATTTGTTGTGAGGTTAAAAATACTTCATTATTAAAATTTTTACTCAAAGCTGATTCTTTATCAGCTAACTAAGTGGTAATATTTGTTGATGACCTATAGCATTCCCATCCCCAAATTAAGTGCCTTGTTCCTGTACCTGTCTCTGCAGAGGGAATATGAGCTTCCAGTCATTGGGGGACACTTTCAACCCCTCTTTGTGTTCCCAGCATCTAGCACACAGCCTTTGTATAGCAGAAATGATATTTCCTACATAAATAGTTTAAGCAGGCACAAGGCATTATTTGAGAGTTACTAAAAACAAATCTTTCCAATGTAGTGAGCCCCATGGACTTGGCCCCCATAGCCATCTTTGGAATCCCAGCACTGATCCCCAAGGGGCCCAGTACCCCGCAGGGCCCACTGGGGGGGCGGCGGCGTGCGGCTGCACTGCGCACCCAGGCCCAGTTCTCTGCGGATAGCTGAGAGTACTGCTTCAGGCAGACCAAACAAGTATGACTTCACCAATACTGTTTTCTTTCTCCCTTTGGTCAAGTTTTCAGAAAATAAGTACAAATTAATTTACAGCCAACGTGGACAGTAGGGGATTCTTCTGGCTGGAATCGTAGAAATGTGGACTACGGCCACAGCCTCGTGATGTTTTGTGTCTGGAGAACGTGTACTCGTCAACTTCCAAATAACTAGCTTGCAAGACCAAAACCTGCTGTTTGTTTTGTTGGTTACACCCCCATGAGGCCATAATATCCTAAGTACTGATGTTGGTTATATATTTAAAATTAAGCTGTTTCCTAATTATTACAGAATGATGGCAGACTGACCCCTTCGCCGGCAGCCCTGGGGATGGGGAGCCCTGTTGGTGCCGTGCTCGGTGCCCATGTCCTGCCCGAGGGGAGCCCCACCTGCCCCCTGCCTCTGAGCTGTACCGCTGTTCTCTGCTCTGTGTTTTGCTGGGGAAAGGATTTGAGGTTCAACACTGGCCCTTTCAGTTTCCTGCATGCGATCCTGGAAAGTGACTCACGTGAGTTACCCTAACATGTAATGTGGAGACACGGCGCCAATTTTGGAGGAAACCTTGGAAATTAAAATAGGCGAGTAGGCGGAGACTCCAAAGGACGCAGCCAGCGCTGGGGGGAGGCAGGCTGTCCCCTCCGCGCCCTCCCTGGGCCATACCTTCTCACTGTGCCGTGGAGGTCCTTGTCGGCCAGGAGCCAGCTCTCCTCCAGAACGCTGGCCGCGCGTGGCTCTTCCGTCTGTCCTGTGGGATGAGACACCACAGCTGAATCACACCCGGCCCCAGGCCTGTCATCTTGAGCTATCCACCAAGCGCGGCTGTATGCGCGGTGACTGCGGCCAGGGGTGCTTAGACATCCAGGTTGGGCATCTGTGCAGCGTGTTTCCACGCGTCAAGGTGGGTGTCAGCGACCTCTGGCAGACCTGCCGCGGACAGGAGGAGGGAAGGGGCCCAGCACCATCGTCACCTTGTGCAAGGTCAGCTCAGCTGCTCACCTCTCACCTGCCCAAGCCACCTCACGATTCTGGGTACTTCAGTCACATAAACCAATGAAATGGAAGTTGTACATTCAACAAAAGGGGAAACTCAAACACATCAGCAGTTCCTAGAGACAGGACTCCCATTTTATTTACTTCATGCTTGAAATGTTTAAGAAATCATATGTGCTGAGCGATCGTGCCTTCTCAAAATGTGGCGTCAGCTGGCAGGGCCTGTGGGAGACAGTTGGGTCACAAGGTGGAGCCCCATGGTGGTATCCTTGCCCTGATCAGAGGACCCCAGAGTCCCCTCCAGGTGAGGACATGGCTGGAAGACGCCTTCTGTGAGGGAGGAAACGGTCCCACCAGAGGCCGGGCAGGCCAGGCATCACCCCCACAGGGGGACAGGCCATGGCCTCCAGCGCCCACCAGGTCCGGGGCACACAGCCATCCCTCCACACTGTTCTGCTGGCTCCTGCCCAGTGGCCTGACCTCTGACATGCCCATGCCTTACAGCAAAGTCACGGAAAGCCCCGGGGATGGTCCTGGGACCTGCAGAGAGGGTGGGCCTCCCTCCGCTGGAGCTGTGCCGCTGCCGGGTCAAAGTTGAGGGCCCTGAACGAGGGCCAGTTCCACGTCACGTGCTGGGGCACAAGAGGGCTGCCAGCCAGTTCTGCGCAGGGCGCCCATGTGAGCCTCACGTGACCCGTCATGCTCATCCCGCACCTGCCTCCCAGCTCAGCTCCCAGTTCCACGTCTGAAGTCAGCCAGCTGCCCCCACTTGACCCTGGAGCCTCAGCAGGCATCCTAGGTCGTGGGTGGTGGTGGGGGCAGGGGCTCTATGGGGTGACCCTGCCTTTGGCGCCCTGACACCTGATGGCTGTGAGAGTGGGAAATCGCCCAGCCTGGCCCCTCCTCCCACCTGTGGTTGTGGTTGTCAGACGGTTGTTCTGAGGATGGAAGAGGCGGTGGGTGACATGCTGGGCAGGGGTCTGACATCGAGGTCCTGCAGGTCAGAGCTGTGTGCAGTCCAGAAGCTCCGTCCTTGGCTCCATGTCTCCCTCTTCTGGCTCCACGGGCCCTCGCCCTGCTCCTCGCGTTCTGCTGCCCCTTCAGCCACCTCCTCCTGTGGGTCCCTTCTCACTTGGGCCCATTCTTTCCTTGCAAATATCCATATTCACCTTGGACCCACTCCTGAAGTCCACCCCATGGCTGGCTCTCCTATCTCCATAAAAGTCGGTGGCCCCAGAAGATGCCAGTGGGGTTTCCTTTCCTGCCTCTCACCTGTGTACCCATCTCCTCTACTGCCTGTGAAAATGACCTGTTCTGGCCCTCACCACCATGGAGGCCACCTGCCATCCCTGGCCACCTTCACCCCAGGCCTCGGTGTGCTGCCTGTAGTGACCTTTTGCTAAGACAGGCTGCTCAGGATTGGGCCTTTCCTAAAACCTCTAGCAGACCCCTACTGTGGACATGGTGCCCCCACAGTCTGGCCATGAGCCCACTGGGCACCCAGCACCCAGTACCCCATGGCTGAGCACCCCCACTCCTGCTCTGTGAGGTCCTGATGCCCTGGCTCTTCACCTGTCAGAAAATGTCTCATTCCTTCACTGGTATCAAGGAATGTCAAATCACTGTGAGCTTACCTAGGGCCAGAGGATACTTTCTTACTTCTGTTTCCTGCAATGCTCAGATCAGTAAAAGGTTCTTCCAGGTGCAGAGCAATTATTTAAAAACCAACAGAGTATAAGGAAGAGTTTTCACCCATCACCACTATCCTTGGAATGAGCAGTTGCTAGAGAGGTCATATCTTATCATTGATTGATACTAATATCTTGTAATTTAATCTTAATCGATCGCATGGCATTTACTCCAGTCTTTTATTATGAAATATTTTATTGAATTTTTAAAGTTAATGTTACAGGCTTGCAGAATATTTTTCTCTTCAAGTTTTATATACGAGATTTTTGAGGCAGGAGGATTAAAGATGGCGCTGTGAGAGGTGAGACAGAGGCTTCCAACTAAAACTGCATATAATACCAAAATATAATTAATACAAATAATCCTGAAAGAGCAACAGGAAAGAGGACTGTGCCAAACTGCATACACCTGGAGAAAAGAATAAACCTCACAGAACAGGGTAATGTACCAAAGCCGTGGCCTGGTGGAACCCAAGCCCTTCCCCCACCCCAGCTCACCAGTGGGAGAAAGAGAAATGGAGTGGGGAGGGAGTGGAGGTCTGGGACTGCTGAATACCTAATTCCAGAGATATATTCTGGGAGCACAAACCTACATTTCGTCGTGCTTGCATGGTATTCTTGTGATTAGGGTGTTGGAAAGCTAAGACAGGCAGAATTACTGAAGAGACTGAGATTCCAGCCGCTTGTGGAAAGCAGGGATCCATATCCAGCTGTTCTGGGACAAAAGAAAGGTGGGAAGTCTGAGAGACTTCCTAACAGCAAGAGGGCTGCTGAAGGGGCAAGGATTGCACAGAGCTTACTGCTCAGGAGAAAGGACAGGTAGACAAAATTGTCCAGGTGCACTCTGCCCAGCAGGTTAGGAGCTTTTACAATCTTCAGGCGCTCCACCTCCCTGGCTGGCTACACAGCTCCAAGGACCCCAAAGCGATACACAGCCTACTGCTCCCTTCTCCCAGTCAGCTCCACCTGGCTCGCAAACCATCAAACCCTATCCTGGCGTTAGGCCAGTCAGGGGGAAGACCTGTCTAGAGCAACTACAAATGCAAAGCATAGAGGCTAATACCTGTGTGTTCGACCCACTGGTTCAGGCAGTGGAGACAGGCATAGCAGCCCGGAAGCAGGAAACAGCTCTTTCCTTCCCCCAGGCACCAATACCACTCCCCTGCAACCCATACATTGCTTCAGGGGCTGAGCAGCTCCAGAGAGTAGAGCTTATGGGCACTAGAGGGCGCCATATACAAATATGAAATGCCAAAGGAACCTGGTTCAAAGTAAAATTATGAATACAACTCCTGAGAAAGATTTAAATGACATCGACCTCATGAATCTTCCTAAAAGGGATTTCAAAATAAAAATCATTAACATGCTCATGGAGGTACAGAAAAATATTCAAGAACTCAGGAATAAATTCCGGTTGGAGATCCAATCGTAGAAGACCACAATGGAGGGTATTAAAAGCAGATTGGATACGGTGGAGGAAACAATAAATGAAATAGAAACTAGAGAAGAGGAATACAAAGAAGTTGAGGCACAAAGAGAAAAAAGGACCTCTAATAATGAAAGACTATTAAGAGAACTGTGTGACCAATCCAAACGGAACAATATTCGCATTATAGGGGTACCAGAAGAAGAAGAGAGAGAAAAAGGGATAGACAGTGTCTTTGAGGAGACAATTGTTGAAAACTTTCCCAATCTGGGGAAGAAGATAGTCTCTCAGGCCATGGAGGTGCACAGATCTGCCAACACAAGGGACCCAAGGAAGACAACACCAAGACATATAGTAATTAAAATGGCAAAGATCAAGGATAAGGACAGACTATTAAAAGCAGCAAGAGAGAGAAATTAGATCACATACAGGCTTTCATCAGACTTCTCAGCAGAAACCTTATAGGCCAGAAGGGAGTGGCATGATGTATTTAATGCAATGAAGCAGAAGGGCCAGGAACCAAGATTACTTTATCTGGAAAGATTATCATTTAAATTTGAAGGAGGGATTAAACAATTTCCAGATAAGCAAAAGCTGAGAGAATTTACCTCCCACAAACCATCTCTACAGTGTATTTTGAAGGGACTGCTATAGATGGAAGTGTTCCTAATGTTTATTAGCTGTCACCAGAGGTACTAAAACCACAGTAAAGAAAGTAGAACAGCTAATTACTAAGCAAATGCAAAATTAAATCAACTATCCCCAAAGTCAGTCAAGGCATAGATGAAGAGTACAGAGCATGATACCTGATATATAAAGAATGGAGGAGGAAGAAAAAGGAGGAGAAAAAAAAGAACCTTTAGACTGTCTTTGTAATAGCATATTAAGTGAGTTAAGTTAGATTCTTAGATAGTAAGGAAGTTAACCTTGAACCTTTGGTAACCATGACTCTAAAGCCTGCAATGCCAATAAGTACATACCTATCCACAATCACCCTAAGTGTAAATGGACTGAATGCACCAATCAAAAGACACTGAGTCACTGAATGGATAAAAAAACAAGATCCATCTATATGCAGCCTACAAGAGACTCACTTTAAACCCAAAGACATACACAGACTAAAAGTGAAGGGATGGAAAAAGATATTTCATGCAACTAAGAGGGAGAAAAAAGCAGGAGTTGCGGTACTTGTACCAGACAAAATAGACTTCAAAACAAAGGAAATCACAACAGATAAAGAAGGACATAATGATAAAAGGGTAAATCCAACAAGAAGATATAAACATTATAAATATCTATGCATCCAACACAGGATCACCTACATATGTGAAACAAATACTAACAGAATTAAAAGGGGAGATAGAATGCAATGCGTTGATTCTAGGAGACTTCAACACACCACTCATTCTGAAAGACAGATCAACCAGACAGAAAATAAGTAAGGAGACAGAGGCACTGAACAACACATTAGAATAGATGGAGACCTAACGGACATCTACAGAACTCTACACCCAAAAGCAGCAGAATACACATTCTTCTCAAGTGCACATGAAACCTTTCATGAATAGATCATATACTAGGCCACAAAACGAGCCTTGGTAAATTCAAAAAGATTGAAATTGTACCAACCAGTTTCTCAGACCACAAAGGTATGAAACTAGAAATAAATTACACAAAGAAAGTGAAAAATCCCACAAACACATGGAGGCTTCACAACACGCTCCTAAATAACTAATGGATCAATGACCAAATAAAAACAGAGATCAAGCAATATATGGAGACAAAGGACAATAATTCAACACCACAAAATCTGTGGGACGCAGTGAAGGCCATGCTAAGAGGAAAGCATATTGTAATACAGGCCTACCTCAGGAAAGAAGAACAATCCCATATGAGCAGTCTAAACTCACAATTAACAAAACTAGAAAAAGAAGAACAAATGAGGCCCAAAGTCAGTAGAAGGAGGGACATAATAAAGATTAGAGCAGAAATAAATAGAATTGAGAAAAATAAAACAATAGAAAGGATCAATGAAAGTAAGAGTTGATTTTTTGAGAAAATAAACAAAATAGATAAGCCCCTAGCCAGACTTATCAAGAAGAAAAGAGAGTCAACTCACATAAACAGAATCAGAAATGAGAAAGGAAAAATCACTACGGACACCACAGAAATACAAAGAATTATTAGAGAATACTATGAAAAATTATATGCTCACAAACTGGACAACCTAGAAGAAATAGACAACTTTCTAGAAAAATACCACCATCCAAAGCTGACCCAGAAAGAAACAGAAAATCTGAACAGATCAATTACCAGCAACAAAATTGAACTGGTAATCAAAAAACTACGTAAGAACAAAATACTTGGGCCAGATGGCTTCACTGCTGAATTTTATCAAACATTTAGTGAAGACCTAATAACCATCCTCCTTAAAGTTTCCAAAGTGTAAAAGAAAAGGGAATACTTCCAAACTCATTCTATGAAGCCAGCACCACTCTAATACCAAAACCAGGCAAAGACACCACAAAACAAGGAAATTACAGACCAATATCCCTAATGAACATAGATGCAAAAATACTCAACAAAATATTAGCAAACCGAATTCAAAAATACATCAAAAGGATCATCCATCATGATCAAGTAGGATTTATTCCAGGGATGCAAGGATGGTACTACATTTGAAAATCCATCAACATCATCCACTATATAAACATAGAGAAGGACAAAAACCACATGATCATCTCCATAGATGCTGAAAAAGCACTTGAGAAAATTCAACACCCATTCATGCTAAAAACACTCAACAAAATGGGTATAGAGGGCAAGTACCTCAACATAATAAAGGCCATATATGACAAACCCACAGCCAACGTTATACTTAACAACGAGAAGCTGAAAGCTTTTCCTTTAAGATCAGGAACAAGACAAGGATGCCTACTCTCCCCACTTCTATTCAACATAGTACTGGAGGTCCTAGCCACGGCAATCAGACAACACAAAGAAATAAAAGGCATCCAGAGTGGCAAGGAAGAAGTTAAACTGTCTCTTTTTTCAGATGACATGCTATTGAACATAAAAAACCCTAAAGAATCTACTCCAAAACTACTAGATCTAATATCTGAATTCAGCAATGTTACAGGATACAAAATTAATATGCAGAAACCTGTGGCATTCCTATACACTAACAATGACCTAGCAGAGAGACAAATCAGGAAAACAATTCCATTCACATTTGCATCAGAATAAAATACCTAGGAATAAATCTAACCAAGGAAGAGAAAGACCTATACTCTGAAAACTACAAGACACTCATGAGAGAAATTAAAGAAGATACCAATAAATGGAAACACATCCCGTGCTCATGGATAGGAAGAATTAATATTGTCAAAATGGCCATCCTGCCTAAAGCAGTCTACAGATTCAGTGCAATTCCTATCAAAATACCAATAGCATTCTTCAATGAACTAGAGAATATCATTCTAAGATTCATATGGAACCACAAAAGACCCCAAATAGCCAAAGCAATCCTGAGAAGGAAGAATAAAGCTGGGGGGATTATGCTCCCCAACTTCAAGGTCTACTACAAAGCGAGAGTAATCAAGACAATTTGGTACTGGCACAAAAACAGACCCATAGACCAATGGAACAGAGTAGAGAGCCCTATTATAAACCCAACCATATATGGTCAATTAATATATGATAAAGGAGCCATGGATATACAATGGGGAAATGACAGCCTCTTCAACAGCTGGTGTTGGCAAAACTGGACAGCTACATGTAAGAGAATGAAACTGGATTATTGTTTAACCCCATATACAAAAGTAAACTCGAAATGGATCAAGGACCTGAATGTAAGTCATGAAACCATAAAACTCTTAGAAGACAACATAGGCAAAAATCTCCTGAATATAAGCATGAACAACTTCTTCCTGAACACATCTCCTTGAGGAAGGGAAACAAAAGGAAGAATGAACTCCTGGGAGTACATCAAACTAAAAAGTTTCTATACCACAAAGATGCCATCAACAGAACAAAAAAGGCATCCTACAGTATGGGAGAATATATTTGTAAATGACATATCCAACAAGGGGTTAACATCCAAAATATATAAAGAACTCACACTCCTCAACACCCAAAAAGCAAGTAACCCGATTGAAAATGGGCAGCAGATATGAAGAGACAGTTCTCCAAAGAAGAAATTCAGATGGCCAACAGACACATGAAAAGATGCTCCACATCACTAATCATCAGGGAAATGCAAATTAAAACCACAATGAGATACCACTTCACACCAGTAAGGATGGTCAGTATTGAAAAGACTAAGAACAACAAATGCTGGTGAGGATGCGGAGAAAGGGGAACCCTCCTACACTGCTGGTGGGAATGTAAGCTGGTTCAACCATTGTGGAAAGCAATATGGAGGTTCCTCAAAAACCTAAAAATAGAAATACCATTTGCCCCGGGAATCCCACTCCTTGGAATTTATCCAAAGAATACAACTTCTCAGATTCAAAATGACATATACACCCCATATTTATTGCAGTACTATTTACAATAGCCAAGATGTGGAAGCAACCTAAGTGTCCATCAATAGATGAATGGATATATACAATGGAATACTATTCAGCCATAAAGAAGAAACAAATCCTACCATTTGCAACAACATGGATGGAGCTGGAGGATATTAGGCTCAGTGAAATAAGCCAGGCGGAGAAAGACAAGTGTCAAATGATTTCCCTCATTTGTGGAGTATAACAACGAAGCAAAACTGAAGGAACAAAATAGCAGCAGACTCACAGACTCCAAGAAGGGACTACTGGTTACCAAAGGGGAGGGGAGTGGGAGGGCAGATGGAGAGGGAGGGAGAAGGGGATTGTGGGGTATTATGTTTAGTACACATGGTGTGGGGGATCACTGGGAAAACAGTGTAGGACATAGAAGGCAAACAGTGAATCTGTGGCATCTTACTACACTGATGGCCAGTGACTGCATTGGGGTATGGGCGGGGACTTGATAATATGGGTAAATGTAGTAACCACATTGTGTTTTCATGTGAAACCTTCATAAGAGTGTATATCAATAATACCTTAATAAAAAATTTAAAAGAAAGTTTTATATACGAAATAGATTTTTGTGTTGAAAAATCCCCCCATATAATTCTCATCTGTGGCAGCCTCCGAGCTCTGCTGGAGCTGGGCAGAGGCAACTGCTTCTTTTCCTTCCTGCCTAAGGATGAGGGCTGGCCCTCCCCCTGGTCTGGCCATCTTCTCCTACCTGCTGTCCTTCTGCTGCGGTCTGAGCCTGCCTTGGGATGGGGGTGTCCAAGCAGTGGCCAATTGCACCATCACAGCTGCAGAGATGCTGAACCCAGCCCAGCCTCTTCTCCACAGATCTGAGTGCTGGGTCTAGAGACAGATGTGTCCTCTTGCAGATGTGGCCCTTACTCCTGTAGGGGTACCTCCAAAAGATCCCCCCACTCATGCACATGTCACGTGCAAGGCAGGTGGAAGCCATTATGCAGAAAACACTGCATTTCAGAAAGAAGGAAGTCACCTATTTCCAAAGAGCGCTTACTTGTAAAACAGGACACCAAGCTCTTCCTCCTCGGGAACGCTTAGGACACTGGCTCCTGAGTTTTGCCCTGGACTAACTCTGAGGTCCTGGCTTTGCTCAGAGGTCTGTTCCATTCGCTGAAATCCAATGAACTGGATTAAAGTCTGCCGACTTCCTGTCATAGACAAATGCCCTCCTGAGGCTGGCTTCCTGACCACCCAGGCTGCAGACACTGGCTTTGCCTCTGCTGCTCTTTGCGTCCCATCCCTTGAATGGCGACAAATTGTAGAAACATTTGCTATGAAGACAATTGCACACAAATCTCGACTGTACAGACACTGAAATGTATCCCATCTGTGTGGTGATGCATACACTTGGTTTCCATAAGGAACTAGTCAGGATGTTAGAGAAGGTTCTTACCTCATTTTTCTCTTAGACCCACAATGCTCATGCATGTATTTTTTAGCAAAAATTAAATCTTTTTCACTGTTATTTTTATTACAGAGTTCTCAGGTTCCCGAGGAAGCTTGATCCCTCTTGGGGTCCTGCCCTCGAGTGCTCACTGGGCTGCAAGCTCTCCCACGCTGCCCAGGACACAGTGTGTGAGGCCTTGAATACACTTGAACATTCCTGTGAGTCATTCCGGCTGTGAAAGCCGCCGTGCATATCCCGGGCTGGGGGCTGGTCCTGAGTGGTCATCCGCCACACTCAGATGTCAGAGTCTGTGGTTTCTGGGACCCAAGATCGCGCTTACAGCCTGGCCGAGGCCTTGGTGCCTCTGCTTCCCGAGCTGGACATCGGGTGGGAGCACTGGGGTGAGCGGCTCCAGCATGGGGCTGAGGAGCGTGGCCCAGGGGCTCTGGGCAGTGAGGGAGCACCCCAGTCTCTGAGTGACCAAAGCCCACGCCCCACATCGAGTGGGGTCTTCCCTTCACTTTGACTGTGTCTGATAAAAATGTGCTTCCAGATAAGTTTACCAGGGAGTGACTATTTTGTTTCAAAGCTCCTGTTGGCTATTGTCACCTGGAATAACTGAGGAATGTAAAGCTGAAACAGTGTGAGATGATAGTATTTTCCAAATACGTAATTTACAAGGCAAATAAGAAGCCAGCTCCGCAATATTCTAACCAGAAATAAAACAGGCTCCCGAGAGCATTTTTATCAGATGCTGTGTTGTGCATGATTCTATGTTTACTGAAAGTTTAAGCAAAAACAAAAAATCAAACTTGTCTGTGATGGGAGACAATCAAAAATCGCTCTGGCAAAAGCTGCAGGTGCCACATTTCATGCTGTTTTTTAAAAACACATGATTTCTAACGTTACAAGATAATTTTACATTCTATTGGATTTCTGTCATAACCCCTACATGACTTTTGTTGTTACCATGGCTTTATAGCATGAGGGCCACAATAAATATGACATAAAAGGACAGATCAATTCACCAGCATTTGCTGAACACCTATCACGTGCCAAGTGCCAGGATGACTGATGTCCCGTGTGGGGAGATGGAACCACTCTTTCTTGTCCTTTAAAATGTGAATCCGTGTTTATTCTTTCTGGTATTGGCCAAGAACACCACAGTCCATGCTCTAACTGGAATATCTCAAAAATAAAAACTGACATATTTCCAGTTTCCTCTATTGTGCAGATGCTGAAAGGGAGAAACCACAGCCACAACACAGTTAGTAATGGCTGGGAACAGGTGCAGAGCCGCCTCACTGACCTGAGAGCTGGCCTTCTGTGTCCTGGCAGCCTGACGTGGTGGTGGCTTTCCAGAGCAGGGTCTGGGAAGGACTTTGGGGCAACCTTTAATATGGTCATGAAACCCCAGTATTCAGTAAAATTGGAAGGCTTGGGGCTCCCAGCAGGAGGCTGGTGGGCTGAGAGGACCCAGACTGGCCAGTCCTGCAGGGTGATGACAGGCCAATGGGAACACAGGTCCAGCAAGGCTGCATAGGCGGCCACAGGTGGCTTGGAGGAGCGGGAGCCTGCTCGTGGGGTCTGCACGTTCCTGGGTGGCAGCTAAGTGTCCATGGACACCCTCCCACAATCTCCTCAGTGACTTAGGGCTTTTCTTTAGCAAAAAAATGCAGAATTTGATCTGTGATTATCCCAACTCCCACATCTGTGCAGCTTTCTTCGCCAAATTTGGCATAGTAGAACCAAGTCCAGAAAAAACATCACAGAAGTTACTTAATGAAAAGTGAATTTATACCAAAGGAACAGGCAGCTCCTCCCAGAGAAACTTTTTCTCAAATACACAAGCAGGTAGAAAGGGAAATTTTCTATTATGGAATTATAGGAAAGTCAGTTCTTTTTCAGAAAGAATTGTATTTTAAACCTAAACTCAAGGTTTATTCTTCTTCCCTTGGAAAGCATGAACACTGAAGGACTCTCAGGGGCCGCCATGCACGTAACTTTATAAGGTGAAAGACTGAATTTCAGGGGTGACTTACCCCAGAGGAGAGCTTTGCCTCTTGAGATGAAAGGGAACAGCACACAGGTGCAGGCCGCCAGCAGCGCCACACACAGGACAAGCTTCCTCATGCTGGAGCCTGCGGGACCCGCGCAGTCAGCAGGGGCTGTGTCTGGGCAACTTGGTGAGTCTCCCCCAGCCGACTCTGCTCACTAGGCTCTGCATTGGGGCTGATTCCCAGAAGCCGCGAAGCCCCGGACGACTCTGAATTGGCCCCCAAACCAAAATACGGTCCACTGGGCTGAGCAGGCCCTTCCTTTCCCCGTCACAGGAAAATGGGTCTCTGCTACCCAGCAGCTAAAGTCACCAAAATGGCTTAATGAGAACCTGTTTGAATTCAAGGTGACGTCGGATAAAGTTCCTGGGAATAGAATGAATCTATTTCCCATAATACATCTACATTGAAAAGCTGAATAATGTTAGGAATTTAGCCTCTATAAAAGTGGTGAGTAAAATTGCTAAATGCATGTGGAATTTCTCATGACATGTTTTCCCTGCTGGTAAAGTGGCCTCAGAATTACTGACTGTGAAGATGATGGCCTACCCCCATCCCGGTTGTCCTGATCGAAGGCTTTCTGTGGCTGATTTGTTCTGACAGCCCCTGACCCCTGCCCTGCGCCCAGGTTGCTGCTCTGGGGTAAGGCCCACACTCCCTGTCCCGCCCAAAGATCAGCCCCTCTCACCCCACTTTGCAGGTTTCAATGATAATTCAGAAAATGAACAAGTCATAAGTTTGATAGCCTGACCTGTTTTCCTTGTCGGCCTGGAGTAGAGTGTGCAGGACAGGGCTCTGCCGACCGGACTTCTGACTTGGGCCCTTGGCTGCTTCCAGGGCCGGCTCTGTGCTCTGATGGCCTCCAGGTCCCTGGGATGGGCCTCCTGCCCTCACAGCGCAATGCCTGGCTGCCCACGCCTATGCCTCCACCCTCCACACTGGGAGTCCTGCCAGGCCTGGGGACGCTGTGAATGTCACTGTGGTCTCAGGGTGTCCCTCACTCCTCCTAAAAGCCTCACCTGGCCTCCTGGGGGCTCTCTGGGGGCTGGGAGGCTGGCGTCTGCACCACCAAGGGGCATTCCCACAGTTCTGACCCAGGAGCTGGGGTCCTGGGTGCGCCCACAGCCAGGGACACTTTGCACACACTGTCCTGTGCTTATGATATTAAGAGGCAGAACCACTGGAGGCCACAGGCAGTTCTGAGTGTTTCCTGTGGATTTCGAACAGTGTGGTCAGGCTTGACGAGGTGGCTAGGGATGGAGAAGACGTTCTTAAAACAGCTCCTTCGGCTCAGACGAGGGAGACAGGCCGTGCCTGAGACACAGCCCAGACACTCGCCCTGATGGTGGGAAGTGAATGTCCAGGAAGGAGTGCAAACTCCGGGGCTGATTTAGGGGGTAGAAAGTTGGCATTTTGCATAATGAGAGAAATTACCCCCAGCTGGCCGGGAAGCTCAGGCAGAATCTAAACGTACTTAGGTTTTCTCCTCATATTGGACCTTTTAACAGACCAGCTCCAGTGATGGGCATGTTTGGTCTGTACTGATGACACTGAGTCCCAAAAATACCCCTTTTGGAGTAAACCAGAAGCTCTGGTTAGAGGGTGATCACCTGCCACCCATTCAGACATTCGCTGAAGCCCGGTTGTCAGGTGGGAGGGAGGATGGGATGATGAATCCCACCTGGGCTTTGCTCTTGAGGAGCAGGAGGGAGTCTGTGCTAGACCACAAGAAAGCGAGGCTGGGAGCCGAGAGTGGGCCCAGTGGCTGACAGAGGCCTGGGAAGTGGGACAGAGCTGAGGTTTGGGGACTGTGTTCCCACCCTGGGGTGGGGGTGCAGGGCGCCAGCTGAGGGAGGCCATGTGTGGGAGGGCCCAGGGGCCTGGGACCAAAGGTTTTCTCCTGAGGTAGGGTAGCCTGCTAGCATGCTGGAAATGCCACCCGAAGTTCTTCCTATCAAAAATAATTTAGGTTTCTCTCCATCTCTGAAGCTAGACCTACATAATGAAGGGGCTGGGAGTGGAGAAAAGATGCATACAAAAGTCCCAATTATTCCAGGGCACTGACTCGGGGTGAGGGCCGGTGGGGGTCACAGAGCCCACCTCGTGCAGAGGCCGCAGCAACGCCATGATCGGTCCAGGCAGGGGGAGGCCCGAGCAGGTGGTCCTGCCGTCGGTACCAGTGCAGCCCGTGCACTAAGGTGGGGCAGCGTCTCATGCGCGTGCTGTGCTTTGGGGCGTCAAATGATGGCTGGGCATCAGGGAGGCCGGCCCCCGAGGACTGTGCCGGAGGACCGGACCCCTCAGGCAGAGGCCCCAGAGATGGAACCGCAGACCTGGGGGCTCCCGGTGGGGGACAGGAGACCCTGAGGTCCACATCTGCACTTCCTCACCCTCCCTGAGGCTGTGCTGCTGATGCGGCCTTCCTTGCACCCTGACCAGGCCTCAGCCACCTCTGGGGCCAGGACTCACCCCTGCTCTTGAGCCCCTGCCAGGCCCCAGGCTTCAAGAGTGGGGACGTGACCCTGAGGTCAGACAGACTCCGGTCCAACATCTCCCTCCTTCCAGCTGTGGGTCCCCAGGTGTGGATAAAATGAAAGTTCCTGTGGCCAGGATTTTCACCTGGCCCCAGTCGGCTAGCTCACTACACACGTGTGGGCAATACGTTGTTATTGACTCTATATAAAGAGCTCCACCCAGTGGTCTGGGCGACAAGGTGGCACGGCTGCAAGGCTGCAGGAAAGCAGAGCAGAGGCTGGAGTGGTGGCAGTGCCTAGGACTGAGGTCCAGAGGACAGCTGTGCGGGACTGTGAAGGCAGAGAGGCCCAGAGGCAGAGACGGGCTTGCTGCCTGCAGGCTCACTCTGAGTGAACAGGATTTTAGTGACTGACCTGTCACCGTGGAAATAAAGTTGGGTATAACCCTTTCACCCCAAGCACGTTCTATTGTCATTTCTTTGGTCACACTGAATCCGCAGCGACCTTGCCAGGGGCTGGAACCCACTGGCAAGACACCAGGTCAGAGCTGAAACCCTGGGATGTAGCATGCACAGTGAGGAGAGCCTAGCCTGATGCTTCTCAGGACCTCTGTGGGTAAAATTGTAACATTTCCAGAATATCTTGCCTGGCTTTAGTGCATTGTATATCCTCAGGGGTGGAGAGAAGGTCATCTCCATATCAATGGGTAATTACCTGGGCAACCTGGGGCTTATCCTACCTGAGAGGTGAGGGGGAGGGCCGGTTTTGCTTCTGCAGGAGCAGGAAAGAGAGCCGGCCCGTGACTGCAGTTTGTGAGCAATAAATGGATTTTAAACTTCACTTCTCCCTTTGACTGATTTCAGTTTTTAGAGGTATTTTGCCCTGGGATTTCCTGTCCCCAGACTCACAGTCTCCTGGCTGGCCGCCCTGCATGATGCCCAACCCTCCCAATGCAGCCTGAACAGAGGTGTGCAAACTGATGACGTAAAACCCAACAGTGTTCCTCTTATGTGAGAACATGTGGGTTTTGTTATTAAGGAGCTAATGTCCCAAGAATTGCGGACTGGCTGGCAGCAGGTAGGGCTTCCTCTGCAAAGGGAGGAGGTGTGTGACCTACTGCATTAGAGGTGCAGCTTACACGAGGGCAGTCGGTTCATTCTGTCTAGCAAACAACAAAGCAAATGTTGGTTATCCAATGCAGTTTGACCACATTTCAGACTGAGAGCGTACATGTGATCTTCTAGCTAGTTTTGAGACAGGGACTGTGGGTGTAGTCAGAGTAGGATGAGGGCCTCTGGAAGAAAGCAGGGCAGGATATTTACAGTCAAAGCAATGTAACAGTGTAAAGTCCCTATCGAAACTCTGTGTTCAGCATTATGCAAAGTCAAGGTCAAACTAACTCTCTAGAGTAAAGATACCAGACTAGGAATATAGACATCTTCAGTGAGATCAGTTAAGGTCAAAAGGCCAGGAGCAACTTGGCCTTGAATGTTTGAGTGTTCTGCAAGGGTATCTCAGCATAACCTGTAATTTCACTGTAAACAGCCCTAGCAAACAGACAACCCAGCCCACCTTGAGGACAGGGCAGGTGGTACAAGTCCACACCCTAAGCCCTCAATTTCCAAAAAAATCCTCAACTGCCTATAAATCCCCTAGACAACGCACCACCCCCGGCTCTCTTGTCCCCTCCTGGCGTGAGCCGGGAGCTCTGTCCTCTCACTTTATCTGTAAATAAAAGCCTGTACAAACTCTCCTACCTTGAGTGTTTGTGAAGCTCATTCTTCAGCTTCGTGAACAAGAACCCCGGCATCAAAGTCACCTAACCTCACATCAAACACATAAGCTGCATTGCATTTCTCTCCCTTTGGGCTGTTTGTGTTCAATCCCATCTGATGCCTGGTCCTGTGAATTGCAAGCTCACCTGGAGAGCGGGGCTCCAGCTGGACAAGCAGGCAGGTTGTGGGGCAGGGGCACCTTCCCAGAGCTGCAACAGGGCCACCGAGGCCAGCGTCTCTGGATGCCAGTGCACATGAGGAAGGCGTGGGGGGTTGGGCGGGTGTGCCAGGCCCCAGCAGCACTGGGGTGGGGACCGTGGCGCCTGGTCCCCGGGCTTGGTGGGCGCCTCCCACCTGGGCCTGCAGGCAGAGGCAGGGCTATGGATGCTCAGGGCCACCCCTCTGGGAGCGACAAGCGGAAGAGCAGAGGCAGATCAGGAGTGGAGCCCAGGGGAAGGTGGGTACCTCTCCTGGCACCTACATCAGAAAATGTCCCCCAGAGGCAGGCGAGTGGCACAGGCTGTCCTAGAAGGAGGCACCCCCACGAGGCAGGAGCCTGGCTCCCCAGGAGGGGACCGTGCACGGTGCCTTGAGGCACCAGGCAGGGTGGGTGAGGCGCCTAAGGGCCAGCCCACTGTTCAGAGACCCCATTCAAGGCCGACAGCCCAGAACCCTCCCAGTCCGGAGGGAACCCGGCCCACAAAGTCCAAGCCAGACTGCTAGGCAGTGATCCCACCTCTGAGCCAAGCTGGGGGCAGAGGCAGGCCCCTCCGACGGGGGCCTCAGATCTTTGTAAGCAGTGCGATTTCTCCTGTCACATCACTGCACCAATTCACCTTTTTCAGCCGTAGTGTGCCACACAGGTGTGAACACCGAGGGTGCAGGAATGGGGGTCGTGGCTGTCCTTGGCTTCACTTAGAAACTCCTCAGACCTTCAAACAACACACACTGTAGGAGGCACTGTAGCCCTGAGCGGGACCACAGGTCCTGAAAATACAGTGACTGTTTTGGTAAAAGGTCCTTTTTGGATAAGCAGATTCACATAAGACTGTGGATAAAGTGAAGGTTCCTGTGGCCAGGATTCTCCCCTGGCCCTGGTTGGCTTGCTCACTGCACCCGTGTGGGCAGTATGTTGCTACTGACTCTATATAAGAGCTCCGCCCAAGGCTCTGGGCTGCAAGGCTGCAGGAGAGCAGAGGCTGGAGGGGCGGTAGCACCAAGGACAGAGACTGAGATGGCTGCGAGGGTGGAGAGGCCCAGAGGCAGAGACCAGCTTGCTGAATGCAGACTTGCTCTGAGTGGATGGATTCTAGTGACTGACCTGCCACTGTGGGAATAAAGTTGGGTATAAACCCTTTACCCCAAGAACGTTCCACTGTCATTTCTTTGGTCTCATTGAATCCACAGTGAACTTGCCAGGGGCTGAAACCCATTGGCAAGACAGAGGCTAAGCTGTTAATTCTGGGAGGTGAACCTGTTGGAGGCCTGACTAACAGTGCATAAAGTGCCCACACGCTACGACAATGGTGGAGGACATCATTCACCATCGTTTGTCCACCCAGCACCGAGACCTGGGCTCCCCGCTGAGCAGGACAGCAGATGGTGACCCAGCCCTGCAGACACTCTCTCCCCAGTGATGACTGCATCACCGATTGGTCCAGGCAGTGCAAGCGGACAGAAACTGTCACTGCACCTGGCCTGCAGTGGACTCTCAGGATGCTGACTTTGCTCGCTGGGAAGGGGCTCCCTGGACCCAAAGCCCTTGTGCTGGCCGCCTCTGCCCCCCTGTGGGCACGGCACAGGTGCGTGTGAGCACCAGGTAACCGCCCACGTTTGCTCTGCGAATATCCACTTAGAGATTAATTTACTTTATGGAAAGGGACCCCTCTCGGCACAGAAGTTCGTGAAATTGTGGTCATAGGAACATGCAGTTTTTATTTTGACATTCTACACAATAAGTAAAGTTTGTCGGTGCATCTGGGATGATGTGGGGGGTCAGGGTGAATTTATTTACAGAATCACTTGGAAAAATAAAAACACTCCAAATTTGTTTACAGTTTCTTAAAATGCATTACAAAGAAGGGGTCAGATCTGACACGGTTTGAAAACAAACCAAAGGAAAAATGAAAAATCAAGTTACAATCTACATTAAAAATAAATTTTACATCAAAGTTTACCTATGGAGAATAAATTATTTTGTGAGAAAAACCTCTGCTAATGAAAAATGTCAAAGATGGCTGTAATTTACAACACTAATATACTTCTTTTCTCAGGCCTCAGAGGATGTGAAATGCTCAGAGCATTGCAGTACCACGGGAAGGACGATCAAAATGAGGGAGATTAGGAGGAACAGGCTTGATTGCAGTATAATTAGTTGGGGGAAAAGATTTCATCAAAATTATATATGAAAAACAGCTGTGATTTCTACAGTGACCCGTTCACATGCGGAGTCCACCCTGTGGTCTGTGTCCAGGTCCCTGAGGGAGAATGTGTTCATGACACTTAAAGGTCAGTGACACGAGAAGGAGACCACCCGGGATCCCGGGACCTAGACTCAGTGCAGCCGCAGAAGCCACTGTGAGTCTCACGGGAATCCCGCTTGCACTTGTGCCCGGCAGGACTGGGGGAGTTCTGGCAAGTCCGCGGTAGCCCTGAGTTCAGGATCAGACCCCTGGGTGGGCCGCTTCAGTCACAGCCCCTCTCCAGCTCAGGTCCGGCAAAGCCCAAGGGCTGGCTGCCCCTGGACCATCTCTGCCGTGAGCATCCTCTCCAGTGACAAGTGACAGGGCTGTGCTCTGGGCCTCGCAGGAGCCGGGGAGCAGGTGCCGCTGCCTTGTCGCCGTCCTGTGGCAGAGGGGGGCCGCCCGGGCACAGTCCCGTGGCGGAGGGGGGCCTAGGAAAACTGCTGTGGTTCACATGCCGCTTGAATGACCCTCCTCCTGGGAAAACACCCCCCACACTGAAACACAGTGTGAAATTCAGAAAACAGTGCAGCTCCGAGTTCCTTAGAAAATTCCCCAGTAAGCACAGTTCTCAGATTTCCCCAAAACCCAATTTGTTGAAAAGAACATTTATGATAAAAAAAGGTGAGAAATGTCAGGACATAATTCTTAAAGTTTTGTCTATTATTTAAAAAACATAAGCAATTAAATTACAGTGAAGTGCTTATCACAAGGGGATTGAGTCACCTTTGGTTTAAAGAGAGGAGGTGGATGGATAGGCTGATACTATAAACCTGGAGCCCAAAAGAGCACCAGCCTCATGCCCCAGGGAGACACGGTGCCTCGAGGGACTGTAGAGACGTGACCTATTCTGACAGGAGCCGTGGGAGATCACAGCAGATGGCCTTTGAAGGTAAGAGGGAGAAGGTGTTTGCGCCAGTGTGTGTTTTACCTTGCTGGCAGGTATATTCCAGTTGGTAGCTAGCATTCTATAGGAACTAGCTTTCTATAGTTTAATCTATGTTTCATTATAGGACAAATGATGGGAAAAGCCCAATGTGTTGTGGGTCCGCTCATGGCACCTCTGATGATTCGTGGGAAGACGCTTCTATTGCCCAAGGGCTTCTGCCCCCTGGAGATCTACCTGGAAACCAGGACTTGTGGCGTGGGTGGCGGCCTAACAGAAAAGCCACGTCAGTGGACACAGTGAGTGAGTCCATTTTCAGAATCAACTCTCTCACGCATCACAACGTTTGCAGGGTGCACAGTGCTGTAGGCTTCACAAGCCGTCGTGCTAGGGGCGCCGTTGAGTAAAGTAAGAGAGTTCCCTCAGGGGCGCCCCACACCCGCGTCATCGTGGGGAGGAGAAGGCAGGCCTTTCCTGGACTGTGGCTGGAAAGCGAGCGCGATCATGTAAATCTAGACAAGGGCACCACTGCTCTCTAGGTTTTTAAGGATGTCTCTGGCATGTCCTCCTGGTCACACAGCTGAGCCTCTGGAAGATGGAAATATTGCCAGTACACTTTCCAGCCAGAAATGTGAAGGGAACTGGCCACTGTTCTCACCAGTCTCAGTTGTCCAGAAAACTCATGATACACGCAGACAATTTAGAATATAGCCTTTCACTTAGCTTTTAAAATAGCAAATATCTCTTTGCAAGCTACTGCCCAGATGTAAGAGTGCTGAGAGGACCAAACAGGAAACACCGCCGACGCAGCGCTCAACGTCAAGACCAGACAGTGACCTGGGTTTCTCTTCTCATCGGCCCTGGGATTCGGGCCATTTAAATCCTCAGTGCCTCAGTTGCCTTACCTATAAAAGGAGACCAGAATACAGTTTTACTAACTACTTCATATAGTTCTTATGAAGATCAAATACAATAATTATGTGGCAAACTTTTATAAATTGTAAAGCGCTTTACAAAGTATTTAGGTAAGTTCTTCATTCATTCACTAAGTTACTGTAATTATTTTTATTTTCAAAGCTCTTTTGTAAATAGTTTGGGGTGATAGAAATATGTAAATTACCATTCTCATCCACTTGAGATTATATTCTGGAGGGAGAGCTTAAAGAATTATGCACCTGTGGACATGCTGGGATAAATGTCAGATGAGCAGTTTAAACAATTAACAGTGAAGTTCAGAGCAGGAAAGGAGGTCCTTTTTTAGATGACTCTTAGCAAAAATGCATTCTTGTGCCTGTTCAGCGCATCTCTCTGTGCAAACACATAGTGGCAGCTCCATCTCCTAGCATGTGGGGGCCGGACCACCACCTGCTGTACAGCGAGGCCACGTGTGGTGCTGACCACAGGCTTGCTCCTGCAGTGGGGACCCAACCTCAGCTGCTGCAACCAGGACATTTCCAGAAGAGGCTTGGTGGCCAGTTTCCTGCTCTACTTCCAGAGACTGTTGTTCTGTAGGAAGGAGAAGAGCAAAATGGATAGCCAGTGAGAGTGGAGAAGAAAGCAGTAACCCTTGATGGTGTTTGGGTCTTGGAATCGGATGCTCCTGAATCCCAGCAGCTTTCTGGCCCTTGGAAAAACAAATACCTTGGATTTGTTACAACAAAATAACTTACAACAAAAAAAGTCTTAAATAATACAGATTCACTGAGGTTGCATTTAAAGGATCAAAAAGATTTGAATTAGGATAGGAAGGTGTGCATGCTTCCTTGACCAAATTGCCAGGTACATTGGAATTAGTACAATAAGAGCCAGAAAGTGGCAACTTGGCGAACAGAGATGTAAACCCAGCATCAGCTAGACGCAAAGCAGTGAGGACACTGCCTGGGGCTAGGGGGAAACCACACATGCACACAGGTTTCTATAAGCCCTCAAGGTCATGGACCACAGCACAAAGCCAGAAAGCCCCTGTGATGCGTTGGAGGCCCTGCCCACATCACTTGCTATTGCTGCTATAATAAACTACCACAAACCTACTGGCTTACAAAACTAATGTGATGTCTTGCAGTTCTGGGAGTCAGCCAATACCCAAATGCCACGTTAGCTGGCCTAACCATCCTTCAGGAATTTTTTCTATTTTGGTTCACCAAATACAATCAAAAGCAGAGGGAAAAAAAATCCTCAAATGCAAAGCGTACACTGCACTTGTGTGTTTCTTAGCAGCCAAGGTAAGATTTTAAGGGATTCTTTGGAAGTCCCATGGGGCTGGAGGAACATAATTTCTTCCACACCCAATACAGTGAAATCAGTGACATGTGTGATGGTATTGGCCCTCCAACCAAGTTCTGGAAAACTCTGCCATTTTTAGCACCTCTTGGCTTAGGAATAAAGCAAAAAAAAAAAAAAAAAAAGGAAAACAAAGGGAAAATTCAGTCAGAAAATCATTACTGACTGAATTTTCCCAGAAGACAGAACCTAAATCTTTCTCCTGGACTCTCCCTCCCTTTGCATGAAAGGCGTCTGTCCGTGGACAGGAGGAAGTTCTGCAGTGACGGTACCTGATCCGTGCACTCCTGAGGGTCTGTGCACCAGAGAATTCCAGCAGGTCTTTGCCGCTAACCAGTGAGTGCTGTCGCACATTCATTCGCCCCTTCACGCCCCAAACACCTTCAGACGGCCTGCTGTGTACTGGACCTGCTGCGGTGGGGAAATGAGCCAGGCAGGTGTGAGAGGCGCAGACCAGAGCGAGGCCGGACGTGAGCCACCTAGCCCAGTGCCCCGGAACCCGTGTGGTCACAAACTCCTGCTGAAAGTGTAGAGTGAAGATGATATTAAATTTGCTGGATTTTACCTATGAAGCTTTTATTATCCAGAACTATGGATTTTTCACAAACACATTTAAAAATGATTGTAGTTTTGTAAAAGCAATCCAGGAAAGAAGAGTCAAAATAACAGATTTGGCTATCCATTGTGCTCAAAAAAAATATTTCTACACCTAAAATTAAACGAGGTAGGCAACACTTCTCAGCTCCACAACCGTGAATATGAAAATTCATTTTGTTGCAAATGTCATAGAAAAACGGAGTAGTATCCCCGCCCCGCACAGGGCCTGGTGCAAAGTTGTGCTGCCACCCGCTGGTGGTTGCGTGGAAGCGCAGCGCAGCCACCCGCCCAGCCTCTCCGAGAAAGGCAGGGGAGAGCTGGCTCCTGGGGGGCCTCCTGGAATGGGAAGTGCTGCGTGTCCTGTAAACCCATCCACATGCACCATGGCCCATTCCCAGGGCATCCTGGTTCTGCAGAATCCAGCACCACAGGAATATGGACTGCTGCGGATGAAGACATTGGGGATTGCAGGACCGAATCTGAACAATTTAGGTAACCAACAGTGTCACCGTGTACAGAATATCGTAACAGAAAATGGAGGGCAGGAGACAAGCCGGGAGACATAGAAATCTGGAGGGAGTGGAAAGGGGAAATGAGGGAGCAGGACTGTCAGCAGAGCCAGGAATTAAACAGACTCACTGAAGACTCAGGGTGAGCACAACCGGCCAGCCCTGGACACAGGAGGGACACACAGCTGCACACACAGGGGCCATGCACAGCTGGAGACAGGGCAGAGCTGGGAAGAGGGCAGGAGGGAAGACAGCCTCAGTGGGAAGATGCAGCAGGAGCCAGGCCACGCCGACCCTGCCGGCCACAGGGAGGGTCTGGACTGAATTAGGGACACCTTTGCAGCATTCAAAGCAAACAGTTTTAAGAGAGCCCTGCAGCTGGTGTAAGGCCTGGTAGTGGAGGCCGGGGGGTCCAGTCGGGGATGGCTGGGAGCAGAGATGGATATGCAGCCCTGACAGCTAAACTCCATGGACACAGAACTCAGGGCTGCTCGCTCGCTGGGCGTGGAGGGCCCTGGAAGATGCTCGGGCAGCGAGGACAAGAACACCCAAGCAGGCTGGCTCGCAGGGCAGGCAGTGTCTCTGTACATGTTTGGTTTGGTTCCCTAGCTCCCCTGCCAGGAACCCATTTTTACCCCTTTCTGCTCAGCCTTGCTTTGCGCCAAGAGGATGCCGGGTCAGGGTTCCTCTCCCTGGCAGGAGGAGGCTGCGGGCCTCTTCTCTCCCAACTCCACGCAGAGGGAGGAATAACATCTCTTCAAGGGCCCTCAGGACCTGCAGAAACTCTGTCCAGCAGAAACCCTAAATTGGTCTGCAGTGGCTGGCACAATGTGTCTCCGGGCTCCCGGCAGGGAGTGACTTCATTAACTTAATTAATGAATTTAATGACTTCATTAAACCTGTTTCCTGAATCAACACTGGCAGAGCATTCTGGATACTCACTAGAAGCAGCGTGGACACTGCTAACCTCAAAAATAAACCCTGTTATTTACCAGCAAAAATAGGTTTATTTGAGAACAGCAGAGAATTGCAATTCAGGACATGCAAGCGACGCAAAACCATAGGCAAGTCCTAAGATCAAAGGAGGAACCGTGACTTTATGGAGGAGGAGGAAGCTGGGAGGGTCGCTTTTAAGGAAGTTCACTGAGGAAAGAGGAGGTGGGGGGTCCAGGTGATAAGGGCTCCCCACCGGCTAAGTTGTAGGTGGTGGATTTCTCTTGGGCAGTGAGCTGCGCATCCTTCCCTGTTGGGGCTCCCATTCCACTCGGTGAGCCTTTCCATTACTACTTCCCACATCTCCCAGCTTCCAGGGGCTGGTGCCCCAGGAGGACTGGGTCTCCCGGTCCACGGCAACCGGCCCAGGCGCTCCTCAGGTGGTATTCAGCGTGACCCCCAGGTGGAGAGCCCAGGTATGGGGACGCAGCAGGCCACAGGGGAGGGCCCCTTCCAGACCCTGCATTCCGGAGCGGACACCGTCGGGGGGAGTGGACGCTGCGCCGTCGCCCGGGAGCGAACCCAGTGCCCGACCCTACTCCCGGGGGCGCGCGCCCTGTCCCCGCCCTTTCCCGGGACGCGGTTTCCGTAGACCCCACGGGAGCACCACGTGGGCTCGCAACAGTGGGAGGAGAACCTAGGACGACTCCGCCCTCCCTGCCCTGATAGGAAAACAATCAAGGAAGTGGTAGTTCCATTATTTATTTTAGCGCAACGGACAACCGCGAGATGTGAACCTGGTACTGAGCGCTGCAGATATCGCGAGATGGCAGGGCCCCGCTCCTCCCTTGGCCCAGCAAAACGGACCTCTCGATAGGTGGAGAACTCGCGAGATCGACACCAGAGGCCTTCCTTGTAGCAGTGGGGCGGGGTGTCCTGACGGTGGTAGTGAGACTGGGCTTTTCCGGGACGATGCCTTCCCCCTTCTCAGTCAGCACTTTTCCCGTCAACATCCCCGCCGTGATCACGGTAACTTGCTGCCTCCTTAGGTGCCAGCTGGGCCGAAAGCCGTTGGGACCCAAACCGGCCTCCTAGCGTCCTTTGTGGACACCGCGGCCCCCGTCCAGGCAGGGGCGGGGCCTGAGCAAGCCTGGGCAATGGGCGGGAGGGTCCCGGGCGGGGCGGGGCTTGAGTGAGGTGCCCCGTGGTGGGCGTGGCACATGTGGTGGGCGGGGTTGCTGTGCCAGCGCGCGCAGTGTGGACCCGCGAGTCGAGTCGGCCCCTAGGGCCCCTGCTCTCCGGTGCGCGCGTAGTGTGTCCGCAGGCGTCCCCACCCCTCCGCCCGGCTCTGGCGGGCGCGCTGGACGTGAAGGCGACTGTAGAGGCTTGGGGGGTCACCTGGGCCGCGCGGGGGCCGGGTAGGGCCCGGGGGCCTGAGCTTGCTGGGTTTAGGAGCATCTGCCGCGACACCTAAGGCCACCCAAGGCCTTGAGTGCTGGTCTGATGAGTTCAAGACAGGCGTTGTTTTAACTCCTGTAACTTCCTCCTCACTTCACCGGCCATGATCCTTAGGTGCTCTGCGTAAAAACGCTATTCTCACCAGCCAAGGGCAGGTCCATGCATAAAGCTTGCAGCTCACATCCACCCAGTGATACTCTCTCCGAAGCGCTTGCTGGCGGTAATGCAGGGGCTTCCGCTCCTACACCCTGTACCTTGTGCCCACTGTTGGGCTCAGCGGCCCGGGGTGCGCCGTGGTGCACTGACGCCCAGTGACTGACGGTGCCCTCTGCTGGCGTGTCCCGCAGCAGACAGACTGGACCGAGCCGTGGCTCCTGGGGCTGGCTGTCTTCCACACGCTCTGCCTGCTGCTCACGTGTTTCTCGTCCCAGAGGTATAGACTTCAGGTCGGGCATTTCCTGTGCCTAGGTGAGTGGAATGAATGCATCCTCTGACTCAGAGGCTGGGGGTGTGGTGCTGTGTGGTTCTGTCCTCAGGACAGGTAAGGAGGCTTTAGGGCCTCCTCTCCCCCCCCCCCCCACATGTCCTTTGATTTCCAGATTTCCCTCTTGGGAATTATAAAGTAAATTTTGGATATTGAATTTGAAAGAAACCTAGGAGCACGTTTTGTGCACCAGGGAGGGCTCAGTGCCCATCACCAATAACAGTTTGATTTAAGGACACGCTTACCGTTTATACAGGGTGGTTTCCCCCAACGGCTTAGGGCTGTGCTGTTTGCCCTTGAAGAAGCTTGTATAAAATAACACAGCGACAGGGATTTAGAGAAGGAGTGGAGCTGTGTGAAGTGCTGGAGGTCATACAGAAGAGGTGACATCCTGGCCCAGGTGCCGAGGGACTAAGATCTGTTCTTCTTAGAAGAGTCAGGCACAGACCTCTGGCCTGGGCACAAGGTCCAGGGCAAGGGCACCCCCCAAGCAGAAGGCGGCGGCCACTGACACATTGGCGATGTGGATGGAGAGTGTGAGTCTGCTCTGAGAAGCCACCGGTCTGTGGGAGCTGAGCACTTCCCAGGCTGAGTCCCTAGAACTATGCTGAGGCTGAGCTGAGGGGCTTAATGCTGTGGACGTTGAGAAGACGTGGAAGGTTCTGCTTAGCAAAATGCAACAGCTGACCTTAAATAAGTGTCCTCGGCTGGCTTCAGGCAAGGTGGTACTCAGTGGGAGCTTCCTGGAGGACAGGAGCAAAGATCAGTTGCATTCAGAAGAGATCCCTATAAGTAGGGGCGGAGGCAGCGATGCCTTCTTTCCTTCACTGTGTGCCAAGGTCTGCTAGGGGCTCGTGGTGAGCAGAAGGGGCTTCTCAGCCCTGTGGAACCTTGGGGAGCACCAGCATCCCCCTTGTAATCGCAGCCTGGTGCTTTGCTAACAACTCAGCAGTTTGGCTGCAGATGAGGCATGAGCACAGGGTGGTGTAAGCACCGCAGCAACTTTTACGTGGAGGCATGGCCGTGCACACCCCCTGCAGCAGGGGCAATGCATATGCACCCCGTGCAGCCTGCCTTCCAGGAAGAGGGGGCCTCTTCGGTGAGGTGGCACCTTGGAAACAATTGGTAAACCAGAACCACGTGTGTTTGTTGTTTCTGAGGATGAAGAGAGATGGGGCCATCTTCCTCCCTGGGGATGACAGCTTGTCACTCATTTACCATTTAGCTCCCCAAATGGAAGATTTGGGCATCATTTCCCCCATTTTTACAAATTAAACACCAGGAGGTTTGTTAAGTGCCCTGGTCCCCCGGCTCCTAAGTGGCAGGGCCAAGGCTCATCATGCTGTCCTCTGGGAGCAGCGGGTAGAGCTGCTGCCCTCTCCTGCCATGCATCTGGCACGCACCAGCCTTTGTCCTCTCCTTCCTTCGGACCCTTCCTGTGCTCCCTGAAGGCTCACCAGCCCACGCTTGGGACTTGCTGGTCCTGGAGCAGGCAGACATCTGATTGCACTTAAGAAGAACAGGACAGTTTGCCCACTTCAACTTAGTGTAGAGATTAGAGCATCAGGGCTGAGCTGGCCATATTCCACCTGCTCTGGTTTCTGTGTGGGCATGTTTCCCAGCATCATGTGCTGTACAGTGGCACACAGCAGGCCTGCATCCTGACCTCCCAGGTTGGAAATGCAGCCCCACCTTGGGCCCCCATGCTCCTGGCAGACTGGTCCCTGTTTACCTGGACATATGGGCGTGGGGGAGTGGGTTGTGCTCAGCCGGCCTCAGTTGGGGCTGTTGCTGTTGGGGTGGCTGCCTTCCCTGGTGCCAGCTGACTGCCCCCATGGAGGAGCAGCTGCTCCAGGGAGCCCTGTTTGGCAGAAACATGAGGATGACAGGCAGGTGGCTCTGAGCACCTGGTCTCACAGCTTGTCATCCACTTCATGGTGTCACATAGCTGACTGTTTGTGGGTCTTGTGGGGTGCTAGGCAGAGCAGTGCCACGTGGCAGGCATGTGGTTTCAAGGCAGAAGATGCTCTTTGCCTGCTGAGCAGTTCTACAGGGTCTGGGTGAGACCATGGAGACTTTACTGTGTGTGACCTGCTTTTTCTGTTAAATGAGTATATCCTGTAACTTTGCAATTTTATAATTTTACCTTACGGGTATCTAAGACAGAGGCCACACTGTTACTGCATTCGGGAGGTGACTGTGACATGCACACGTGGCTCTGGCACGGCCAGGCCAGCCCTGGGGACTCTTAACACCTGGTCTCTCTCCCTGTTGCAGTTATGTTAGTCTCCTGTGCCGAGTATATCAATGAAGCGGCCGCCGCAAACTGGAGGTGAGCGCCTGTGCTTCAGGATGGCCCTCCCCGGCTTTGTCCACAGACCCCAGAATGCAGAGGGGACCCGCATGTGTGGGCTGGGTGACAGCAGCCATCACCAGTTCATGGAGGCGGGACCTCTGAGGTGCGCCCCGCCAAGGGCCGCATTTGCCCAGCTGCTGTAAAGTGACCCTGCAGTGCTCTGGGGAGTGTGACAGGCAGTTGGCCTGCAGGGGCAGCAGGGTGGAGGCTGTGCGGCCTCTCTGCCCACCAGACTGCGCCTCGGGGCCGGCCATGCTGCCCCCAGCCCTGAGCCTCCCTGACCCTTGGTGACCCGTTGGGGTGATCTGAGCCACTCTTCCTGTATCCTGCCCCCTGTGACGCCTGGCATTGGCCTTGGACCCAGACCCACAGACCCCATCCCCCTCTTTTTCATCTCTCACTTCATTCTTTTGAGTGACAGACATGCACTGGCCACCCCTTGGTGCCTGTAGTGCAGGGGACAGATGCCCCACTGTGCCCCCTCAAGAAGGCTCCAGAGGGAGCCTCTACCTTCCATGCCAGAAAACCTACATGATTCTCCAGAGGGCTTTGCCAGTAGTGACCCATAGGACAAATGGCCTACAAGTGTCTTACACGGCCTTGAGCTGAAATAGTTTTCACATTTTTACATGTAAAGTTTTTAAATGCAGAAAAGACAAACTGCTGGACTCTCAGCAGCAGTGAGTTGAAGACTGCCCCAGCTGGGGAAGCAAAGTCCATTGCTTAGCTGCCCTTGTGATCCACACATGCTCCCCTCACAACCCGCTTCCCCTCAGCTGATGGCTGCACCCCAAACGCTGAGCACATGAGATGGAGGAACTGGGCAGACAGGTCCCCTCTCCTCCTTGCCTTCTGCCACAGTCTGGCCCCTTCTGCATCCCAGTTGTGTCCCTCTGGCCATCCCCATCTGCAGGAACATAGGAGACACATTTCCCACTTTAAAAAATAGCCTTAGCCTCCAGCCATCCTGCCAAGCCCTTCACAATGACACTTGATCAGTGGTCACTGTCCCCACTTCCCAGGTAGGCTTTCGCCTCCACCCTCGCAGCACAGGTTGCTCAGCCTTGAACTTCCTCTCCTGAAACGCTGGCTTGCTGTCCTCCAGGACTCATGCTGCCATGTCTCCCGTTGGCTGCCCGCCGCCACCACCCAGAGCTTCCCCTTCACACCCTGATGTCCAGATGCAGTTATGCCAGCTTCTTACCCCTAATGGATATGCAGCCTCCCTCCCCACGTGACCCTCAGCTGCCTTTCCAGATACGTCCCTGAAACTTCTGCCCTGCTCCACCTTTGTTCTGGGGCCAGAGACCTCACATGGCATGCCGAAATCCTTCAGGGGGTCCTGTGGCCTCTGTCTGGAAACGAACCACAAGGGCAGCCTTTCTCTCTCACCTCCACTGCCCAACTGGGTGTGGTGGCAGCAGCCGCCTCCGAGTCCCAGTACCTCGTCATCCTGGGCCAGGCAGTGGATCTTAGCAGAGCAGGGTCTCCAACCTCCTCCAGCCTCCACTGGGCCCTGCTGGGAGTCAGGGAGCCTTGCTGAGGCCACGCACACGTCCATGGCTCCCCTTGCTTTGTTTTTCTCTGTGTGTTAATCATGACATGTGTGTTGGACTCTGAATTACCTGCACCCACCCCTCTAGAAGGTACGCTAACTGAGCGGCATCTTCGGTCTCTGCCACGGCCCCAAAGCTTGTCACTGGACTGCAGCAGGTTCTCTGTGATTATGTGTCCCTGGGTTAGTGGATCATTACCCTGCAGTTCTGCCTTGGTGGACATAGGAGCTCTCCGGAAGCCCATGTACATGGAGAACTTCGCTGAACACATGGCTGCACCAAGTAATTTCTAACTTTTCCTTAAAACAGGTTATTTTCAAAGTACCAGTATTTCGATTCAAGGGGGATGTTCATTTCTATAGTATTTTCAACACCGCTGCTCTTCAATGCCATGGTCATCGTGGTACGTATGCTGCAGGCTTCGGTGCTTTAGCTTTGCTCATGTATGTTTCCCAGCCCTAAACATCTCCAAATGATTGTCCTTAGGTTATGTGGGTCTGGAAGACGCTGAGTGTGATGGCTGACCTGAAGAGCTTACAGGAGAGAAGAAGAGAAGGGAGACGGGGAAGGAAAGAGGACTGACGGCAGTGGCTGGCGTCCATGGCGGTTTTCCTCCCACTGTCCCAGTGTCTGTGATGAAGGGGGTTTTGTTGCAGCGTCCACATTGTGGAGCATACCTCAGTTCTGGCTGTTAAACCTGATGTCCACTGGGATGTTCAGTGAACCTGGCCCCAGCTTTAGGGTGTTTGAGTCTTATCTAGTTACACCATGGAAATATGGAAATAAATGGGGTCTGTGCAGAGCCCTTTGAGATTGGCCAAGTAGTCCATTTCTGTTATTAGTATTGAGTATAACATTCAGTCCATATAAGATGCTACACCGAGGATGATCGATGCAGCCCCCTCAACCACACGCCACTTTCCATCTGCCCTTGACAAGGACGGTGTTGCCTCTGGGGCCTGTGGTAAGGTTGGTGACTATGGGTTGTCACTGGAGGGGGTATAGCTGGGGATGCAGCTGGGTGGCCCCAAATAGGATGATCTGACCCGAGATGTCAGTAGTGCAGAGACTGGGAGACTCTGTTTAGGAGCAGCCTTTAAATGACCCCTTGGCGGCAGGTTGAAAGGTTGTAGGTGATCTCGACCCAGTGGATGGGTTCCTGTGTGGCCTGGTCGTGGGCACATCTCAAGGCTGTGCCCTAGGACAGAGTCAGTAAGGGCTCCTTTGTTTCTTGTTGTAGTTACAGACATTCAGACATAATACAGACATTAAGTCAGGACCCATGGGAAGGGGGCTGAATGAGCCCGTAAGCTTGTTCTTCAGGATGCAAAACTGTAACAAATATTCAGTGACTAGCTGTTTCAACGAATAGATTTTGGTGACAAATTGATCCTATCCCTTACTAAATTCCACCTTTCTTTATAACAGTGGCAGCTCAGGATTAGTAATGCTTCCGGTTTTGCTAGGACAGGTATTTGCAAGTCCGCTTCATGAGTAACGTGCCATGTGCTCCTGTTTCCCGCCAAGTCTGGAGCTGTGGCTTGAGAAAGACAGGTGAGTAGAGGTCAAATTTTAGGAAATGCAGTGTTCGATAAATTGTGATTCGCTCTTGATTTGGGTTTGAAAAATATAGTTTGTAAAAAGTTGTCTTAATAAGTTTTTTCCCCCTAAGTGAAACATATTCTTCAAATTTCAAATAGAAAAATAAAACTATCCCTATGAGATCATTTATATTTAGCAGCATAAAGGTGACTCTTTGATAGATTACAAAATTAAATCTTGAAACCCAGATGTTTCTATAGACAATTGTAAACTCAAGTTGAGAAACTAAAGTGAGTTGATAGATCTTGTAGATAAATGTATTGCAACTTTTAACCTGAGCATTTTAAAATTCCTTTCTTGATATGTTAAAACTTGTATTGAACATAAAAAATGACTTTAAAAGTAGTATCCCATGTTAGGTCTAATTTTTAATTTGTTGTGCCTGCCAGACAACATGCCTAATCATGTTTCTGAAAACAGACAATTCGGGTCTTTAATGGTATGGTCACTACATTAAAGTGAACTTCACAGAAAGCAAAGCAAAGCACATGGGGTCAGTTAGGTGTGACCAGCCGGAGGGCACGGCGTGGTCTGGGCGGGGTGGGAGTGGTCTCTGCATGGTCCCGATGGCTCATTCGGCACATCTTCACTAGTGATAAACTGTGGGACTAGACCTCGGACGTCTGACTGAATCGTAGTTGTCCTGAAAATCATCTAATAGTGTTGGTTTTGCATAGATTTGATGCTAATGACTTACATCAGTGTGGGAACGTGACTCGGAGACTTTCTGGCTTTGTTCCCTTTGCATCTGTATATAAATTTTCAGGAGAACAACTTGTTCCATGAAAACAAAATGTATTTTAGCTGTTAATAAGTTTATATTAAGTGGCTTACATTGTGGTTTAAACAAATGTCTTAATTGACTTTCTTATACTGAGGACAATCCTAGGGCCAAAGTGCTGGGGGGGGGGGCATAGGAGACGCTCTTGACTCCAGTTCTGTAACAAGGGAATTCTTAGGAGCTTTTACAATTTATTTTGGTATCATTAACCTACAATTACATGTGCAATATTATTATGGTGATTAAACTACCCCCTTCATCAGGTCCCCCCCACCAACCCCATTACAATCACTGTCCATCAGCGTAGTGAGATGCTATAGAGTCACTACTTGTCTTCTCTGAGTTGTACAGCCCTCCTCATGCCCCCCCTACCTTACGTCTGCTAATTGTAATGCCCCTTTTACCCTCTTATCCCTCCCTTCCCACCCATCTTCCCTAGTCCCTTTTCCTTTGGTAACTATTAGTCCGTTCTTGGGTTCTGTGAGTCTGCTGCTGTTCTGTTCCTTCAGTTTTTTTCTTTGTTCTTATACTCCACATATGAGTGAAATCATTTGATACTTGTCTTTTTTGGCTTAGCTTATTTCACTGAGCATAATACCCTCTAGCTCCATCCATGTTGTTACAAATGGTAGGATTTGTTTCCTTCTTATGGCTGAATAATATTCCATTGTGTATATGTACCACATCTTAGTCCATTCATCTATTGATGGACACTTAGGTTGCTTCCATTTCTTGGCTATTGTAAATAGTGCTGCAATAAACATAGGGGTGCATCTGTCTTTTTGAAACTGGGCTGCTGCATTCTTAGGGTAAATTCCTAGGAGTGGGATTCCTGGGTCAAATGGTATTTCTATTTTGAGTTTTTTGAGGAACCTCCATACTGCTTTCCACAATGGTTGAACTAATTTGCATTCCCACCAGCAGTGTAGGAGGGTTCCCTTTTCTCCACATCCTCGCCAACATTTGTTGTTGTTTGTTTTGGATGTTGGCCATCCTCACTGGTATGAGGTGATATCTCATTGAAAGCAGGTGTTTTTATTACATGTTTATAAACAAAGAGGAGGAAGGGAGTTTTATGTTAAAAAACTTGCATATTCCAAATCTCACCTTAACTTTATCAATTGCAATAAGATATATTTCTAATAATATATAGTATGTTTTTTACCCCAAATTGCACATTCTTTTATTCTCTCTGTAAAAGGGGTAGGGGCTCTCAAGATGTGGGCTCCACCTCTGCTGGTGGGGCCTCGGTCTGCCACGTGGTGGAGCTGGACACACTGCATTCACAGACTATGTTGGTGTGGCCTTGCGCACATGCAGCAGGAAAGCTGGGCGCTAACCTGACCGTTAACTCACTGCAGGAAAGCGGCAAGGAAAGGCCGACACATCTCTCCCTTCGCAAAGTGTCCACACCGAGGTTGAAAAAGTTTACAGTTTGAGACACTAAGGAGGAATCCAGGAGAACGAGCCCACTGCTTGAGCACAGACCGGCTCTGCCCAGGCTCCTGTGTCCTTCTTTGGGAAAGTGTCCCTACCCCTGCTCTGGACCCTGGCCAGCCCCTCCTCTCCTTTCTCACGTTTCTGTCTCCTGGAGAAGTGGCTGGCCACATACATGCACCCAGGCATCCAGAGAAAGCGAGTGGCTGAGTCCATCTTTCCCTGCGGCAGAAAACCCACCCCTTGCCCCCAGGCCCTCCAGTCCCAGCTAACCAGCAAACTCATGTGCAGTCACTGTGTTTTCTAGCTTTAGGAATGCTTCTTAAGATTGAGATGAAGTGTCCAGTAACAGAGACTGAAAAGGAAGGGGTGGAGATTTGGCAGTCAGTCAGCTGTCACCACAGAGAGGCTGTTCCACACAATGGCACTTGGGGCTTACTATCCCCACCCCATGTGGCCAGGGCTGCAGGGTGTGCAGACCCTCGGCCCTGTGCATTTGCTTCCATGGCTTAGTTTGGAAGCTGGCATCGTCATGTCTGGGTTCAGATGATTCAGGCCCGAGGCCCAAGGCGCAGCCACCACAGGACTGTTCCTCGTCTGTCTGTCCCAGTGCAGCTCCATCTCCAGGGGAGAGTCAGGGATGAAAACATTGATTTGACAGCTAAGTAACAGCTCCAAGGAGGCCCAAAGTCCCAGAAGGTCAAGGGCAGACTGTCCTGGTGTCCCGAGCCCGCAGCATCTGCACTGCCTGTTGTTGACCTAGTTCACCCATGTGCTGTCTGCTTCCACCTCAGTCCCTGTTACAGGACACTCGGGCATCAGGGTGATGTGTGCTGAACAAATGGCATATTTTGTTCTCTGGGCTCCACCCAGGCAGCTTCACCTGGGCTCCCTCCCTCCCCTCGACCTCAGCCACCCCTGATCTGTTTACTGTCTCCCCAGTTCTACTTTTCCGGGAGGTCACAGAACTCGAATCAGAGCATGGAGCCTGTTCAGATGGGGTTTTTCACTTAGTAACATTTAAGTTTCCGCTTGAGAGCTTTTCATTGCTTGAGAGCCCATTCCTTTTTAAAGGGCTGAATTACATTGCGTTGTCTGGAAGGACCAGTTTGTTTATCCATCACCTGCTAGAGAAAACCTTGCTTCTGAGTTTCGGCAATTATGAAAAAAGCTGTAATCTATACCCATGGGCAAGTTGGTGTAGACGTAGGTTTTGAGAGTCTCTGGGTAAATGCCGAGGAGCGTGATCCTGGCTTGTGGTAAGAGTGTGTTTAACTTTGTAAGGAGCGCCAAGCCGTCTCCCAAAGTGGCTGTTCCGTCTGCACTCCCGCCGGCGGTGGGTGGGGGTCCTGCCGCCCCTGCCCTCGCCCACATTGGCGTCCACATCGCGGCCCTTCTCTGGGTGTGTGCGGGTTGCCCGCTGTCGTCTGGATGTGCGACTCCTTATCGGCTTGTGCCGTCAAGCGCCCCCTTCCCCTGTGCTGCTTCGCCACCGGTGGGTCTTTGCTGCTGTGTCTCTGTTCAGGTCTTTTAAGTGGGCGGGGCTGCTTTCTTACAGCTGAGTCATTGCCCCTACATATTTTGGATAACAGTCCTTTACCAGATGTGTGACTTGGGGCTACTTCCTCCTGTCCCTGTCTTGTGTTCTCATTCTCTTCACAGCGTCTTTCACAGAAGAAAAGGCATTCCTTTTAGTGAGGTCCTGCTTACCCAGTCTTCCTTTCTCAGATGGTTCCATGGCTGTGTCTGGGGCGTCCTTGGATTGAAAGCCACCCAGAGTTCCTCCTGTTTCCTTGAGGGCCGGTCTGTGGGGGTGGTGGGGAGGCAGAGGGAAAGGGTTTCGAAGCTTTAGGTGGAAAGGGGTGAGACCCAGCAGGGCCCCTTCATGAGCACAGATGCCCCTGCCTTTTGGTGACAGCTTGGGGTCAGAGGGGAAATTAAGTCACACAGACACTCAACTTCAGAAGAGGCTGTATTTTGGGCTGTGAGACAGTGTTGAGTAAAAAGAAAAGGAGAGAAAAAAATGAAAGGTGGTCTACGTGGAGGCATTCTCAGGATGCGCTGGGGCAGAGTGTCAGATTCTGCACGTTTCTCTTAAATGTGTTAAGCAAACAGAGGCTTTTGTTTCCAAGGCTTGATGCTTAAGTTTAGATTTCAAAGTGTAGTTTGTATTCTAGAGATGTTAGTATTTTTTCTAACTCATTGAAAGATTCTAGTGTATAAATTAGAAGGGAGGCTAACAGAGTTTAATCTGTGTGGGTTGGAAGTGGACACTAAGAGGTGTGGCAAGGGTACAGGAGATACCCCACCCAAAGGACAGAAAGTGCGCTGAGAGTGATTTAGCAAAACATACAGGAATCAGAGCGACGCCCCCACACAAAGGCACAGCTTGCTGTCCCAGCAAATGGAAGAAACAGAAGGCTGTGGTGCGCTCTCTGGGGCCGAATCTCCGTCCTGGTGGAGGTGCCAAAGAGATTCGGGCCTGCAGGACCATGACAGGTGGGCTGGCTAATAACCAGCGCTGGGCGTTCCCAATATTCGACTTAAAGTAAATAAGGTGAAATCTGGCTTGGTTGTGTTTGCCACAGTAACTGCACTAAGGACGTGTGATGCCATGACATGGGGAGTCTGCATGTGAGCCGAAGGGCAGGGGACAGCTGGACCTCAATTTCCGGAGAAGACAGCGTGTTCCCACTGCAGCACACGGAATTCAGCTTGTTTGGTTTCATTTTTACTTGTTTCCATCACTTTGTGAAAAACATGCCCATTTTAAGAAGACTCCAGAGGCCATATTAATTATTTAGGAGGCTGTCACGTCCCAGTCCTTGAAAGGTAGCCTGTAATTTCCAGGAGCTTCTCCCGCTGGCTTGCTGTGCTCAGCGGGTGCTCTGTCACCTTGTAGCCGTGTCCCAGGGCTTTATATCCTAAACTACGGCACCAAATTCCAGCCGACTGCTTAAACCCACCTTCCCTCAGCTGGTTAATCTCCAAATCGCAGACCGCTCAACCCTCTGTGTCTCCCTGTCTCCTCAGCCTGTCTTCCCCAGAGGCCTCTCCTTCCTCTGACCTTGGAGAGCCCAAGGGCTGGGGGGAGAGGGGGGAGGGGGACAGCCGCCTCCTTCATGCCCTTTGATTAATTTTAAGAACTCAGGAAGGTGCCCCAGAGGCTCAGCACATCAGGTCCTGCCCCTCCTGCATCAGCTTTGGGATGCTTCTAATGAGTCGTCTGAGATGCCACGTCCTCACACACTTTGCAAAACCATGTCCTCTCGACCCGCACTTTGTTTCCGATGTTGCCGCCCTATCGTGAAGACCTGCAGCTGGAAGCCTGGTCGCTGCCCCACGCCTGCAGGTGCTTGTAATGAAGCCGGCCGAGCCTGGCAGGCACCCTTGTTTGGGGTCTGGGAAGATCTGCCACCCTGAGGCGCACCAGGGCTGGGAAATCCTGGGACGAGCTGGGTGTCCGCCCCTCCCAGAACCCTCATGTCAGACTTGAAGGGACCCCCCAGGCACATGGTCACTCTGGGGAATCCGCAGGGGTCTCAGCCTCAGAATGCCTCCCCTCTTCCCAGGGCCTCCCCCGCCATTTCCCTTACTCCCTTCTGTCCACTAGGGCACAGTGTTCTGAGGGTCCAGCTCCTGTGATCCCGAATTCTTTAAACTCCTGTCCTTTGATTAGTGACATTTCACTCAGTCTTAACCCAATTATCCCTTACCCCTTGCAGGCAGCTGTCAAAGATGCCCCCTCCTGGTGCTCAGGCCACGTAGTGTCCCCCCCTTGGTGCTCTGGCCACGTGTGGATGTCCCCCCCACTCCTGCCCCAGGTTCCTGGTGCTCAGGCCATGTGTGATTCCCTCCCTCACATGGGGACTGGACCAGTGAAGGGTTTCAGCGAATGGGATGCAGCATGTGATGGGGGCACTTCTGCCACCAGGTTACAAAACCTGGGGCTCTGCTGCCTTCTTGTTTTCCTGCCTTGGAGGAGGAAGCCGCCTGGCAGAACAGGCCCCTTGCCTCAGGGAACCAGAAGGCCTCCGAGCCGGGGTCCTGGGCATTGAGTCCTGCTGACAATCTGGGGTGGCCAAAGTCCCCGCTGACCCTGGGCCAGAGCGGGGACCTCCCAGCCATGCCTGGGTCTGGCCCACAGAGCATGTGGCACTTCCAGCATGTTCTGGGACGTGTCGTGCAGGCGTGGATAACTAAGACAGCCCAGATGAGATGTGGCCCTGGTCTCTGTGCATGTGAACCTCGGCGTTTGAGGGCAGGGCCTGCAGGCGTGTTGTCGGCTCATCGGAGGCCAGGATGTACTGGCAGTCACGGCTTCGAAGCCTCTCTCATAGACACTTGGGGAGCAGCTGGGGTGGCCACCCTCTTAGGGCCTGGCCCCTGGCACCTGCTGCAGGCCCACACCCCACCCACCCATATCCCTTCCTCCTTGGTAAGTGGCTTGTTACCAGGTGTGTGCCCTGCGCTCTGCAACGACAGTCTCGTTTCCCGGTGGCTTCGGCTTGTACATGCTGCCCATGCCTCGACACTCAGGGACTGCCTGTGCTGCCGCGTCCTGCCCAGACCACCTGGCCCAGCCCAAGCAGGGAGGGTGATGCTCTGATGTCTGCCAGGACAGGGGCCACCGTGCTATGGCTGTCGGTAGGATCAGGCCCTGCCCCCTGCCAGGGACCCGGCTTTCAGCCTGGCCGGCTGTCGGGGTTGGGAGCAGGATGCTGGTCATCCGCCTGAGGCCCTGCAGCACAGCCCCGCCGGCGTCGGGGGGGCCCCGCGGTGCATGGGGTCGGTGAGAACGTGCTGTGGACTTGCCAGCCCAGCGCAGTGTCTTGGCTCCGCTGCTTCAGTGAATTTTGGTAAAATCCTCACCCTCCCAGAGCCCCAGTTTCAGTTGTAAAGGACTGGTTAATACCTACCCTCAGCACTGCTGAGAACATTAGGGAAAATGGTGAAAAACATGCATCTGATTTGGGGTCTATTGGCATCACTCAACAAGGGGCAGTGCATTCCTGTGCATTTAACGATCTCTGAACGCCCATGTAGTGCCTACTAGCTGGGTAATGATTTCCAAACAGGTATGACTCAGATACTACAAAACATCGAATAATGCAAAAGTACTGTTAGTTTATTAAGATAGCTTGTGTCCTTTTCCCTGTGTCCTCCCCAGGGCACCCAGAACAGCGTCCTGGAGAATTGGAGTGATTGTCCCCGTTTGTTCTCGGGGTAGTTCTGTGGAAGCACGGAGCCTACAACAAAAGAGAGCGAGGTCTGCCCTGAACTATACAACTTCAAAGGGCTGTTCCAGCGAGCACAGTGCCATGAAGTCAGAAAAAAATGATTTTCTTTCTACAAAGACAGGCATGCTGTTTCAGGAAGACGGCATGATAGTAGTATCGATTGTTGTAACAGCCCTGTGGTTTCTGAGAGCTCAGGATTGCACCTCAAGGTACGCTTCCTCCAGTCGCCTGCAGGTATGCTCCTACTTCAATAAAGATGCATTTCGGAGTCATTTTGAAAATACTCCCTCATTGATGTGGGCGCACGTTTGCCAGCAAGTGTGAACTGTACAGACCTAAAACCTGATCGGTAAAACCTGCACATCACCGTGGTTTCTGGGCCCCCCGAGACTTGGGCGGGTGGAGTTCGAGTTAAGAACATATATTAGCACATCTGTGAACACCCGTTTGCTGAAGTACCTTGACCCCCAAGTCAGCACCTTCTTTTTAAAATTCTTTTTGCTGAATCTGTATTAGAGAAAAATGCCACGGTTATGGTTAGTAAATCTATGTGTACAAATGCACAGGTTTTATATTGTTATATTTTCCATATAGAGAAAAATATTCTAAATACTTAAATCTGAATTATGTTTTGGTATTTCAAAGAGACAAGTTGGCAGGCAACCTGGAGAATTTCACTTTTTACAAACAACTCTTTTATGAGACTAATGCGAGCTTTTGGAGCGTGGTGACTTCTCTGCAAGAAGAGCAATAACTCTAAGAAATTAGGATTGTCACCTCTGCAAAATTCTGGCCAGAATTAGCTCCTGCACTTGCAGGTTACAGCTCATATCTGTTCTATGAGTAGAAATGTTTTAATGCTTCTACAGCTTATGAATAAAATGCACACATTGTTGGGTTTGAAGCCCTTGGAATGGTTGCTGCTCACTCTCTCCGGTGTGGGCATGCCCCACGCTGACGCCTGCGCGCTCCGCAGCCTGAGCATTTCCTTAACCTCCTGAGCAGTACTTTTCTTAGCTGTGAAGTTAATTGCAAAGCTGGCCCTTCAGTCCATTCCCTCTGTTTAGGGAGTTGGTTGGGTGGCATAGCCCAGTGGGGCATGCAGCTGCTGTAACAAACCAGCCCAGGTGTTTGCTGCCTTAACACAAGGAGAGTGTCCCCCCCACCACCTCATGACAACTCTGCAGCCCTACCTTCTTCCAGGTACTCCCACATCCAGCGGGGATGGAGAAAGCAAGAGTAGGGCTGTGTCTGGAGTGTGCCTGCCCCTGCTGGGTGTCACTCGGTCTGCATGGATCCCACCTGGACGCAGGGGCGCGCAGCCCCAGGGAGAAGAGTTGGGCGGCCCAGCGCAGCTCTGGAGGCACTGGTTTCAAAGGTTTGCAGGAAATGCCCACCGAATGTGCAAATATTTGCAAGCTGACCATATTGTCTCTTTCCCTTGGCAAAACGATATTTGTATTTATGTTAATATGTGTTTTAAAAATAAATACATACTATAAAATATGTATAATATATACTGTAAATATATTGTAAAAAATATAAAAATATAAATATATATGAAATATAAAAAAACTATAAAAGTATATATAACTGTAAAAAAAAGCTTCCAGTTGTAATTATTTTAAACTGCAGGGAGCCTGGTATCATATTGTGATATTGTGATTTAACAATAAGAAATACTGTTGGGTCTTCACCTGTTTCTGGTGAGGCGCTCCTTAAGACCCAGGGGATTTCCTAAGGCAGGAGAGCCATGAAGGTGTCTTTTGTTATGTTGATAAGTGACTTTCAGCAGCCCCCTGAGGGTGGGGCCTGGTGACCTCAGGAGGGATGGGCTGGAGGCTGAGTTCAGTGGCGGATGGCCAGTTCCATCTCATCAATTGTGCCTGAGTACTGGAGCCTCCATAAAAACCGAAAACGTCAGGGTCTGAAGAGTTTCTGGGCTGGTGAACATGTGGGAATATGGGGAGAGCAGCACGCTGGGAGGGGCCACGGAGGGTCATGCCCCTTCCTGCGCCCTGCCCTGTGTCTCCCATTTGCCTGTTAATCTACTGAGGAAAATATCTGAGTCCTGTGAGTTGCTCTCGCAAATTGGTCGGCCCGGCTAGGAGGCGTGGGAACCTCCAGCCTATATAGTCGAAGCACAGGCAACCAGCTGCACAGGAGACTGGTGCCCGCAGGGGTGGGGCAGCCCTCAGGACTGGGCCCTAAACCTCCAGGTAGATCCAGGTTTGAACTGTAGGGTGCCCAGCTGGAGCAGGGGAATTGCTTGGCCTGGGAAACCCCTCAGTGGGATCTGGTGTCAGAATCGGAAATGCAGTTTAAATTTGTTTTATTTAATTGGTCTGTTTATATAGTTAACATCTATTTACTCAATCACTCTCTAGTTACATATTTCATAATTACTCTATGCAACAGACAAGAAGATTCTAGCCCAGAACGGGGAAAGCAAAGCAGGCGCCTGGCTGTCTTCCCTGAGTTGGCTGCGCAAGGATGTGGTCAGTGGGGAGAAAGATAAAGAGAACCAGAGTCATGCTTCTTGTGGACGAGCCGGAGTGAGAAAGATTTAGGGAAAAGATGTTTGGTGGGATAAAAAAATCACATTGAACTGTTTTGCCATTTCATCATTGAAGCTGCAGTGATTCCCACCAGCACATTTGGGGACTTACGTGACTGTCAATCACGCTTTGATTGTTGACCTCAGGGGCCCAGACTTGGAAACCCAAGTGCTCTCCCAGGGAAACCCACTCCACCCCTGAATCCAGACACGGTATCTACTCCTACGTATTGGTAGATACTGATTCCTAGTTCTCTAAAATCAAGTTTGGAATGACACATTTAAACTGACTTTTATACAAAACACACAAAAATAAACTCCAGTCTAATCTATAATGGAAGATGACAGGCGGGCCTGTAACTCCTGCCCAGCTGTGCCATGTGGAGTCAGGGTCTATCCTCATCCTTGTCGCCAAGCCCGGGGCAGAGCCCAGGCCAGCACGCTCCCCACCGCCTGCTGGTGACGTGAGCCCCAGCCACGGCTGCCTCTGCTCTGGCATTCCTGTCTCTCAAACCCTGTAATGCTGCCTTGGTTTAAAGCTCTGTCCATTTTCCCCTTAACCACAGGAGGTAGTGGTGTGCAGGGCCAGACACTGGGAAATAAACAACCCAGACCAAGGCCCAGAGACGAGCATTCAGGTTGGTGCTGGTGACGCACTGCGGGGTTGTAGTAGGGAACCTGAGGGGTGTCCAGGACCCAAAGGGCCTGCTCTGTCCACAGCAGTCATGGGAGGGATAGGGCTCATGACCTGGCTGGGCAGGTTTTCTGGGCATGAGTCACTCTGGAATCAGCTGCAATTCACTTAGCCAGCAGTCCCAGAGGCAGCTGGGTGGCCTGGGGATCTGTGTCAAGGACTTGGGTGTCCTGCTGTGGAGGGGTTCCACAATATGTGGGCCACAGGGAACGCAGCAGCCTCTGGGGACCGCACTCTGGCGGGCGACAGGGGAGGCCGGTGGCCGTGGATGTGGCCACAGCAGACTGCATGGCTGAGCAGCCAAGGCTGTGTGCTTGGAGCCCAAATGGCCAGAGTGCCTCTAAATTGGCAGGTGCACACAGCCCTGCTCCGCTCACTCTGGCTGCCCTGCTGTCCCTTGGGACATGTCTGGGTCCCCTCCATTGGAACTGAGCTGCCTGGTGCCCCAGGGTTTATGGGTACAAGCACTTTGGGGACTGGGTCCCTGCACTAATGCAGCTGTGGCCTTGTGTGGGTGGCCCTGTAATTTTTTTTTTTTTTTTTGGTTTGGAAATTTTCTTTTATTAAAAATATGTCATTTATGTTACATGTAATAGTTTTTTTTAACAATTTATTTTATTTTAGTATCATTAACCTACAATTACATGAGTAATATTGTGATGATTAAACTACCCCCTTCATCAGGTCCCCCCCACCAACCCTATTACAGTCACTGTCCATCAGTGTAGTGAGACGAGAATCACTACTTGTCTTCTCTGAGCTGTACAGTCCCCCCCGTGCCCCCCCACCCTATGTCTGCCAATCGTAATGCCCCTTTTACCCTCTTATCCCTCCCTTCCCACCCATCTCCCCAGTCCCTTTCCCTTTGGTAACTGTTAGTCCATTCGTGGGTTCTGTGAGTCTGCTGCTGTTTTGTTCCTTCATTTTTTTTTTTCTTTGTTCTTATACTCCACATATGAGTGAGATCATTTGGTACTTGTCTTTTTCACTGAGCATAATACCCTCCAGCTCCATCCATGTTGTTGCAAATGGTAGGATTTGTTTTTTTCTTATGGCTGCGTAATATTCCATTGTGTATATGTACCACATCTTCTTAATCCATTCATCTACTGATGGACACTTAGGTTGCTTCCATTTCTTGGCTATTGTAAATAGTGCTGCAATAAACATAGGGGTGCATCTGTCTTTCTCAAACTGGGCTGCTGCATTCTTGGGGTAAATTCCTAGGAGTGGGATTCCTGGGTCAAATTGTATTTCTATTTTGAGTTTTTTGAGGAACCTCCATATTGCTTTCCACAATGGTTGAACTAATTTGCATTCCCACCAGCAATGTAGGAGGGTTCCCCTCTCTCCACATCCTCGCCAACATTTGGTGTTGTGTGTGTTTTGGATGTTGGCCATCCTCACTGGTGTGAGGTGATATCTCATTGTGGTTTTAATTTGCATTTCTCTGATGATTAGCGATGTGGAGCATTTTTTCATGTGCCTGTTGGCCATCTGAATTTCTTCTTTAGAGAAGTGTCTATTCATGTCCTGTGCCCATTTCTTAATTGGGTTATTTGCTTTTTGTTTGTTAAGGTGCGTGAGTTCTTTGTATATTTTGGATGTCAACCCCTTATCAGATACATCATTTATGAATATATTTTCCCATATTGTAGGATGTCTTTTTGTTCTACTAATGGTGTCCTTTGCTGTACAGAAGCTTTTCAACTTGATATAGTCCCATTTGTTCATTTTTGCTTTTGTTTCCCTTGCCCGGGGGGATATGTTCATGAAGAAGTCACTCATGTTTATGTCCAAGAGATTTTTGCCTATGTTTTTTTCTAAGAGTTTTATGGTTTCATGACTTACATTCAGGTCTTTGATCCACCTTGAGTTTACCTTTGTATATGGGGTTAGACAGTAGTCCAGTTTCATTCTCTTACATGTAGCTGTCCAGTTTTTCCAACACCAGCTGCTGAAGAGGCTGTCATCTCCCCATTGTATATCCAGGGCTCCTTTATCAAATATTAATTGACTGTAGGTGTTTGGGTTAATGTTTGGATTTTCTATACTGTTCCACTGGTCTGTGGGTCTGTTTTTGTGCCAGTACCAAATTGTCTTGATTACTGTGGCTTTGTAGTAGAGCTTGAAGTCAGGTAGCGTAATTCCCCCTGTTTGATTCCTCCTTCTCAGGATTGTTTTGGCTATTCGGGGTCTTTTCTGGTTCCATATGAATTTTAGAATTATTTGTTCCAGTTTATTGAAGAAAGCTGTTGGTAGTTTGATAGGGATTGCATTGAATCTGTAGATTGCTTTAGGTAGTATTGCCATTTTGACAATATTTATTCTTCCTAGCCAAGAGCATGGGATGCATTTCCATTTGTTAGTGTCTTCCTTAATTTCTCCTAGGAGTGTCTTGTAGTTTTCAGAGTACAGGTCTTTCACTTCCTTCGTTAGGTTTATTCCTAGGTATTTTATTCTTTTAGGTGCAATTGTGAATGGAATTGTTTTTCTGATTTCTCTTTCTGTTAGCTCATCATTAGTGTATAGGAAAGCAAC